>CM021729.1:52795463-52844886 GCA_011074415.1 Stictonetta naevosa
TTTATTTTATTTTTATTTTTGTGTGCATGTTAGTTGCCTCACTTAGAACTGTTTTACGGGAAAACATAAACAGGTGTATTTTCACGCTCATATCATAAACCAGTGTCACAAAGCACTTATTTCTCACATGATTCATCCATGAGCGAAGGTTCATGGTTTATTACATACGTAGTGGAAAAAGGTCTTAGTACAAGCTGACTTTTTTCTCACTGTGCTCCTGCTCCAGCATGCGGCCACATGCATACTGTCGTTAGCAAGAAGAAAGGGCTGGAAAGATTCATAGCTGCATTTTGCCCTGCGTGCCAGGTCCAGTATCTAAAGTTATAACTGAGTTACTCATTATCTTTTCTTCTTGGAAGGAACCCTTATCTATTTATCCATAGATAGTGTGAAGAGCTGGTTTTTAATTTTGTACTTGACAGCACATTTGAATGATTTTCCTTTAATCTCCTGCTAAGTACTGCTAGCATGCCTACTCAGTGGAAAATTACCTAATCAATATCATTAAGTGAGAGCAGCAGTTGAAGAGGCCTTTATTGTAAAGTCCAGCCTACTTGCATTGCTGAAGACTAATAAATAATTGTTATGAAGTTCAATACAGAATATCTCCCTTTCAGAATAGGATGCACTTCTTACCTCATCGTGCATCTTGACACGAGCTTGCTGTTTGTTATATAAAGTCTGTAAAAAGATATCTTTTCAACTATAAGAACATAACGAGTTTTTAAGTGGTAGCCAAATGAACTCAATGCAGAAATAGGCAAGGCAAGCAGGTCATGCACATAATAAAAATATATTGGCACAAGCTCTACACACAATGGACAAAAAAGAAAAAAGCTGGGGGGGAAAAAGCTGTCTAGACTGAGTTCAGAGGCTGGCAGCTAGCAAGCCTAGTCAGCATGACATGTATTTGGTGGGCAATAACTTCTAGGGCACTCTCGTCAAGAAGCTAATTCTTTCCAACTATTTTGACAGAGTTGTAAACAAACATCCAATTCAAATGGTGGTTACCCTTTCCACCAACAGCTACACTGTTGGAAAGGTGTTTGGGTCTTCCATGGGAGGTAAGTTTTTTTTTTGAACAAATACTGTGCTTTGTTGGAAAAAGGGTAAAGTGATTTATGCTGAGCATATGCCACTTTATGCTAAGCACATGCCACTTCAATAGTGGATACCTGAAATATTTTTCTGCTTTTTCTATTATACACACACACTTAGGAAAGGCTTCACTAACATACAACTGCGTTGAATTCCTGCTTAAAATCTACTTGCTAAGATGCTGCCACCTGACCACTTGTAAGTGGATTATAGTAGATACCACACTTGGTATGGAAGAAAGACAAGTTTCTGGTTATTCTAACTATCCTGATGATAACCCCTGAGAGCATGGCTGCAATTTTGCCATGAGCATGGAAGCCTGGTCATCCAAATAATTTCAGATTCAAGCTCAGCTGAAGAGGCACAGTTATCACTGGCCAGTTTGACTGAATGTAGTGCACCCTCTTAAGTTTGCTGATGACATGACGTTGGGCAGCAGTGTTGATCTGCTTGAGGGTAGGAAGGCTTTGCAGAGGGATCTGGATAGGTTGGGCTGATGGGCTGAGGCCTACTGCGTGAGGTTCAGCAAGGCCAAGTGCTGGGTCCCACACTTGGGGCACAACAACTCCAAGCAGCGCTACAGGCAGGGGGAAAGGTGACTGGAAAGCTGCTTGGTGGAAAGGGACCTGGTGGTATTGCTCAATAGCTGGCTGAACATGAGCTAGCAGTGTGCTCAGGTGGCCAAGAAGGCCAACGGCATCCGGACCAGGGAGGTGATTGTCCCCTTGCAAGTGGCACTGGTGAGAACACACCTCAAACACTGTGTTCAGTTTTGGGCCCTTCACTACAAGAAGGCCATGGAGTATTTATCATCAAAACACCTACATTTTGGGGTAGGAATAGTTACCATCAAAATAGGAACAGTTAGCATCATACTGCTATGTGAAGCTCAGGGGTTAAATGCTCAGAAGTGCTGCTGAGTTAGTACACACTGTGTATATTATTTTATTATATGCATTTGACTGATTGTTAGTTGAAATCCAAGAAGGCTACTGGTAAACAGAGAATAATTTAAGAGACAATTACATTAAATTTATTGTCATATATTTTGTTGTGGCTGTTCTCTGAACAACAGGCTGTCATGAAACTTTACAATTATAAGCTTGGATCATACTGAATTTATAACTCAAGACAGCAAAAAACACCCTCTTTTTGTGAAGTCTCCATTACATGCAGCAATATTTAACAAAAATCTCCACTGTGTTCAAGCCATAAACCTAGATGTGTCACAAAAGGTTAGCTGATTTTCCCACTGGAGGAAATTTTCATGTCAGACTGATTGTCTCACCAGGCGAATTGAAAGCACGTGCTGGCAAAACCCTTTCAAATGATATTTCTCCACTGTTTACAAAAGCATATGCACAGGTACGTAGCACAAAAGAAACTGTTTGCTTAGTTTTCTGTATAAATAGCCAGCTTTTTCGTCATCTTTACTGCATGTCACACCTGCTCTGTAAATGAAAAAACTCCTGTGTTCTTGGGACTAACACCTCACCAGCAGCTGCAGCTGAAACAGCTGAGCAATAACCCTGCGAGGCCTGGACAGTCTGAAGGTTTATTTAGCGTTCACCACCTGACTGTGAGCTGGAAGCTTGGAAATGAGAGTGCAGGCATAGCAGGAAGTTGGGAGCATTAGTATACAGTGGCATGAATATTCAGGTGAAAGTGATAGCATTAAAATCAAACACACACACACACACACAACCATCTGCAAATGCTAGTGTGACCTACCACCTTTCATGTTCTGCTGAGAGGGGTTTTATAATAGTTGCCTTCCTTGGACTACAAACTACTTACTTCTCACCAGTAGTAGCGTGTGCTTTATACCCCTCAGCTCAAGCAGGATCAGGCCAGTAATTTGGCAGAAAACTAATTCTACAACCCCTCAAACCTCCACCCCCTCCAAACTAACACTATTTTCTCCTCTCTTCTCTTTTCTGTGAAAACATACAATAAAATAGCTCGGAATATGGAAAAGGTAGAAAGTAAAGGAAGGACTCTTCCTCTTGATGGCAGCCTGAAGTTAGATGAATTCAAAAATACCAGAGAACCATGCCCATAACATATTCCATTCCTCCACCCCACCACCTCCAGGGACTCTCAGCTATTTGGTCTAAGTTCATACCAGTGAAGAGGAGAAAATGATCTTTAAGTATTCTCACCACTATGCAAGGACTCTATTTGCTGCATATTGACAGAATGTACTGTCGAAAAGGCAGGCCGTGTCTAGGATTCCCACCCGCAACCACCAAAATGTCTTGGCACTTTCTTCAAAAGTATTTTCTGAGAAAGAAATTCAAACAAAGTGTTTTGAAGTTTTTGGTTTGTTTATTTCCCTCTCAGAATAAGAACTTGCATGAAGGTTGGGTTAAGATTGTTAAAATAAGGGGATCACCACCTTAAGCTAGGAAAAACATTACTGATCTACTTCTGTTGCCTTCCACACATCACCACTTTCATAGCATCTTGCCAGAACCCAGTAATACTACTAAAAACCCTCAAAGTCAGAAGGATCCTGAGGCCCCACTTTCACGGTCTGTATTCATACTGAAAATCAAGATCAAATGAGCTTTTGCCCTTCTGCTCCACCATGCTTCAGAACTGGTGGAACTTAGTCCTCATTTTTTTCTGCCTCTAAGCTATGAGGGAGCTTATGACAACAGACAACAGAATTATGTCTGACAACAGACACACATAATCTGGACCACATCTCCTATGAGGTGGAACACCTCTCTGATAAAGAAAGGCTGAGAGAGCTGGGAATGTTCAGCCTGAAGAAGAGAAGGCTCCAGGGAGACCTCATTGTGACCTTTCAGTACTTAAAGGGGTCTTATAAAAAGGATGGAGAAGGTCTAGGTAATGATAGGACAAGGGGGTATGATCTTGAACTAAAAAAGTTTAGACTAGACATTCAGAAGAAGTTCTTCACTGTAAGGATAGTGAGGCACTGGCACAGGCTGCCCAGAGAAGTGTGGATGCCCCATTCCTGGAGGTGTTCAAGGCCAGGCTGGATGGGGCCTTGGCCAACCTGATCTAGAGGATGGCATCTCTGCCTATGGCAGGGGGGTTGTAGTTAGATGATCTTTAACGTCCCTTCCAACCCAAGTCATTCTGTGATAAATGACAATTAAAAAAGAAGAAAGGAAAGAGGGAAGCCTTTTTTTTTTTTTTTTTTTTTTTTAAATCAGATTCTCAGGCAACCTCTGTAACAAATTATTATTAACACTGTCTGCTAAACATTTGGTGTATACTTCTGACTTTCTTGAAGCCACTTATTGCTGCACAATTAGTGTTTCATCTTTTCTGACCAGCAAAACCCCACCACTTGGCCCATTACCTCAAACCTGGGAGGAGAATCCCCCTTACTCTTTGCCCTATTCCTACCCTCTTTGGAAGCAGCTTTTCCTTGCTCATCCCTGCTGTTGTTACTTCCCTCCCAAAAAGGATTAAGGCAAACCACTCCTCTTCATGAGCCTGACCCACGGAACTGAATCTCCAGATGGAGCACAGGACAAAAGCCAGTCCACTTCAAACACACTTGTAGACTTGCACATCCACCAAGCCCTTGTCTGTGCTCTGTCCCCCAGTTTGGAAGTATGACTGTATTAAATCCTGCCCAAACGTGCACCAGCATCTCTGAACAGCATGAAATCCTTGAGACATCATCTTCATCCTACCTCTAGGAAAGTGAGGAGTGAGGGTAAAAACTGAAGAGCTGAGAAAAGGCGGCCTCGTGCAACGACTCAGTGAGCTGAGGCGACCACCAAACCAAAAGCTCTCAGTGCTGCTGCTTTCTTTGGAGTGCAGTTGCCTTCTCCCTCATTTGAGGCACTGCCGCACCTTTGTCCAGACTCACCTCCCCTGGCACGCTGCCACACAGGCTAAAGGGCACTCGTCCACCTCTGACTGATTACTCATTCACTCCTATAATTACTCTGTTCGCTTATGGCTAGCGATAAGCCTGCCGAAGGGCTTAGCCAACCTGCTTTACATAAGGCAAATGTCAAATATTACCTCTCTCCCCTCTGTTTTCCTACAGAAAGGCACATCCTTGCTGATGTAATGGAGTAAAAGGCTAATTCAGCTCAGCTGATGGATGTGATCAAAGTTCCGTGAAGTTCCTTTGACAAGGTGCCTTTTGGCTTTGTTTTAAAGCACCATAAATGGAACTACAGCCTTGTTACTCAAACGGACATTAAAGGTAAGTATGCAGAGAAGGGAAAGAGGTAAGAGTCCAAGATGTTGCATAAGCTGCAGAACTGTGGAGAAGAGGAGGGGCAGGGAAAAAGCAGGAGGAGGGGAAGAAAACAAACAAACAAACAAAAAAACGAAACCTTTTACAACAGTTTTCTTGTGAAAACAAGTTTAACAATAAGCCCATGTTGACTAAAGAACGAAAGGCAGAGGTTGCAACAGGCAGAACAGTCCAATCTCAGAGATTTCTGACCAAACATACTCAGATGTAAACTTGAGCCAGGCAGGCACAATTACAGGTTACATAACACTGTCAGCTGCCTCAGCATTACATTATTCATCTGTCTTCCCTCAACAAGGAACCATTTGAGAAAATTATTAACGTTTCCTTACAAGCGGTAACTGAACTGCAAGAGGTTCCATCTGAACAACAGGAAGCTCTTCTTTACTACTCAGGTGACAGCACTGGTACAGGTTGCCCACAGATGTTGTGGTCTCCCTCCTTGAAGGTATTTAAAAGCCACCTGGACATGGTCCTGAGCAACCTGCTTGAGCGTGGAGCTTGGATGAGATGACCTCCAGAGGTCCATGCCAACCACTCTATGCTACTGTAATTCCTAAAAACTCTGGGGGTCAAATTTTCTTCTGCTTGTTTTGTCTTCCCACATTGGGAAGACCCTGACTAAGACTGAGTAAGTAGAAGCACATAGGCAGGATATGTACAATATATGTACAATATAGGCAGGATATGTACCTTTGTATTTGGTAATACATTCTACATGAACTTTGTGCAGTGAGGTATGAGCCTACTCAGATCATAAGCATCATGTCTGACTAAAGCTGATGGATGGAATTGGGATGATCCAAATTACAGTACTGAGGCGTTTGTTTTTTAAAAACATTTATTTAAACAAAGTAAGGTACATTTCATAGAAATGGTCATAAAATGCATAGCATATATAAACAATACTGTTACTTTACATATGCTAGTTGTTATTATTTTAAGTATTGCTTTTTCAAAACCAACCAGCCTGCTTGATCAATCAGAAAGCTAAAAAAACAGTTATCCCGTCTTAGGACACTGAAAAAATCATGATATGACAAAGCAGATGTTCACTTCTTCATTCAGCCTACTGGAATTATTTTTATTGCTGCTTTACTAATTTGTCAGTTTCTATTATGAAGAAACATCCCAACCCTGGAGTCACATACCAAGACAAGACTTCTATCAACTGGAACATGAATTGCACTTGTTCAGACAACCAAGACTCCATGCAACCACAAGGAAAGGTGACTGAGGTCTTCATGTTAATTAACTTAATGGACAGAGACTTCATGTGTGGACAGAAAAATCATAGTTTTTTCCATGTTTCCAGACTTGTCACACCCATATTGCTGTTCATAAGCAACTTGATTGTAAGTTGGCAAGTCCATACATATTTCATATTTCTTTGATGTAAAATTAATGCCCGGTAGAAATAGACCTTACCCTCAGCATTGATGCAATGTGGAATTGAGCCTATTTACAGCACCTTACAGCCTGAGCACACATCAAACATCCAGAAATTCATAAAATCAAATACAGAGGTGTCTGTTTTTTGATCTTTGGGATGCAAGGGAAGAAAGAAAAAGAGCACAGCACTGATTCATAGCCACAGCTGCAAGTCAGATATGAGCTCATTCACACAACACTTCAGAACATGAATTATAACTGAAATTCTTCCCATTCATACTTACATGACAATAGACAGAAAATAAATGCTGAGGTAAGAGGAGTTGCACCGGGTTTGCTGTGGTATAAGGAAGCCTAAAATCAAACAAGCTGTAAAATTCATTAATTGCTTCACACACAATAGAGAAGGAAAAAAACTCTTATTTTCAAAACATACAGATGCATGTATTTGCTCAAGAATAGAATGACTTTCTGTATTGTGACATAAGCTTTATAGTAGTTTAACCTTGGCTTGGACTGAAAATAAAGAAGTTTGAACTCTGGCCAGCAGAGCTCCTTTAGAACTGTTTGTCAAGCGAAACGAATGAAGGCTCAAGCACTCCCAGAACATCAACATTTCATTCACCGTCTTCAAGTAGTTTTTGTAAGTTGTTCTGTATCTAAGAAAGAAAGAAAAATTAACTGGGCGACAAGAAGTGTTATACTGTATTTTTAAGAAAAATTGAAACATTCTTCAATATACTTTCTGTGTGCCTGTTTATTCTGTCACAGCTATTTATACCACTGGTATTCATGTTAAGTGCTTTCTGCACTAGTCAAAGGAACATCTAGATACGATCAGCCAATCAGCAAATCTAGCTGTCAACTGAAATCAGGCTGATAAAATCATCTCCTCCTCCCATGGATTCTCTTCTTCATTAGGTCTGAGAAAAAAAGAGAACAAAACCAGAGCTAGAAAGAATGGACAAGAAATGCAATTATTTTGAACTTGATCAAAATCTACTAAAAGCCTCAGACTTAAAAGTCACAGCTTCTAGGTTTCAGTGAGTAATTGAAAGATTTTTTTTTAACAGCTTCAGCTACATAGACTGCTGTCATGTGCACAGAAAAATAAAGTTTTCTGAACAAAACCAGTTATGTCACACATTCCAGGTTTAGTCTACTGATTGTGGGATACATTCTGTCAATTACACTGAAGGCAATTCAAGTCAGTCACATCCTCAAGATTATTTATGCAGACCAATTTTACACAGCCTTCCATCTACCTTCCATCTTACTGTACTTAAAAGCAGCAAAGGGGGAATACACTGGGCCACACCCCATCCACATGCGTCCTATGCATCTTAGTAACTAGTAGTCACGGGCCAGATGTAGTCACAGCTACTTTCAGACTTCAATTTGAGGATCGATTTGAGGAGACATTGTACTTCCTGTTCTAGATACCACTTCTTAATCCTACCTCGTGATTTTCTGGCCCAGAAGCACACCTTTTCCAAGAACAGTAAGAAGCAAGTAGTTTTATAAAAGTCTTACACATGAATTTCCATTCAACAAGCTACATTAGAATAAGGGAATGAGCAGCATCAGGACATGTTTTCCCTCCCCTTTTATCCTAATGGACATCGTGCATTTTTTAAGAACTTGTTAAAAACATTAAAAAAAAAACAAAAATTCTGCTAGGCCATGGAAATTTTGTGACTCCAAGTATGAAGTGGAGCTGGTAAAAATCACCAGGTCACATTAAAAAGTCATTGCAACATACTTTTGTACTGGATATTTGCTAACTGAAGAGTAATTCTTAGTTTTTAACCTAGTTTCTGCAATGTATCTTACAATGCTGCAGTCCCACAGGAAGGGAGGGGAAGAGATGACAATTTGCACTGAAATTTTTAAGCTAGTTTTGCTTCTGAAGCCAGATGCAGTCAATTACTAGCACTTTTCACCGAGACATAAAACAAACAAGCAAACAAACAAACCCCAGTTGAACAGTTACAGTAACTTTGCTAAGAGAACATACAGCTCTTAGATTTCCACCAGTTTTGCAGTACATGAGTAGGGTCAAACACTGTTCTAACAACTGCTGATCTAGATTAGGGATGTGGCAATATGCAGCTGTAGGCAATCCTCAGCTTGTATGAGAAAAAAGTAATAGTGTCTTGAGTAGTTTGCAAAGACAAAGTAGGGCTTCAATTCTGCAGGCACTAACTGAAAAAAGTACATGACTTAAGACTCTAATTCAGGACAGAGGGTCACTTCTCTGGGAATAGCTGAATGCTCTGACCATCCGGCTGCCTTTTACTGTGTCTCCTAGCTCAGACTATATAAGGGACTGTAAAAGTGCCTAGGCCTGCTACAAAAGACTGGCTGGCTTCCCACTGAAATGAAATGAGGTCTCCCATGAACCATCTTGCCAGCTGAAAGCCTGCCCCAGACAGCTGGAAGGCAGTAACCTCTTAAATGCCCTAATATGGCTGAAGATTGTAACTAGTAATCATCTGGTAAGCATTTTTCTCATGTATTCATAAAGCTATCACCCAGAGCATACAAAGGGGTTATGCTGGCATTATTCTAGATTTCTACAGACAAGGGGGTGGCTGTGTATGGGGGAAAATCTGATTTTGGCAGAGGCTCTATAAATCCTTTGCCACACAGGTAACAGTGATATTATATAAATGTAGCTTTAGGCTATTTGGGAAACCTACTTTGGGGATAAAAAGGCATTGAAAGACCTTGGCAAACACAACAGTTTTATAAACAAAGGCAAAAGTATTCCATGTGACTTAAGCATGTAGGAATTCGAAAAACTTCTGTTTTCACTAATCCTTTTTTTTTTCCATATTTGGTGAGTGATACTGACTTCTTCATAATATACATGTTTCATATGCTTATACTAGTAACAGGTGTCCAGATGTGGTGGTGGTGTGTACTGCAGGGTGACCTCTCTGAAGAGAGGCTGGGGCTGTCCCATGCTAAATGCAGCCATGCCAGCTGGCTCCAATGGACCCACCTCAGGACATAGCTGAGCCCATCAGAAAAGTTGTTTGCACCTCTGGGAAAGCACATTTAGTACATGGCAAAGACACCAGACGGAGAGAGGAGAGAAAGAACAGAAAGAACACAGGGAACATCAAGCTGGAGAAGGAGGAGGAGGAGAAATGAGAAGAGAACGGGTGGAGGTGCCCCAGTGGCAGAGCAGATATCCACACTGCAGCTCATGGAGAGCCCACACCAGAGCAAGTAGATACTTCCTGCTGCCCTTGGAGGAGCCTACTCTGAAGCAGGGGAAAAATGAAACCAAGGAGTGGCAAAGACAAAACTGTCTATGCACCAACTGTAACTCCCCCACTGATCCCCAAGAACAGCTCAGGGGCAGGGAGCGAGAAGAGGAGTCAGGAGTGAAGGAGTAAAGATGAGCCTGGGATAGAGGGGAGAAAAAGTGTTTTTCTAACATTTGTCTTGGTTTCTTGCTACCCAGATCTATTTTAAATGGCAATAAATTACACTGATTTTGCCCAAGTTGAGTCTGTTTTGTCTGCAGTAGTAACTGTTTTGCAATTTCCCTGTCTTTATTTTGATCCACACACCTTCTCATCCTATTTTCTTCCCCTGACCTGCTGAGGAGGGGGAGTGGGAGAGCAGCTGAAATGGGGGTCTGAGTGCTGGCCAAAGTTAACCCAACACAACACCTGAAGTGGAAATAAGGTCTCCCCATCCACTCTTGTTTTGCATAGGATTCCAGTTTCAGCAAGGGCATTTAGTCTTGCAGTTAGAGAATGGTATAGTGTAAAGGTCAGGTACAGGGAATTACACAGCTGGTGAAGCAGCATTTGTGTTAATGAAGAAAAACAGGCAGATTCTAGTCATTCTGTATAAGGAGGATGACTATTTATGAATGCCAGCATGTTTTTTGTTTGTTTTTTAAATCAAAAATACAAAAGCTACAGACAAGGAACTCCTGTTAAGGAAATTGCCTGCTAAGTTCAAAATCCTTAGCCCCAATGGACAAAGAAAAAAAAATAATCAAGATCCATATATGTAATAATCATCTCCTGAAGTGTCTGGTTTACTAATGTTCTTTATCTTGAGCATCAACTGAAGGCAAAACACTTATATATACTAATGCACGTATTTGGGCTAACTTATGATAGACAAAAAAATCAGTCTTTTGTCTAGTAAACATGCCAGTTCTGTGTACCAAATCTGGGAATGACTTGACATTTTCAAAATAATAGACTACAGAAATTCAGCAAGAACCTGATTAATGTATCAGCATTTGCATCATATCGTATGAATTTACCTTTTCCAATTTTATAAGATTGGCAGTTAATTCATCACAGAGGGCATCAGCATTAATTTGCAGATGAGATCCCAAACCTTGGCGCACTGGATGGCTGTCAAAACAGAATGAAGAATTCAGTAAGACGGGAGTGAAAAAGTAGAAAACAGAACTGAAAAACACGCCGATGGAAATACGTTGAATGGTAACATTGTGAATTGTACTTGTTTACAGAAGCAAAGGCCTAAGCCACTTTTGTACTCTTAACTGCATTCTTTGTATTGTCTTATTCCCCAGAAGCTTGGATGAAAACTCTACAGCTATTTCCACTAGAAGTTAAAGAGTTGCATAAGTTCTACCCTTGTGACTTAGAGGAAACCAAAAAGCCCGGCCTGTTGACACGGTTGAAGTGCACATTAGGCCATCCTCTATCTTGTACTGTTTAATATCAGAATGACAGAAAACAGGACCTTCCTGTTCAAGAGTGCTTCTGAAGAGGCAAAAGCGTCCTGCTAATCAAAACGTGCCAGAAGTGGGAAAATGTTTTTTAACATTGCCTACTATTTGGTATATTTACCCTTCTCCTTGTATTATTGGTGAAATACAGATGTAAGCCTTTTTAAGATAAAGAACCATTTCCTTTATATTCTTTTTTTTCCAAGAACGTAAATTTATCTTCTAGCATGCCCGTCATGCTGCTTTCCACAGAACACACATGAAAGCAGCTGGATCCTAAGCAGCAGAGTCATTGTTCAGTATGACCAAGATTGCATTGTCAGAGTGACGTATTTTTCATGGAGGGGTTTTCAAAGAAAGCTGAGTTAACAAGCAACCGCACTTAAAGATTTGCTACACGTCTGAAACACTTTGCAGACAGTTCCATCCAGCCTGGTACAGCTGTCTTAAATTTTATTTTCTTCTGTTTTTCAGGTGGTGCTTCTCTAGCTGTCAGCATTCCTAACTGTGTCACTGCAGGCTTTGCAGCGAGATTTGCAAATAACTTTAAGTCATGTTTTTCAGGGAAGCTCAGAAAAAAAAAATCCATTGTAAGAGAAGAGTTAATGCAAAATGTAGTACTAAATAAGCTCATAGCATTCTCAGCATACAGCTGAACTGCCTTCTGTCCTAAGAGAAGAATATGAAACTGATATGAACTACAGTAGCATACTGCCATGGTGCATGCCCCTGAACTGCCTTCTCCATTTATTGTCTGCATATTTCCTATCCATGCAACATGGATAAAAAGATAACATCAGGGGTAGCTCATACCCATGATCTGGGTTCTTCCATAGCTATGGAATAAAATTACTAAAGAATTGCTAGGAGAATTCTAATAAAAGATCAGTAGTCCTGCACTGGTTCTTCCCTAGACTTATCATGCACTAACAGCATGTTTTCTATTTTTATATAGCTTGAGTATTTCTTACATGCTACCAGGAAACATGATTTGATGACTATCTTTCTACTTTATATAGAGAGCAGTACTTGAAGCCTTTTCCTATGGCCTATCTTTTTGCCATTCCTCTTCATACAAACAAAGAATGCTTCCTGGTTGCAGTTTTTACTATTGCTACTATTATTTATTTCAGCAGGACAGGACATCAGTTTCTAAAAGGGATCTGGGCAGCCCAAAGCTTTAGAAAACATCCTACAAACAAATCAGATGTATTAGTCCAAAGACTATGAAATACCTTCTGTCATCTTAGGCTAATAAAATGACGTTAAGACCCAAGACTAAAGTCATAGCTTTTTAAGAGAATCATTATCTGGGAAGAATTTCTCTTTAGCAGTCTACACTGGAGTTACTCACAGCTATCTTAAACATGCTGGAAGTAATATTACATCATGACATATTACACTTGCATTAAAACTCTCAAACTGAAACCTGTGAGATGAGGTTTGTGCAAATACAGGAACTACAGAACACAAAGTATCCTGAGGGCACTACAGTATCACAGGAGTTTCAGAAGAAAACAGATTGAAGCACAGGAAAAACATATATATTTTAAATTAAAGTAGCTACAGAGTGTATCTTACTCTTTAACATGTGAATCAAAGGATGTGATGGAAATAAGACGTTCCTCCAGGACATTTATTTTGTATCTCATGTAGAAGGTAGAAAATATTAAAACACAGACACTGTAAGTGAGAAAAATAAGGTATATCAGTTAAGTATGTATGGACATGGAAACTTCAGAAGTACCTGAAAAATTTAACATTAAAAGGCCATTAAATCATTATTTGTACATGTTGAATAATAATGGCATCTTTTAAAAATGTTTAAGTTTCTAAAACTCAGGAATACCCAATTCTAAAACTCAGGAATACCCAACCAATGGCATTCAGACAGTTCTGAAAGTCTATTCCTTGAGTATGGCTTTGATAAATGCCCCATAAAATGAACTTGCAAGTTGTTAAACTCCAGCACTTCCTGAACCAAAACATCCTTTACTTTTATAAGTAAAAGGCCCATGGCATTTCTATTTCTGAAAAGGATAAAGGCCAAATTTCACAGCTATTTCCTCTTTTTCAAGCAAAGCTTAGAAGATACTAATTTATGTATATGTAAGAATATCCAAGTATTTTGACAATCTTTATCTTAATTGTTTACTTACAGAACTGCATAAAATACAAGTATGTGGTTCAGCGATAAGAGCTTCTGGGACTTTATTTTGTGGAAGAATCTGAAAGCTTCAGAATGACCTGCTAGGAAAAGAACAAAGTGTTATTTTGATCAAAACACAGCAGGGTACACAAACGGTGTTTTGAAGCAAGCAACAGATAATATAAATTATATGAACTTAACTAACTCCAACTGAAGATCTGCCCTTAATTCCTTACCATTTCGAAGACTGTTTCTGGCTTTTCCTTCGGGTACATGTTTACTGTGGGCATCTGAACGGGCAGACTTTGCTTCGGTCTTTGAAACTTTCAAGTGAGTCTGTGTCTCAACAACATGATAATCTGTCAAAAGCAAGATTTTGAATAAAGCCAAAATATGAAGTCAAAGGAAACTATTAGTAGCTTAAGTTTATCAAGAAACAGGAGGATTTTAACAAGCATTTCTGGACATAGAAAGCAGCATTTGGTTTACTGTCATTAAAACAGTTTGTATAATAATTCAACATAGTGACAAAACAGGAAGAAGCACTTGGACAGGAAGGGGATTGTGTATGGTAAATTTACATTTCCAGATCCTTTGAGAGATGGCAGCCCATGCAAGCTCCACAGATTATCAATGAATTTCCTGTCAGAAGATTAAACAGACCCAGAACTGATCTCTCAAAAGGGCTGAATATACTATAGTGATTCCAAATTACTTTAATAGCAATTTCAAATGGAGATAAAACATTGTTACTTTAAAAGGGAAGACTATAGCTCCCTTTCCTGCTTTTTTTTTTTTTTTCCTCATTGCAGATGTTAACTCAAGTGAGATAGGACAGAAAAATCCTGTCTCACACGGATTTGCTCATGTTTTACTTGTACATTCTGGACTGATCTAATGATACCAAGAAACAGCATCACAACGGACATCTGCCCCTCAAATGATTTCCTTTAATTCCTAGAGATTCTTTAACTGGATATTGCTTTTTGTCTGCTGTGTAAAAGAAACTTGAAAGGTTTGAAGTAGTTAACAGCCTTAAGGAAGAAAGACAGCAAGTTAGATCATTATTCAGAAGCATTCACACTGCAAGTAATGACACTAAAATTTAGGTACTACTCCACAAACATCAAACAATTAAATATACACAGTAAATACGAAAGCAAATAACCTCAAATTGTACTACTGAACAAAATTGACATTGGAAGAAAGAAGACTTAAATAAAACTAATCCAACTGAAAACTGCTATTAAAAATATAGATATTTATAATGTTTCATTTGAAAGTAAAGGTAAAAATTTCTAATTATACAGATTCACTGAAGTCCAGATGGAACCAGGAATAAAAATGGAACAAAACCACATTAATATGCTAATATATAGTAATTGCATAGCAGACTAATACGCTAGATTTTGCTGTTAATAACATTCAGCATGTGCCACATTAAATGAATTCTGCAGTATTTATGAACTTATGTGCACTGTGTTTCTTTGTGTTTCTTTATGACTGCAAAGAATAAACTAGAGATTTTTTTTAAAAAAAGGAAAACCATTTCAAAAATAATCTTTTTTTGATGACCAAAAGCTTGTGAATGACAGAGCACATAATCTTCATTCGTATAGATTAGAAGATGTTACTGTGTAACTTGAACAACTTCAAAATAGTTCACTAAAAAAAAACACCAAACAAAACCAACAACAAAAGAGAAGAATAAAGGACAAACATCTCCTAACTTGTATGCCTGGTAGCATAACTGATAGCGAGTGTAGGGAGCAGACTGGAGGCAGTAGTGATAAATCAAACCTGATGCTTACAAAGTCATTTCTTAACTCTGGATGACAAAAGGGATACAATAATGGAAACCCAGTTATTGTGCCTTGGAGAAAGACCTCAGATAACAAGTAAGGACTCCACAGGACTGTGGAGAACACAGATATACCTCCACGTGAGAAGCAAAACTGAGAGCTAAGCTCTACCCATTTTCTTGGGGCCCCATGATCCCACTCACCTTGAAAGCATTCAAGCTCTGGGGTCTGTGAGCCTGTGCTACTGGACTCCTCCATCTCTTGTCTTCGTTGCTGCACTATTCTATCCAGATCAGAATAGTCCTCATTGAAATCCTGATGGAAAAAGAATCACAGCAACATTCAGCCCTGTTCTAAGTCTAATCGGTCTTACTTCCCCTGACCTCCCTTTAGAAACTGAACAAACAATTACAGATTTAAAACTGTCTGACCAGGAACAATTTTTGATATCAAGATGTTAAGATCAATGTCAGCAAAATAAGCCCCTTATCATCAGAATTTAAGCTTCATTTCCTGCCTTCGTTTAAGTCAAGAGATTAAGCCTGTCAGCAAAAGAAATGCTATTAGACAAACACAGAAGTCTAGAACGGGAATTACTAGTTAGAATCTGGTCATCGCATGTGGCTAACACAGCCCTTTCAGTTGTCTGAAATTGCAACAAGAAATAGTTAATGGCAGAGGAAGCGGCAACTGTAAGTTAGTACCGAGAGTTGTGAAATCTGCCATCTAGAGAGAAATATGTAGGGCATATGCACCTAATCAGATCAAACTACACCTTTGCTAATAATTTCCACTGCTTCTTAATGTTAAATAGCTCACAGAAGCTTCAGAAGCAGATGTCACGAATTCCTTTGGTTTCCTTCCCTCAGAATTTATAAGTAGGACTTGCAATGAACAGCGCCATACAACAAAAGAACAAACACTGAAGCTGTTTACCAGGGTCAGAGTTGTAGGACGATCAGCCCTGAAGCTGTTTTCAGCAGAAGATGGATTGGAACTGTTGCCCATACTTGTATCCTGAAAAAAAGCAGCAGTTTTAACAAGGAACACATTTAGCAACTGCCTAGCATTTAAAAGCAATAAAGAAGTAATAATGAACACAAAGCTCCACGCCGTTTTCATTCTCATTAGTACTTACCCCAAGATGTCTACAGATAGATTTTAATAGCTTGTAGGTGGTATCTCTGGAGAGTAGGGAGACAAACATGTACTGAAAAACAAAAATTCCAAAACTGTTTGAGAAAAGACACACAGAATAAGCTTCCTTTTATCTAACTAAAAGTGGTAGGCAGTTTTGTTGATCATTTAACTGTTTTAAAGAACCTTCATATAGCAGGGAAAATGTTTGCTCTTTCTAAACCTATGAACTGAGGTTAATCACATGGAACACAGAACAGACATTGAAAATTCACCATAGTCTGAGGAAGGAACCAGAGTATAGCCCAGATCTATTATTCAAAACAATTTTTCTTGTTTGTTTTAAAGACTTTGCATACTGTGTTTTCCCTAACTTAAAAAAAAAAAGCTCATTCTTGTACATTCTCCCATGTCCACAAAACTATTCTGTGGTGAAAATGGGTCATTTCTAAAGCTACTGATAGGATGGATAATCACATTTGCTGCTGATAGATGCAATTACTACAGAAAATTACTGGGAGAAACTGTATTTTGTAGCAGCTAGGCTGTTGCTGATCAGATAAGTCATCCAAATAAATGTAAGAATACTGTAAAGAGCTGCCAACAAGGTAGATAACCCTCCCTGCATGCACTTTCTGACCCAATTGTTTTAGTTCTCTCAGTGCCACAACATAGCAGTCTTGGAGAATGAGAAATGACAGATTACAAGCAACAAGTTGCAACTAGAGATTCCCCTTCTCTTCTCCACATCAAGCTAAATATAACTTTGTTTGCTGCAGGTCCAAAGAAAAAAGACAGGAAGTTAGCAGGAGGGAAAAAATGGTCCTTGCCTGTCACCAGAGAGGAGGCAGAAGAAGCTCAAATTATCCCCTAAGAAACCAGATCCTCCAGGGTCAAAATCTAAATGATGACAGGTTACCAATTCTTCTAGCTGTTTAAAAGACCACCTGGCACCTTCAAGAATCCCTCATGATATTACTGCCTGTAAATAGTGAGGGCAAGAAAGCAGGAAAAAAATGAAAAAGAAAGCAGTGGGGTATGGGAGTGTTGTCCTCTACCAGTACTTACTCTATCTGTGACTGTTGCTATGATCAGAGCATTTGGCACAAGAAGGGCAGTTTTGGTTTTCTTCAGAAGTGTCACTGAGAGCACAGGTATGCTAATCTGAAACAAGACCATTGTAGTGTTAGTCCCAATACATGCACACAAATCTGCATACCCAAGGAGCCAGTATACCCATTGCAATAAATCAGATCTTCAGTGCTCTACACGCAAAGATTTATCTGCTATGTCCCTGATTACTAACAATTCATTTGGGCAGGTATGGTTTCAGAACAATGCTATTTCTTAACTATTTTTATTTCTATTTTGATCAGATGCTAGTCCATGCTTTTGCTTATGTTTTCATTACTCCTTCCAGCTCTTAAGACTATGAGCTTAGCTCACTGTAGATCTGCAGAACAAACTAGTCTTAAAGTTAGGCTTCCTGTTTAGAAAAAAACCACACAAATTTCAGAACACATCAGACAAGAGGCTTGTTGAAGAATGAACCTGTAACTCTTCACCATTTACAGACTCCTTGATTTGCAACAAGAAACTGAATAAACAGCTTGTCCTTCAGTATCACTGAAATATCCAATACCCACATACCTACTGTTCTCATTTAAATTGATTCTTGTGTGTGCCATCCAAACTTCAACATTTATGTTGAAAAGTTCTCAATTTTGCCTCCTTTGCATTTACATACAACTGCATTAGTGATATGCCTGCTAAGTTTCAGAGTATTTCAATTCAGATATTCTGTATGGGGTCTTGTAAACCTCATGCAACGAAGGACTGAATAACTGGTTTGAATTGCTGTTGAAAAGCCTAGAGCTTAGAGAGTTAGACAAATATATCAATCCAGGATACACATGGATATACTACAGTTTCTGTTAAGAATTCCTTTGCTTCAACTACCTGAGAAATTCAGAATTGAAAGTGTCCAAAGATTGACCAATGAGTGATCAGAACGCTGAAATGAAAACACATCAGTTCAGGAGAATTAAGTTAACTCTGCAGTTTCATAAAACCTTGTTAGCCTTTTTTCAGAATAATAAGTGTGAAGCAACATCAAGTCATGAAGTGAAAAATTATCAGTTGCTTCAGGTAACAAAAAATGTGTTTGTGTACATTTGTCTGGGTGTAAGATTTCCAGACACTGTTTAAGCACGGCTAATCCACCTCAAAGAACTTTAAATAAGAGATGTTAATGGCATTCTGCTGCATGCAATTTTGATGGATAACGTTACTGCAATCAAGACTGAAGAGTACTTAAATGGGATTAAGTACTTGCTTACTGCACTCTTACTTCAGCATTAGATTAAAATGGGAAAATCACTGCAAAGTATTTTATTTCTGTCTGGAGTAGTAATTCTTTCACAAAACAAAGTTTTCCTGCAGGCATCTTGGAAAGCAACTAAAACACTGTGATGATGCTTAGCTCCAGGAAAGACCGCAGGCCAATATGCACAGCCAAAACAGAATGACGTGGAAACAGTGAAGTCTTTCAAAGCCTAAAAGTCCTGCAGAAGGAATCTTGGTTTCGAACATACAAAGTGTTTGTATTGCAGATTCGAGTCACCTGACTTCCATAGTTATTTCACCCACCAAAGGTTTTCACAAAGATTCTGTAGGTAGAAAACTCATGTTGAAAAATTAAATAGAACACGTAGACCTGCTACTTCTCACAATAGATGGGTTCTGAATAAGTTTAGATTGTTCCAAGCAATAGAGATTCTGCATCTTGGCAACTTTGTCAATATACGTGACTGCTATGGAGGTGGTTCTTCCTGTCAAGCTTGATTTCCTCCTCCCTCTTTTACATTATTCTTTATTGTATCCGTGATTTCCCTGTTGTTTTGTTGATGGTATTTCTAAAAGTCTGTGTATGCTCTACATGACTGAACCTAGCTTTAAAGTGTGTGTGTTGCAGGGGATGAGGAAGACAGTTGGAAGAAATGATCAGGCCAACCTCTTTCACTCTTCATTTTTTCCCCTTCAATGTTTTCTAAAAAAATATTCTACAAACATTATTTTCTAGTACTACATGATTATAATTTTGTGTCTTTTTTCATATCTTTATATTCTACTTGGCAGACGCTTACTAGATTTTAGTCACATACATTTAGCTTAGCTTGAATTTTAGACAGCTGTCCCTCAGCTTGGAATAGACCCATACACATTTCATTTGTACTGAACAGGAGACTACTTACACAGCAACTTTAATTTTAATGACAGGATAGGTGCCACTAACTATGAATGAAAAGAGAAAATGATGAACTAGTGTCCAACTCTTTGTTAATTTTTATTTCCTTGTTGTGCTACGTGGCTTTCACTGACATTCACACCATCCACATTAACATACTACCTGTAACTAATACAATCCATCAACTAGGAAACAACCATAGCTCAGTTACTAGGGCCAAGCAGTAATATGCAATAAGCCATAAAGTCACTCTCAGCAGTGTGCTGTTAATCATTTAAATCATTTTTAAAACCTATTCTACCTTCCTAAAAGCCATTTCAAAGACATACTGTGTTCCATCACAACATTTGACAGAAGAGAAATAATATAGTGCAACTACTAAACTGGTTTCAGCACCTAAATTCACTGAGAAGGGTCTGAATCTGAACAGGAAATCATTCAAGGAAGTACTTGAGAAAGAAGGAAGCAAAAATCAAGCTGTTTCCCAATAAAAGCTCAAAGACAGAGCAGAGATTACACAAGCAAAGAAAAAGACCCCCAGACCAATAAAAATGGAACACATATTTTCTTGGACACAGTTTTTTATCTGTATAAATAACATTTGCCACAGGGGCCTGCCTAAAACCTTATGTGGGTCATATCTATATCTAGAAAAGAGTAATAAACTAATAAATTAGGATCTTCCCAATTGTTCATGTCCTATTTCTGTTCTTCACATTAGACTCACAATTAAAAACCTTGCAGGCTGTTTTTTCTTTCCCCCTCCTCTGTTCATGCAAAAACAGAAGTATCAGCTAGAAGAGCCCCTTTGCCACTCCACTCTGAAGACATGTTTAGTTTCTTCTTTAATTGTCTGTTACTGAGCATGCTTGATCCTTCCCTTCATTTCCCCAATGTAGTCCTTAAACTTTTCAGCCCTTCCTCGTCCTGTTCTTTTTCAAACTTTTTAAACCCAAAAGACACATTTTTGTACAGTTTCTGTAAGTGGGCTTGGCTTCATTACATTTCATATCCTTTCCTTTCACTTTTTTTTTTTTTCCAGACAGGAAATACTTGATAGACACTCAATTCTATAGTGATTTTTGGGCTTAGATTCTGAACAGTCCATGTATTCAGACCACGTTTTCTAGCCTTGCATAATAGATTGAACTTCTAGTGATGACCAAATTCCTAAGGAACAGCATTACTATCTCATACATAATGATTTTACAAACCTTAGTGTCTTTACCGAAAACCTTGGAATGGAAGCAAATCCAGTTTTCAGAAAGGAATAACTTTCCTTGGTACAGAATTTCTTTCTGCAGAGCACAAGTAAAACCTAAAACACAAAGATATTCTATAATATTTAAGGTAGCCACAACCCACAATAAAAATCTTGCATCTTTTTTTCCTTTTTTTTTTTTTTTTAAGCTATAATTTGTTTGGGTATATGCCTTTTGATAAACATTGTCAAATCTTGAAATATTCAAAAAGTTTTAAGAATATAGAGAAGCTCAGAAGATTTCACAAGCCTAAATTTAATTCAAAACATCTGAAAAAGACTGAAGTGCATAACTTGCCTCCCATAAGCCAATGATCTTTTCTGAGAGAGTACCACCCAGGCTTCTACAAAATTTTACACTAGCTTTCTGGTAACTGTATTATGTAAATATAAAAAGCATAAATTAAATGTTTTAACTTTAAAACTTTTAGGTCTTCAGCAGTTGTCTGGACCAGATGACCAACAGAGGTAGAACACATGCAAAATAATCCTGCTTTTACTTCAGAGCCACCAAGCAAAGCAATTCTCATTCATGAACTGCTATCCTTGTATTCCTTTCAAGAAACATTTGCTCTTCATCTCTGTGTAGAATTCACTTGTTAAAACTATCACAGAAAACAGTAGAATCTTTTAAGTCCTCCTCCTACCAGTGCTTTTAAATTTCAGAGCACCATCAACAACAAGAAAAGCCCAAGCTATTCACCTGACTGGTGCTGTCTCAATTAAGCAGTGCCTTTAGCAAGGGAGCTTCAGTTCTAAAAAATGTTGCACTGGATTACTCTGTGAAGTGCAAAGTAAACTACAACTCCAAAACATGCCCAACACCGGAAGAATAAAGAAATCTATGTTTTGCAAGATTACAATGGAAACACCCACTGCATGCAGGTGAAGGCCTTGCAGCTACAGGAAGCTGTAGTTTAAGGATTTTAAGATGTAGGTAGTGCCTTTTATACACCGCCACAGTTGGCAGGTAACAACAGTATTTTGGTCCACAGCCAGCAGTGACAAGGGTCTTAATACTTACTTTGTTTCAGTGGCTCATCAATGGGAACATCCAGAAACAGCTTATGAAAGTGTGCATTTGCCTTCAGCTAAAAAACAAAAAGCCCCACCACCAAAGATACATGCCTTATTAGATATTCTTATGACCAAGTGACCCATTCTACTACATATTCTCCCAGTACCTTCTCATTTTGCCCATTTGCTTTTAGTAAATCATCCTCACTTTCACTATGTGGTTATAAAGTCAGTACCCTACACAGATGAATAAAGGAACCTGTGTTCTCATATAACCATGAACTATAATACTAGTAAACAACGGTGCTCTTCGGGCAGTTTTGTATTTACTCTTACTAGACATAAACAAACAAGCCCATCCTCTGCCCTACCTGATTTGAGACACGTTTTTTCCTTTCAATCTTGGAATCATTCTTGAGATCGGTTGTCAGGAGTGGACTGTCTGAACTGCTTTTTGTCCTGAAAATAAAAAAGACATACCATGTGAGATGCTTGATCTCATTTCATGTATCTTTATAAATTACCAACAGGACGTCCTTTTCTACAAAACACATTAATCCTTCAGTAACAATTATCCAATTCTTCAAGGACTGTACAGCAATGAAGAGGAGTCTGTCTTAGTCTTAAACCATGCCAGTCCTCACTGAAGGTTTTTTTTAATTTGGAAGGAAATTCTAAATTACTAATTGTAAGGAAGAAAAAAATAATAATAATCAAGGCATTTTTACAAACTTAATGTATCATCAGAGTGCTCAGCTCCACATTTGTTTGTTTCTGGTCAACACATAAAATAGTAAGCATGTTACTTAGTAATGTAAGAAAAGTAAGGCAAAACATAGTAGTAGAGAGTGCAAGGTAGTGTACTTGAAGCTACGAACTTGTACTACAAAAGGCAGTCCCACTTAGAAAGTGCAACAAAGACAGACAGATGAACAAATCAAAGACTGGCTATAAACTGCGCAGGGTAGTGTATGGAAATCATGAAGATAGCCAGCAATCCTAGAAGTGAGGTCTCCAATAAATGAAAGGGAGTTATGATTGACAGTTGGATAGGAAATTGTTCCTGTACAGCTTTAGTCACTCATACTGGAAAAAGAGAAACAACTACTTCTGAGTTGTTGGGTTTTTAGAATGAGTATAGAAGAAAATCTCTGAAGATGAATAGGAAAATAAGTTCTGTTTGTTTGTTTTATACAGGAGAAATTCATGGCGTTAACTGTTTAGAAAACCAAAAACAGAGGTGGGATAACACTGCAGAAATGAGAAAGAGAACATTAACTCTGAGCTTACACTGCACGCAGAAAAAAAGTGTATAAACAGGCTATAAAAGAAGTTAGCTCTTTTTAGAGGCCTTTAAATACAGACTGGTGAAGATCAGCAGGAAGGATAAAACACAATACAGCAACTTTGCTGAATGACTGGAAGAATGTGTTCTGCTGAGCAGTGCTAATACCATGGGAAAAAAAGGTGCTACAAGTTTCCACTACTGCACCTTATCTTGCATGGTAAGTCTTCTCTATTTCCTAAACCTGTGAGGCTCAGGGTTTCCAGTCAAAACTGTAAGGCTTTCTCCTGAAAAGGCGAGAATCCCCAAAGGCACCAGAAGTATAGCTAGACTTAGGAAAGAGATTACACAGCAGGACTGATTTAGTCAGCAGGGGAACTGGCTGCATTTATCAGCTGGTCCCTTATAGCAGAAACCTCCAATACACATGGATAGCCCCATCTATGTTTCCATGCAATGTACCAGTCAAACTGAACAGCCAGCCTTACATAAAACCTATGCCAGCCCCTCTGCAGCACACAATTAAATTGTATGAGAGAGGTTTCCATAAACAAGTAATCATTACTTTCTTTGTATTACTTCTAATACCTTCTCCTTACAGATGCTTGAGGAAATTAAGTGATGCTTTGCAACTATGTGACTTGTGACCAGAACCACAGTGTCAGCTTGACTGCTGACTTCTGCATTGGCTGCTCAGTTGAAAGTGAAAGGGATGCAAAATTTGTATTTAAGTCCACCATGTGATTGACTTCTGCTTGTCAAACTGACTGTGAAAGGGATGTAACCAGCAGAGGCACTGCACAGTGCAATGTATTTTTCCCTAGAGCAGGAAAACTAAGACAGCCCAAAAGTTCATATTTCCACTATTCTGGCTGCTTCTGGGGAATGACATATCAGCCCCTGGACGTAGGCTCTGATCCCTGTTTACTCACACTGTGTGCAAGGCAACCCACAACTGAGATGTCTAATAAATCTCGCCTTTCAGTTCAGCTTCTTGAATGGATGGTAAACATTCTGATTATCTCACTAGCAGAAACCTGACAATGCTCCTGACCATTACCTAGCAACATCAACTTTCTTCCGGTCATCAAAATGTTCCACTTCACCGGTAGGAGTCTGCAGCAACAGAGTAGGTGATTTGCCTGGCTTTCTTCTTTCATCTGTTCCATTTTCTCCATCTGAACTGCAGAGGGGGAAAAAGAGAAAGCAATGTGTTTTGCAGGATTCATAACAATGTCAAATGCCACTTCAACATGTTGACTTTATTGCATATACTAAAGAACAAAATTATGACATATTTTACACTAAGGTCCTGAAAAGTGGTCATCTACTGACTTGACAGTATTACACATCTGAACATGTATGAGCTCTAGTACTGGAATTTCAGCAATGAGTAGAGGAAAACTGAAATACTGCCAAAAGATATTTCAGTGCTTATAACATTTGCAGCTCTAGCTTCCTTTCCAAAGATAATGTGCTGTTTTGGAAAAATGCATTCCACGTTCAGTACTTTGACTCGATGACTAATGGAAATTAATTTGATTGGCATGTTGGGAGAAAAACATCCTGCATAACAATACGCAGTGCTTAACAGAGAATTGGTGGTTCAATGTTCCAAGAGGAAGTTGGATCCTGTTTTGCCTCATTTACCTTTTCCATGAGAATTGACTGGCATGGTTTTCACAAATTAAGGGTCCTCTCGAAGTGTCAAAACCGCCCCCGATTTTACAAAAGCAAAACTTCTGTCAGTGTGCTGTCCTTTCAGAGAACATGGCACTGCCTCAGAAATATAGACTAAACAACCAGACTGAGTGCTAAGAGACGTGCCATCAAAATATATCAAAGCAATTTCTTGGAATCCCCTTTTCATCATTTTCAAATACAACATTATTTCAAGAAAATTTAGAGGAAAAAGCCATCATTAATCGCAGGGTATGAAGAATGGCAATACTTTAAAATAAGACATGACATGTATGGATATACATACACACACACTCTCTTTTGGCAGATGAAAGTCTCAGCAAGATTATAGGATGATATCTGCATTAAAGAAAGACAAACTACCAGGCATTAACTAAATGCCTGGTCTGAATGAGCCCACTTACAGAAGTCTTCCATTGCAGTATTTAATTTCTGCAATTTTACAGCAACAACATAGCCACTGCCATTAAGGGACAGTGTCGTGACAATAAACAATTTATTTTTCCTACTAAGAATAAAGCTTAGCTGACAGAGGTTTCCAGAGTAATTTCATTTGCTTTTAGTAAGGGCATAATAAAATCCACTGCTTTGATTATGCTTTGGTAAAAAAGATCAGAAGACACTCCTCACAATGTCTTAGTGGAGATCTAGTGAGTTCATTAATACCCTACTTCACAGCTAAACTGGGGTTAAAGCAACGGGACCAAAGGCAGACAAGACCTCACTGGTCTTGGGATTTGTTCTCAAGGGGTGTTAAACTTATATGCAGCAATTATTCCCCTTTCTAATCCTTCTCCACCACTTAACTCTCCCCACAACAGGAGCACTGAATTGACACGTGCTAAGTCACATTTTTTATATACTTGAAAAGGTTACAGCACTAATAAAATCTATGAGGAAAAAAAAGAAATAGTTTCCCTGTTGCTTCACTCTTGGATTGGCCCTGCCTGACCACCAGACACCAACTTTAGTCTCAGCCAACATCAACTAGAATTAAATGGGGTGATTTTAAGTGGAAAGCAGTCTTTTGCCTGAAAAACCCAAATAAAGAGATTTTATGTCATTTGAGCTTTTAAGTGGATGGACCTGTCAAGCCTATATTCCAAAGCTTACAAATCCTACAAATGCCTTAGCTAAGGTGTTGCTATCTGTTATTTTTCTGTTCCCCAAATTTATAGGATTCAAGGAAGGCCAGAGAATACCAGGCATTACTGCTATGAGGAACAAGATGAGTCAAATTTGTCAGGTTCAATCCCACTTGTGTTTGAAAAGAGCAATGAAGCATGAAAAACCCCATGTGAATAAGGCTATGACACGGTGATATTCTTAAGAGGTAGCTGCTTGAGCCTAGAGCCCGACCAGCATCCTTCATCACTGCTGTGGACAGCTGGCCATTCTGATCTGGCAATGCTCCTGGCAGATCAAAGCAGCCTGTGTCACACCCAAACTTCTGTATCAGAAATTTGTTTCAAAAAATACCTGTGCCATAGGGTTTGGTGTTCACTTACACCCATCAGCATGGTTAGATGTTTTGTTACCCCTAATTGTATAATTACTTACCACCACTTGATAAGTAATAATTGCTTGTATTCACATTTACATGTATGATAATTACTTGTATAAAAGTAAAGAAATGACTTTGCCACCACCTGTAAATTAATCCCTACTTTGCAGTCAAACCTAAGAACCTTTCTATTCTGTCTCTGATGGTAAACCTCTCACCTTCCCTTTTAACCACTGCTGTTCCTGAATTGCTGCTGTCTGAACTCATGCCCTCTAGCTGCTTTCAGATGCCAGTGAGACGGAATAAAGCTAGGGCATCTCACCGCGCTAATCCTGCTGACTGTTCTGTGTGGAAAAGCTGAGCTCTCCCACGCCAGTCTGGTCACCTCTCCAGGCCTGTCTTCTGTAGCTGAGGACAGAAACAACATACCCAAACAAGAACTGCCTCCAAAACATCTCAAAGGTGAGGAGACTCACCCTCCTAAACACATTCAGCTGATAGTAGCAATTGGGTACATTCCTACCAGCTGACAGTCTTGCTGTAACTGTCCTTCACCCCTCTCCCATGTGCCCACTTCAAAAACTACATAAGGATTTGTCCTTACATTTCTGATATTTGTAGCTCCATATAGCAGCTGATTTCCTAATTGATAGTTTTAAAATATCAGAATAAACTTATTTTAGTTGACCTTCTGGAGAAGGCAAGATCACAGGTATGACCTAAAAACCATCACACTATCTTTTGTCAAGCCACAAGCAAATTAAAGCACTCCTTACATTTTTGATGTGTAAGTATGAATTCATAAAGGCTTTTGAAAAAGACCACAAAAGTCAAACGTCCATGCAAAAACAAAGATCAAAGGCACTTAAGAAATCATACGGTGCTTAATACAACTGTTAACAATACTTGTATATAAATGAGTATGTGCAAATATCAGAGAAAAGCATGTAAAGTTTGAAATACCAGGACTTTGCTGATATGAAAGTAAACATTCTTCAAATTGAATATGTATCACTTGATACTAAGCCTATTTAAAACAATAGCCAAAAGAAAAAAGTTGTCTCCAGCATACAGAAAGTTTGTCACAGGGAGTATTTTCAAACCCAAGGGTTTGTGCTTACTATGGGATCATAACTTCGCTTAGATACAAGGATAAAATAAACATTAGTTATAAGCAGTGTAGTTAAACTCCTTGTAAATGTCTCTTTCCAAAACATACACCAGTAACTGACATAGTTAATTTAAGATTAAATCACATAAAAGGGAAAACACAAAGAAATAAATTAACCAAGGCAAACAGACGAAGTTTCAATTCTACTGAAGTGTTCAGAAGTACACTATCAGTTGATGTATTTCAAAAGTCAGAGGAACTCCATCTCGTCTGATTTGAATTGTTTCTGTGAAATAAAAGCTTTCTGACAGACTGGTGTATCAAGCTCTTGGCACTACAGAAAGCTTTCTGAACTTCAAATGTTTTTCTTGTTTGGAGCTAATCTTCTACAGCACCTGGAAAATTCAGAACTCCTATGAAAATATGCTGTCCCATTAATTCAGTGGGAATTTTTCAAGAAATCAAAAATTAAAAATAGAATTCTAAAATGTGTATTTTTTCCCTGTCCTTTTCAAAACTCGTTTGAATAAGAAACACTGAACAAAGTAATATAAAAGAGATGTGGTAATAGGCTACAGTTTGGAAAGGAAGCCTTAAAGAATAACGAAGAATAACTGCTGCTTTTAAAAGTCATATACAGTTTTACCAGACACTTCTCAGACATATGTAAAAGACCTCAAAAACCTGAGGACTG
This sequence comes from Stictonetta naevosa, assembly GCA_011074415.1. Taxonomy (NCBI): domain Eukaryota; kingdom Metazoa; phylum Chordata; class Aves; order Anseriformes; family Anatidae; genus Stictonetta; species Stictonetta naevosa. The sequence continues at coordinate 52,823,849 of CM021729.1, forward strand.
TTTAGTAGTTACTGTCTTCCACATCCACACACACCTGTGCACAAAGCTTTCTCAGATCCATCACAAAGACAACCCAGGCTACTCTGTCTGTGTGAAAACAGGTCTGAAAGAAGTTCAAAAGCCACAGAAAGTTGTTAGAAACCAGTCCATCAGTCCACAGATTATGCAGCAGCTATGTAAAAAGAAACAAGCATCTTGAATAACCAGAGGTTGCTATTTCGATTGTTTGCAAAACCACAGACAAAACAGTATTTTCCTAGGGTTTAAGAGGAGTCAGTCAGCATTGCTCAACATTCCCTCTGTGGACAAGGTGTACATATCGGATTGTCATGTCACCTTAGAAGCCCTGTTACCCTTCTTCATCTCTTTTATACAAAAAGGATTAATTTTGCAGCAGCAGCTAGACTGCTGCATTGTTGCAAAAGGTCGACCAGAAGAGCATGGAGTAACTTCTCCTCTATTGTCCACATCCAGGCTTGGTACAACATACATGGAAATATTTATCACGAATACAAAGATATTCTGTACATTTCAGGTCATTTAGGTAGCTACTGGATTTACTGGGTAGATGTTAACGTATCAAAGGGACTTGTCAAAGAAATTGAAGCTGTGCAAAAGGCCAAAATAATAACATCAGTGTTACTTAAGCTATTCTTTTTAGCAGACATGAGTCTGTTCAGACAAAGGAACTGCTTATTCTTTCGGAAGCTAAAAATTAAAGGGAGAGGCTAAAAATGTCCCAGCAACCTGCTTCAAGCAAAGGTGACTGCAAGGGGGCAAGACAAAGCATGCTGATGTCTGAAAGGACACTGCTAAGCATGTCGCAGGCTGCCACCACTGCCTCAGACATCCCTAAAGGAACAATCATCATAGCCTTCCCTTCATCAGGCCTAACCATGGTGGAGTCTTAATCTTCCTTCAGAAGCTATGTTCACTAAACCTCTTTTCTACCCCAAGCAAGCCTGAACAAACCTTTTTTGGTCATGTAATCACACTCTGGAGTGCTTCATTTGGTAAATTCGCATTCATACCTTTTATAGTTGAATTATTTCACCCCTGGACAGAAGAAAATACTTTTTTTTTTTTTTTTTCCCTTTGTAAACTCTCCTGTTGTCCTCTTCATAGCAGATTAGAACAGTGCTGCACAAACCACCAACAGAGCTCAAGTCAAGGATTTTAGAGCTGTATGTTCCTACAAAATTTGGTTGCTCAGAGGCAAAACAGCTATGCAGCCTGCAGTGGCTGTGCAGCCATGCTCTACATGGCACAAGGCACTGTTTATGGAGGAAAGTACATCTCCTGGAGAAATATGGCTCAGAGTAATAAGTTTTAACCTATTTCTAAGACAAAGTATCACTTTTACTGTGCAACTGGAAAGCCAAACATTGCCACATATCATCAAAACAGGAAGAATATGAGCTCCAGTTACCCTAATCACACAGGAATAGCAATCTGCTTTAACAGTGCTATAATAGATGTTAAGCATAGCCATAATGTATCCCAGAAGAGTATCTTTGGTATTCCTGTAATTTGACATCATACTTAGTATATAGCCTGTACTCAAGGTAGAAAAGTAAATGGGTAAAGCAGCTGTATGGCATTTCTTACTCAAGTATTTTGTATGACAGATATACAGCCAGCAGAGGTATTCGCACCCAAGATGGAAGAGAGCAGGAAAGCATTAATGAAGAAGCAAAGGTGTGAAATCCTGCATGAGGGAAAGGGTCAATCTGTTAACACAAATAAGTATGAACCAGACTGAGATTCAGCTGCTTCAGGTTGTTCAAGGTGCAGGCTAATTCTCTTCTCATTAGATCATAGTCAAAGATGGCATAATGGAGGCAAAATTATACAGTGGCACGCTAACTGAATGTCATACGCACATGGATGGAAGCACATATATACCATGTCCACGTGCTCCTCCATGCATTTCTTTGATGAAACTGGTCTGTGTACACAGGTGGAATCCTGATGTCAGCCAGCATTGATTGTCAATGGCTAAAGCCTTTTGTATATAAATAAAACAATAAAGAAAAAGTACTGAATTTCAGAATTATTATTTAAGTACAATTTACTGTGTTCTATTTCACACTTATCTCTAAGAACAGCGCTACCTGTGAGTGTTAGAGGTGTCTATGTAACTATATCTTTATTGAAAAGATGAATGAAATTTTTGAGTTAATACTGAGCAAAAAACCTTCCAACACTGTTAAGGATAGAGGAAGTCATTTTTTTTCCCCTCCACTGACCGCACATTTCACATAATAACCAGATCGGGTTTCACACCACCTTACCACTTGGACATCAGCAAGATCACTGTGACACCACAGACGTCATTAGCAAGTATGTAAATTCTCTGCTCTAAATACCATCTATTATTAACTGGCTGTATTCCCTGTCTAATCAAAACCAGACTGCTATCAAGTTTCCTAGAAAGAAAAAAAAAAGAAAAAGAATTCCCTGTGCTCTGAAATGTGATACACTATAACAAGATATTTTATTAGGTTAACACTAGCACAGGAACATAAGCCATTTAGCTCTCTTGTCTTGTCAAGAGTTTCCGTTTCAGATATCCACTTCAAAAAGCAAAAGCCTGCTCATACACATCTTTGCTCAACCCCACAAGATCCCCATGATGCAGTTTTTGTGGGAGTCTCACCAGTGTGCCCAACAAATATCCATCTGAATGTAGGCATAGACAAGTCAAACACATGACACAAATCTTAATAGACACATTTCTGGGGGAAAAAAAAAAAAAAAAAAGTAAAGGGTCTCAGGGGAAGATACTCCTTCATTTCTACTTTGGACAGGAGCATGTGCTTTTTCATTCTCCAGCTGGCTGGCAGCCTTTAGGTGAGAATTTTTTTCCTATTTCCTACTTCTAGCCTACCTTATCTTCTAACCCAGAACAAGATAAAAAGCAGAACCATAACTCCTATTGAAGAAGTGTGCAGCCTTTCACTAAACCACATTTTTATCTTTAGCTACTACAGGAGACAGGAAAAAGGGAAGAGAAAGAAGAAAGAAATCCTGATCTATGGATTGTTCAGGGTGCAGAAAAAAGAGGACAAAGGCCCTGATGTGCCTGGGCTACCAACTGTTCTACACCACATTAAATTAAAATAAATACTGAAAATGTACGCAATCCATGTGTTCAGTATGACCGCACAGGGCTATATCAATTAGATCTGCTACGTAACTCAGGCAAAGGTGATACAGATCTCTCTTTGTATCTGCACAATTGAGGCACAATCTCCAGAGCATACGTACAAAGGTTTGGCCTCACTACCTGAAGCTACTTCTCTGTTTTGGAGGAAGAACTCTGGAACAACATGTCTCCGCATGATAAAAGACTTGGCTGACAGCATTAACGGTGCTTCTGAAAAAGAATTATGAATTAAGTAGTTATATCACACTGCATTAGGATTAAAAAAGAAAAAAAGCAGCAGACACCAGCTACTGCTATTAACAATGCAGAACAGTTAGAGATCACAGGACAGGTTTGGGAGCATTCCTACTAACATCTTTGTGTTTCTTAAGTGGCAGGGGAAAGAATAAGGCCATAAATCAGGAATTGCTTGATCAGAACGTTGTTTCCTGGCTCTTTTAGAACTATTGACTCAATATGCTGCATGCAAACTGTCTGAATCAATGTATGGTGAAAAAAAAGATAATATTTCTTTAATCAGGAAATTAACATAAAGAAGAATGGCTTGGCTTGATCATGTAGCAGTTTCTTTCATACCTGGCATTGACAACAGCTAATCCACAATCATCAATGAGATTTCTCCGTGGAAAAGGCAACACTATGTTAGCACAGAAAATGTAAAAAAGTTATTTCAAGGGATGCCCAACTACAACTTTTGTTGCTGTAGGATTCCCAGCAAGAACAGTACACAACAAGGCTTAATATCTAACTGAGATGAAAATGATTATCTAATTGTGTCCATCTACCCTGTTTCATCATGCTTCGATCAGTTTCCACCCTTGATGGAAGGTGAAATAACTTCTGGAGGCTCCCTGCTCACCAAGGGTCTGGCAGTGCTGAATTTCCCATAATTATCTCTTCAATCTATGATGATGATCATCACCATTATTATTATTATTTTTTTAACTTTTATTTCTTTTACAGACTTGGCTCTGCGTTCATGGAAAAGACCCAAAGAATGTAAATACACATAATACAAAATTATTTCACAATAGGAAATAGTAGCCAACGATGACACAATGGGTCTAACCAGCATTAATCACAACAGTGCCTTTGATTGTGACACTGCATATAAAGAACTATTTTTCTTCCACAGTCTTGGAAAAAGATACTCTTCTTAGAACCAGATGTAACACATGGTGACCAAACCCCTATGAGGCCAGCCTGCCTTTCTGTTTTCTGTGTCACAGGACAGAGTCTGAATGCCTTGTAAATCTCTTCCTCTACTTTGTGGAGCATTTCCACAGCCCACATGCTCTCCTCCACCACCATGTATTTGCTGACCTACAGCAAATTTGCATGGATTCTAAAATTCCCCACAGTTGAATGGACTTATAATTTCATTATACACTAGACTTTTGTACTATAAAATTCCTTCTTGTCCAGAAAAAGGTTGAACAAACCTAAATCGCTCTTCTTGAACTACCGTAACATAAATGGTAACTACAAAACTACTATCAAGATTGTATATGGTCTATCTTTAGTAAATAGCCTGAACTAGAAGGAAAACAAAACAAAACCACACTATCTACCAATAAGGAGAAAGGTTTTATAGGAAACCTAGCAAGGTGGAGGGAAGCAGAAGGTGGACAGCCACTAGACAGTCTGATTAATAGTCTGCATTAATAGCCTGCAGAATTACCTTTTAGAGGTAATCATCCTTTAACGAAGAAAAAAAATGCCAGAGTTAATGCAGCTAATTTTCCCGAGAAAAGACTGCATCATTTTACCAGGGTATTTAACTGCAGCATTTCATCTGCTAGTATCTGCCCAGTACTCTCAAACTTAAGAGTTTCTTCTATGGCAAGATTCCCAGAGGACTCAATCAATGAAGCGCCCACAAGAACGGATCTTTGTAATGGACACACCTAGACAGGATTGATTCCTGGGGCGCATCAGGAACTGCTGTTTCATAGTAAAGTAACAAGAAGGCTTCCCCATCCATCCACAAAGGAGGAAGGCTTTAGCCTGCCTCTCCCTCCTCTATCCTGCTCATTTTCTCTGCTGCCTATCTGCAACTTGCACATTATTTCCTGCCACTCTTTCAGGGAAGTTTATTAACCTTTCTCACCTTGGCGTGCGTGATGTTTTTCAAGGATGGAGGCAGAAGCCTGCCAGTGCCACGTAGAAGACTGAGTTAAAGGAAGTGAGTATTTTGGTATAGAACTGACGGTCAGTTACTGGGTAATTAAGAAGACGAAAACATGTTCTGCTCATACATACACGACAATCCTGGATCTCCCTTTTATTCAGGTGTCCCACATACCTGCACTTAATTCCATTACTGTAACAGGCACCCCAGTACGAGGCAGCACACTACAGTTTTACAAAGAAAAGGCAAGGTCTCTGTGCAGAGGGCTGTCCGGGAACAGCTGCCCATGTCCTCCTGGAGTCTCCCACTGACCCTCTTTCCACTGTCAGGAAGGAAAACAGACGTTTTAAATATCTGTTTGCAATTTTTTGGAAAGAAAACATGAAAATGTCTCTAATTTTGGGTAACTCGTAGATGATCTAGAAAAAGCAAGATATGTATTTCCAAATAAAAGTGGAGGAACAGGCACAAACAGCTTGTCCTACTCTCCTGTTATAATCAGAGAAGGAACTTTCTGTGTGATGACAGTACTTGAAGAAACTGCTGCTAAGCATCCTAGCTGAATCCAGACTCGCCTATCAATTTTGGTTAGAATAAAGAATATCTGCAAAGATTGACAGACCAAACATAATGTGTCTCAGATGTAACAGTAACACAAATCTAAAAAGTTATGCCAGTTATATCTGTCCTAGATGAAGGGTTTGACACCTCCTTCAGCTTCAAAGGAAACAGAGGCTGCAGGGAAAGCTCTAGCTCCATCACTGCCACTAGTTGTACTCCTTTGCAAGTTTTCTTCTTTTTTCTCAGTCTGGTTTAGGTCACATGAGTGAAAGCTTTCCAATGGATCAGCGCAGTACATGGACCTGGCAACAGCTACGTACAGGGCATGAAGACCACTGGTCCCAGCAGCAGCACCACTAAGGTAAGTGCATGATTTCATAGCACTTGACTGCAACATTTATGGGGATGGTTTTAAGGTGAAAATACTCTGATACTATCTTTGTGCATCACCTGTCAAACACCAGCAACAAATCCCACTGCCCAAAGCTTATCTGAAAAGAGTATTATATTGCCAACAAGCAGTTCTGGTAGATCACAAATAACCAGTAAAGGCAGCAGATCTGGGAGTATTTCAGGCTAGCCAATGTGAGGGACTTCAGTACAAAGAAAAGGTCTCTTCATGTTCGTAAGGTATGCATTTACACATGGCACAATTTTTTAGTTTTTTTTTTTTTTTAACTTAGAGCATGTATATAATTTAATTAAATAAGTATTAGGAAAAAAGAAAAAAGAAAAAAGTAGGAGCAGTTAAAAACAATTATCATGAACAAATGGAGGTTGTCCAGATCAAAAGTCTAATTTCTGTCACACCTCAAATTTAAATGTTCCACTTTGCAATCCTAGACTTCTTTTCAGATCACACAGTACAATTGCCTCTTAAAGAATAACAAAGAACTAAGAGGGAAGAATTAAAAAATACAATACTTAAAATGCATTAACAGGACAGAATGTGAATGTAGGCACACACGTACATCTTCTTCCCCCTCAAAAACAAACAGCAGCAAAAACAAAAACAGCAGAAATTTAGCTGCTGGAAAGGGGTTGATCTGTATCAGATGTTACAGCTTTTAATGAGCAATAAATAACCTCCATTTAACTCTGTGCATATTCAATTTCTCTCAAGTAATATCATTAAGGACAAAAGTTAGTGTGCTGTGATTATGTGCAGGTCAGCCAAATAATTATCTTTTAACTTATCAGTTGACAAATAATTATGAGTTAACATCTGTTATTACAGCATAACACAGATAAAAACACCATAAAAGTCACATTCTGTCTTTTCCCAGAAGTACATAATTTGCTTGTAAGCATTTTCTACTGCTTTCAGTAGCACATTTTCCCCAGGACCTACAGCCTATTTTAACTCAAAAAAAATATATATATATCTAAAAGATTCTACAACTTTCAAAGCCTTAGCTCTTCATTTCTTTAAATTAACTGGACATTACCTTGTGCCTGCAACTGTAAGAGGACAGAACGTACCACTTAATGTTAGCAATATCTTACCATTCAGTCACTCAGTACCCTGCCCTCACACAGACAGACTTAATGGTCTCAGGACAAAACTGCCTGTAGTGGAAACCAGAAAACACTACCCTAACTCACCAGAAACAAGTACATGTGAGAGGAGAAGGATGCTGACATGGAATACAAAGTACTCCTTATTACATCTCTGCCACTTCTCTTTAATACACAGCATCTTGTTTTCAAAGATACTACTTTTGTTCCACCAGCAGTCCCTGCAGTACGGTTAACAGCTCCTTATACAGGCTGAACACCACCACAAACATCCCAAATAACACACCACAAGTCAGAGAAATAACCGTCTTCTGAAGACAACACAACGGTTAACTCTCTTTTGGTGCCGGGCCATCCTAGAACACAGTGGTCATTGAAGATCGTTTGGAAGGTGCTTTCTGATCATGAACTTTTGGCTCAGTTGGGAAGAACCCCACTTCATGATGAACTTTCCATGTACCACTATTTTGGATGTGGATAATGACAGCACACATCTTCCGATCAGTGATACCTCTGGGGTTGTTCAAGCCCTAGAGATGAGCTGTAGGTTTTGCAAAAAAGACATGCTTGTCACCAAATATGCTAGAGAAGTCCATTTTCTAAATTTATACAAATGTATTTAACTCTGTGTAAAGATTCCTGAATCACTAGCAGATAATCTTCTCAGCTCTAACCTTGAAATAAGATAAATAAATAAATAAATAAACAGATACTTGTACAGCTTCAATACGTCACAGGCACCTATCCCCCAGGGAACTGATGTGCTGGCAGAAGCTTATGAAGCCGTAAAGTCCATCTCTAAACTGAACAACATTTTAGGCAGTCTTCAGGAAGTACAGATTAGCATACACATAAATCTCTCTCCCCTGTGCATTGGAAAATGCTAAAAGATTCCATGAGCCTCCACAACTCTGCAAGGATTTTTTTTCAAGCAGAAGCCAGCATGAGCCCTGTTGATTGCACACTGTTTCCTGGAAGTACATGAAGGGAAAGAACACCCCACCCTCCCTCCCTGACATGCACACACTTATTTAAGATATATTTTTTAAAAAAACAAATCTTCAGTGATTCAACTTTTTGCTAGCTCAGCTCCAAGTGAATCAAAACCAAGTCACAGCCCTTGTTCTTCAGCTGAACAATCCTGCCTGAAGATTCACTTCAGCCAAACCAAAGTTACTTAGCTTCTGACGTCAAGTCACGGTCAAATAAGCACAATGCCTCTTCAGGGATCCACTTCTCAGTTAAAACAGCATTGGCAAATAAGTTCTAACTTTGTTTCCAGCTATGAAATGTTTAAGTGATTCTCTAACTTATGACAAAGCATTTCAACATCTTCCGCTGTATTCCGCAACACCTGGTGTTTTTACCCTCCGGCTGCCCAGGTTAGAATTGCTGAAAACTTTGTAGCCAAAGACCACCAGGCTGCCCCCCCCACAACACCTACCTTCTTCTGAACAGCAAAAACTGAGGGCTAGGAAAAGGGCCGTAGTTAGGGAGACTTCTCCATTTGTGACACTGATTAAGACTAACCTCACTTCTGAAAGCACACTAGATCCAACTCTGAAAGATTAAAAGCTTGGGGACAAAAAAGAGCATCATGTAAAATACCTATGATGATAAACTCTCTATATCATCAGGCTCCTGGGCCCATTCTTAAGCATGGAATCAGATATGGATTTTGCATACCTGAAACGCTTCATTCATCGGCACAGTTCTGTGGGGGCGGAATCAGAACCCAAGGCTTGAAGTCAGAGGGCTCTAAAGTTTGGGGAGTTACACCTCCCTGTTTCGTGAAGTCTCCAATGTGGCTACACCACATGGGACAAAAGACATCTAGAAGAAACCTGGGTTATTGCTGCTCTCCAACCAGTAAGTTATTTCTGGCAACAGACTTCACCGTGATACGTATTTTGGGGACACAGCTGCTTGGAGATCAGGGACACAACAGAAAAAAAGAACCAAGCCCACTGACCTCCGCGGACTTTCTTTCCAGAAAAGGCGCCAGTTGCTGGTAAGTTGCTCTCCTGGAGCCTGTTTAAGATTAAATCTTTGTGCAGAGCTTTCCTCCGCGGAGGAAAACTCCCAAAGAGAGGGAGAAAGCGACTCCCCGCCCCGCGTCCCCTTCTTGGGGAAAAGCTGCGGGTTTTCCAGCGCCTTCTTTCCCCGGTGCCAAACTCCTCGCACATCGACGGGCACCGCCGCGGGGTGGCATGTGGCCGGGGACACTCGCCACCTCCCTCCCGGGCTAGCCAGGGACCCGTCCCGCCTCCCCTACCTCTCCCGTCCCGAGCAGAGGCCGGGACTCCCCGCTACTCACAGCCGCAGGGCGCCCCTGCATTCCCGCCTGCCGCCGGCCCGCCCAGCCTTCGGCTCCTCCGCCTCGCAGCGCTGCTCTGTCATGAGCACCATGGGCACGGCGCTCCCCGCTGCCTCACGGCGATCAGCCGCCGCTGCCTGGCCGGGCTGGGCCGGGCAGGGCCTGGCCGTGCTGCCCCCGCCCCGGGGCGGGCGGTGGGGAGGCGGATCCGGAGTTATGGAGGCGGAACGAGCAAATGGCCTCCGAGCGGCTTTGTACGCGTGTGGAGGCGCTAAGGGGAGGCCTCGAGGGACGGCCCGGGACCGGGCTGCCCCTCCGCTCCCCCACCCCGCACAACTCGGCCTCCCCCCTCCTGGATATTCCTTCCACCTGCCAGCTCTCCCCCGGGATTTTCGCTTTCCTTTCTGTTAGGGCTGGTTTGTCAGCCCCGGAAAATCACCGAGTGTTGTGTAAAATCAGACAAAAAGTAATAGCTTCGCCCCCCCCCACCCCCCCCACCCAGTGCTCGTCAGGTCGAGGGGGCACTTGCTTGCAGCCCGGCAGAGTTTGGTGCAAGCCATCTTGCGTGTCAGGCATGAAATATGAGCACACACATATGGAGGAAAATGCTTTCCTTATCTGGTTAAAACCTGACAAATAGTTCAGTTTGGGGAACTAGTGTTTCCACGAAGCACCGCAACACAGGACAGGGTCTGTGGCTTTAGTGAGCCAATCTAAAAAAGGCCAACCTTGGGATGAAAGTTCAGAATAAAGTCTCTAAGAAAAGGTCAATTTTCATGGCTTAATGCATTAGAATATATCAAAGGAATTAAATAGTAGGTTTATGGCGTTTTCTTCATCTACACCCATCTCTGCCACCAGACTCACGGGAGGTAAGGGCAAAACACATAGAGAACTGTGGTCTCTTTGCAGATATCAGAGTAGGATATAGATGCTAATGTATCTTCCAGTGGCATTTATAAGATTCATAGATTGCTTGACACTTGCACAGTATTTTGAAAAGTGACAGAACTAAGCATTAGGTAATGCTGCAACATATTCAGGAAATGGCTAAAGAGAAACAAGTGTTAAAGGTTAAAAGGATCAGAACTGCCAAAACTGGTTGGGCATCCTGCAGAAAATGTGAGATTAAGTTCTGGTCTTAACTAGACCAGATGGGTTTTGCTAGATCCAGTCCTATAAAATGTAAACTCTATGCACCGAGCTGGGTGGAAAAGAAGAATTTTAAGTAGCTGTATTTCTGGGAGAAACCCTTAACTAATGTTTATGTATAACAATGTGAAAAACAAGGCAAATTATCTGTAGTTATAGGAAACATTACCCTAACCTGTATCTATGAAACTTTGCTGCCTTATCCTCCCCTGTGCAGCACCTGAGCTGGTTTGGCATTCCCTCTGTCACCCCTGTATGCCAGACACAAGCTGTGGCTATACAGCAGTGTCCTGTTTATGGAAAGGAAAACAGAATAGGCCCCTCTTTAGCTGTGTGGGCTGTGAGTAGAGCTGGAGATGAAACACAGGATTGTCTTCCTGTGTCTGTTAAGATCCAGGACCCTTTGCTGGGATGCAGCAACATGTGCAAGGCTTTGGGTTCCCTGGGAGTGAGTTATTCTCACTATCGGTGTGCACTGCCACGGCATGCACAGAATGTCTAGAACCAGCAGAAAAAGTGACTGCCTTCCCTTTGTCTTGTTTTTGAAGGCCTTTCATTATTGGGATGCACTAAAAAAGTATCAGTTACTATTTTAGTTTTCTTGTGTAGCTCTGCTCCCTCCAGCAGAGTAACACTGATTTAAAGTAGGTGAGAGTCTAGCATTTAGATATTTGAACAGATAAAATCCTTTGCCTTTTGAACACTTTGGCTTTCAATCTCTGACAGATTTAGCTACAGCAGACAAATGTTACTGCTGCCTGTTTTGCTCACTCCTCTCCAGAGATTTCTGCCTCGACCACAGTGGTGAAAAAAATGGGAAGAAGCTGTTTGGGCCCCTGGAGCTTTGTCTCTGCTGTTGTAGTTTCAGCCAGTTCTATTCTCAAGGTATGCAAAACATTCTGCACTGAATAGTCAAGGTATTTACCGTAAAAAGAAAGTGACATTCAAATAAATTGATGCCTGCAGCACAGACACTAAAAGTGAATCCTTACTAGATACTTTATCCCATATCATGGTATCTTAACCCTCGTCAGAGACTTGGTTCTGGCAAGTTTTCAATACATGCCTCTCTAGTGATTCTTCTATATTTTGTTATTCTCCTTTAATATCAGTAGAACTAATAAGCAATGGCTCTAGCTTGTTGTTTCTGGAGGATTTGAAAAAGAAACTCAGTGGCCAACCTTTGTCAAAATGTGCACAGTGCAGCAACTCCAGAGCAAAGCGACATATTCCAGAGTGATAAAAATCGTGACTGCCAGAATTCTCAGTAGTAGACAGAGAGAGTAGTAGTATGAGTGATGTTATATTAAGCTATCAAATGTGCAGCTGGTCATGTGGGTGGAATATTCTGAAAAGCTTTATGCTTTTATTTTTATATGCTACAGCAAGTCTTAAATATGCAAAAAATCACAAAGGAGTCTTTACTGGTATATAATGGATATGGTAAAGTGAATATGTCAAGATGAAGCCATCAGCAACATAGACCTGTTGTGTAAAAATCTGAACTGTATTTTTCTAGCTGCTGAAGTTCAGATTGAGGAGAGAAAAAGAAATTAGTGTGTTAAATTTTCTGATTACTATTTAATACTGGCAGTACTAGTGATGCCAGGTAGGAAAAAATTGACATGCTTTTACTCTGAAGAATCTAAACTAAAGGGTTAAAGTTTCAAAGGAGGTCAGGAATACCTTTTTCAATAAGTAGGACCTTAAAATTACATATAACACAGTGAATGAAGAAAAACTAGAGCTGAAATACTAAGAAAAGCTTTTGTTAAAAAAAAAAAAAAGATACATATGAAAACAGTAAAATTGAACTGGGAGAGACTCACCAAGCCATCAAGTTCATTCCCTATCCCTATTCCAATGTTTGCTATCATCATCCATAGGAAGTCCTCCTTAATCACCACTTGTCTTAAATGTCATGAGGAAGGGAAGGGTAAAGGGGTCCAATGAGACACACCAGGAAAGTCAGTATAAAACAGCAGTAGGACTACCACCCATGCCTAGGGATTCTTGGATAGAAAAAAAAAAAAAAGACAATCTAGCTGGAAATAAACTGGGTCAGAGATTGTGATAATTAGCATTATTTAACTTGTGTTTTTATTTCAGTACGGTAATTAAGAATATTCCTAAAGTATTTCTCAGTTTATATGGTGGATATCAGCATGCCTGATGTGAGCAAACTTCCTTAGGACAGAATAAAGCAGGAAATGACTACAGTGACATACAGGGATAAATATACATGACTACAGTATATAATGAGCACATATCTATCTACTCAGTAGAGAATTATTCTGTACTTGTTTGTGCCATTCCTCCTCCTAAGTCCACAAGTTTTGCTCTGAAAGGTAAAAGCCAGAAATACTCTTCTATCTGTTAATCTCAGTGTTACAGTTGATTTCCATATTGAGAAAATCTTGAGTTTAACACTGCATAAAACAACTTTCTAGGACATGGATGCCCCTATGTTGAAGATGAATTTGAGTACCTAAAGCTTGGTCTGGTGTCTTCTGCATAATTAATGAAGTGTGCTGTCTGAAAGACTGTACTTTAATGTTTCATTTGCAATACTAGATGCAGAACAAAAGCTTTTCTACTTTAAATGGAAAGCAAATCTGATCTTAAAGAGAAGCCTCTACTACAGTAAGTGATGATTAAAATAAAGTAATTGAGTTTTATCTCTCACAGCATATATTATTCTTTCATATCCTTTGTCTGTTAAAAATTTCAGTACAAAGTCAAATAGTAGAGAATTTGTAGGTAAATTTGGCTATTATATTCAGTGCAATGAATTTCCAAACCGTAGTGTTACAGTCTAAATGCTTTCCATGAATGAGGTGATTTTTATCAGAAATGTCAATTAGAAAAGTTTCTCAAAAATGACAAAATCAAGTGCAATCAAAAAAAAAAAAAGATAGAAAGAGATGCAGCCTTTATAGTACCTCAATACTGGTACTTTTGAAAGGCAGACCACATCTCAAGTTAAGTCTTTTCTTCAGTTTTCTATATGATATTCTGCATTGTTAGGATTCTGTAAAAGCTACTCAAATATCTTGGGAGCCATTAGTTGATGAAAGAACCATTAAATAAATACTTATATTGCTCTGTGGAAATACAATAAGAAAGCAGATGTATGATAAATAGCATATGACTAGGTGCTGTGATAGTACGAGACGCAAGTTAGACACATGTGAGAAGATGTTGAAACAGTAAGAAAAATTCATTTCCAGAATGTATGTAAACCACCCACAGGCCACAATGAAATGACTTACAGCTTGGGAGGTGCAGACTGCAAAAGAGAAAAAAATATATATATGCTAAAAGAGTGGTGCAGCACTGGAGAAGGTTACCCAGAGAGGCTGTAGACTGTCTATCTTTGGAGGTTTCAAGTCTCAGCTATACAAAACCACACCTGACCTGATTTAGTGTTGGGGATATTCCTGCCTCAAGCAGGAGTGCTCAGAAACATCTGCAAATCACTCAGCAAACTTGAAGTGTGCTCAAAACTAATGGAATAAACCAACATTGTAAACAGTCAGTAGAAGATAACTAGTGCCAGAACACAGTGAGAGTTTTGTAATGGCTAAAATGCAGTTTTGGCCAGCTGATCCCCATTCCCTGCCAGGATTAATATTTTCATAATTTATTCATTTTTAAAAGTGTGAGATTGCTTTACAGGGGCCTCTGGCAAGTGATAGTTTTCATCTGATCATTTTGCTACAAGTCCTATAAAATTATCTCTCCCTCTTTTGTTTAAAGGAGCCTAGATTACTGTGTTACTTCCCTTCAGACATGGAAGCACCTGGGGCACGTGAACTAGGCTGGCTTTACAGCTAGCTGGAGCATTTCTCAGCACGGATAGTGAAGGCATGCTGAGGCTGTTCGCTGCGGCTGAATACTGAAGGAAGTGGATGCAGCAGACCACACTGCAAGTATGCATTGTAGCAGCCAGCAGGAAAAAGCAGAAACATTTTCACAGAAAATTTATGGGGTATTAGTAACATGGTGTCAGCTTCCCTCATAGTGAATGTATAATAAAATTATACATGTACTCCATCAGCACATTCACTGTCATTTCAATACCAATGCCCTTCACACAACTTACTGTGTAAAGTCATTGAAGACACACTGCATACTTACACAATGCATCAAAAGAAAAATATGGAAAAGGGGGGTTAATGGCAATATGCAGCCTTCAGCAAGGCACAGTGGAAGTGGTGAAGCAAAGGAACATTCCTCTTTCCCCAAATCATTCGTGGCAACTTTCTCATATTCTGAACACAGCAGCCTTGGTACATGTAGTAGTTCATTCTTGCTCTCTGCGAGATGGCATTCAGCCAGCTGGCACTGCTGAAAAGCACAAGTCACTGTCTCATATTTCATGAGAAAAAAAGCAGTCATAGCATATTTCCCAAGCAATACATTGCCCTGGATGCTTCATGGATGACAATGTTAGAATGTGGTGATGCCTAGATCTTGTCACTTACAATGGAAGTACCCATGGCAGTAAAATTTATATATTTTCTGCATTTATGACCATCATTTAATGCTTTGGCCAGCTAGGCAAGAAGAGCTAAGTAAAAATATTGCTTGTTCTACTGTGGTGGATCAGCTTAGCTTGATTTGTTTGTAAATGTCCAAAGGAAATCGCGGGTGTCATCCATGTGTCACTTTTCTTTGTGTAGATTATGTGGACAAAATTTTCAATCCAGTTGCACCAGTATGCCACGACACCAAACAGGTTACATGTCTAATGAATAATGTGCATGCATATATGCAGTTTTTATATCTGTGTGTCGTACAGGAGCGTATATATACATACATTTACACATTCGTTGTACATCTAAATTTGGTGATCACTTTGTGAAGAGAATCATTCAGTCATCTGGCAGTCTCTGAAGAACAGCAGTATGTTAAGTATGTGAGAAAGTGAAAGCTACCACAGCTTCCTTGAGGATACACTTAATCTTCCCCCCCCAAATATATAAATAATTATATATATATATATAATAATATATATATTGTCCAGACTTTCCAGGAGCTTAGAAAGTTATTGCTCTTATCCGGAGGACAGCAAGCTTAAAATGAGGGGCACAAGAGAACAAGATGACATGAAAAAATTCACGATGCTATGGGTTCTCACAGTCTACATTGGAGGTGATTGTGAATAATAAGCTGGATGATAATAATTACTGGATGGACTTCTGAATTATAAACTGGATGGATTTACTGTTTCACTCGGAACCAGGAGTTATATTATTCTGAGGAAAATATTACCTAGGTACATCCTGCATAGGAAGGCCATTCAGGGAGATCATCAAACCCCAGATACAAACCATTGAACTGTGAAGTGTTTGCTGGTGTTTCAAATGCTTGTGATTAAGCTATAAAGACAATGTAATATGCCTTTTGGAGTGTGGTAGGTATGTGCTTATCTGTTTAACTTTACTGCTTGGACTTGTCAGAACTAAGCCTCAGCCTCACAACAGTACATTGAATATGTTTCTGAGGTCTGTAATTTCAACATAGAAGAAAATTTGTTAAAAAAATTTCACAATCCCATATAAAAATCTTCAGAGAGAAAGCCTAAATGTATGGATCCGTTACTTACCCAAACAAAAATGCAACTGCAATAAGACAGTCATTACAGTTTCTGTTACAAATTGTGTTACAAATATGTATATATATTTCTTTTATTCTGCTGTAGGAAAAATATTAATGGCAGATCACAGATGGAAAACGCTAGTATTTAATTAATTGATTTTTGGTGCATCATATTGACAAGTTTCTGAAGATGACAAGTCAAGATTACCCTTTTGACTTTCATTCCCATGACTATGCCTTTAGAAAACATCATTCTTCCATATTATACTTTTTTTTTTCTTTCTGATTTTTTAATGTTACCTAGTATCAATGAATGCCAATGGCCGATGCTGAACCCCCCTGCCCCCCCCCCCTTTTTTTTTTTTAAAAAAAAGCATCTGATATACTTAGATCTTTTATGCCTGCAGTTGATTGCTGCTAAGGTTGATCTTGACATATTTAGCAGTATGACATTCACAGAGCTCTTGGTCACTAGTTCTGAACTAAATTGATGAAAAATCATATTTCCTTGTGTTCAAAGTATATTTTTTTTCAGATTTGTTCTGGAGGTTGGTCAAAACAAGAAGGCTTGAAGTTTATCTAAAGTTTAGGAGATCTGGATGCAGGATATTGACTCACCTTATAGAGATTGGTTCCAATGGGGAAGTTGAAATCCCCATTTTTGGGCCAATATTTTGTTTGAGACTACTGGAAAATGTCTCATTCTAATGTCAGAGTAACTCAATACATTTATACTGATAAAATGCTTCATATACAAGTGTCCACCTCTCTCTCTGATCTATTATGCATGGGTGACACCTCAGCTATACCTTCCGAATCATAATTTGCTTCTGAAATCAGTTCTGCTCTGTGTCAGGAATAACATGCTGCCATGGTGATAAACTGTGAGCTCCCTAGTCTGAAATGTTAATAACCCCACGAATGCTGGAAAATTTGTGCTCATCTGCATGGTGCCAATTACAGTGAGGTGCAAATGGAAGTGTATAAAAACTTGGGTATATTGGCAGTTTTGGGCCTCAGGCATGAATAACTAGGATGAACAGGAGCAATCATTAATTCAGTTAAATTGCCTCTGTGGATACATCTTCATTTATGGGAAATATCCTTTCAGAAAGTAGGATGGTATTGAAAACAGAATGTAAAACCACAGAGTCTGCATTTCTTTTTCCCAAGAGTTGTTCCCTTGATTTTTCACGTGCCTCATTTGAGATAAGCATATCATGACTGCATCAAACACATGAAAAGCAAGTTCAGTGAGAACAAGCCCAGTCCAGCTGCTAAGCTCACAGTGTGCAATCATGCATGCTTCTTATTAGATTGTCTTGTATTTACAGCCTGTTATTCTGTATTTTCTGCTGATGGAGGTATAGTTTCATGCAGAGCTTTATGATCATAAGATTCTTTTTTAATGGAGAAGCAGTTGAATAAACTGGATTTCTGGAAGGCCTGCCCCCTGCCATTTGCTACTTGGCAGGCAGGTCAATTATTGAGAAACACAAGGCAAAGGACTCTGTTCTTTGTAAGGGCTGATCATGTTGCTATCAGAGTGTATATGGTAGCTTTTTGTGTACCAGTTATCTAGTGGTAAATAAAAAGTGGGTAAATCTGTCTGCTCAGAGTTCCAGGCTGGAGAGAGAAAAGAGGGCAAACTTCTTATTGCCCAAATTACAAGTGGTTAAACATAACCTACTTGTGTTGAACCCTATGTCCACCACTGTATTTATTCTGTACTTACTTGCCTAACTAGAAAATAAGAATAAGAGAAGCATAAAAATACATATGTGGATGTTGTTTTAAAAAGCAAGTGCTGACTAAGTACTTCTAGGTAAGAGCCCCTGAGACCTCTAATCAAAACTTCAAATTTATGGTTTCTTACTGTGTGTTCAGATTGTTGGGCATTATCTCTCTGACATTTGAGTTGGAAGAAAATACATTATACAGGTATAGTATTAAAAAGCCCAAATAACATTTTACAAGGGGAAAAATGAGGCCAGCAGACTTATTTATACTTGTGACCCAATTAGTGATACAAGCCATCACCCAGCTACCAAGAAATTTAATTTAGTCACAAAAAGAATAAATAGAGGTGCTCCCTGCAAATCAGTCTTCAAGGTGGACATGAGCAGATACGAAAGACAGAGCTTACTAATGAATTTTCGTGTTGGTTAAGGAAGAATAAATATTTAATGTTACTTTGAATAGCTTTTTAAAGATAACTTATTCATAATGGGTTGACATAGATAGTGGTGATGTTTACCTGTCCCTCTCCTGCAGTAGATGGGAAGGAATAAATGCAGAGTGCCAGCAACACTCTGACTCTGCATTTCCTCATTTATCTGTGCTGTCTAAAATGTGCATGATTTGTCCAGAAATCTTCCTTACAATGAATTCTACCTCATTATAAGTTCACAATTCAACAAGTCCACACTTCTAAAGTAAGAAAAGAGATTTCACCTTGAAAATGATTTGCAATTGTTCTATCAGAAAAACCATTAGCAATCTCAACTTGCATGAATACTCCTTTTTCTGATGATATAATTTCTCTTGAAATGTAATTTAAAAAACATTGTAAAGTTTCCTATAGGCCAAAACATACACCAAAATATTTTGTCAAATTCCCTGTTCTAATCCAGTTCAAATTTGTTTTGTACAGAGATAGTAGATAGTATTTGATGACCTTGCAGAGGTCATTTAAAGACTTGAGTTTATATGGTACTATACACACTCAAAGCCCTGCTTCAGTGTAAAAGTTACACAAAAAGAGAACAACACCCTCCTGTCCCTGCTGACAAACTCCTCCTTTACACTCTCCCCTTCCCAGCGCAATCAGTAATGCAAGATAAATTATCAGCTCTGCGTGCATTGTGTTCAAAATTTAAGCTTCCCATCAGGGTATTTCCACCAGTGTGTTTGTCCCAGTGCCCTCCTGCATTGCTGCCCTGTACCTCCTGGCATCAAGTACGTAAAGAGCACCCAAAACACCCCTGAATTTACCTTATAAACACTGATCCAGAACTCTCTGTAGGGCTGACTGGAGGAGGGTCATTACTTGACTTTCGGAAGCTGCTCTGACTTTCAAAATGAAAAACCGAGTCTTCCAAGGCATTCCCTTTTCTCATCGTGTTTATGATGCTAACTGCAGAGTTAGGTAAGTTTGGGTCTAGAGAAATCCTTCAAGCGTGCAGCCTTTCACTGCTGTAGGAAATGCATTCTTGGTGTGAATCCAGCTTGGGCTGGTTTTAAAATCAGTTAATCAGTAACACATTGATGTGACATCACAGGGTTTTTTTTCTTTTATACCTGCAGCACTTCATAGATATACTTTGAAACAAATTTCATCAAATTTAGGTGCAGTATGTCTTTGGAAAGTCAGTACTAATAGCAATAAATTGTTTGGATGAATTTAAGAGAAAAAAAAAAAAGACGAGAACTCTTAACTCAAATTATGTTGCATTGCCAGGCTTGCACTGAAAGTACTAGCATGATCTGTCAGAAATTCTACTTCATGAATTATCTGCTGGTCTCTAATTTTCCAAGTCTGAACAACATAAGAGTGTATGTTTCAGAAGTGATTATATCCACCTGTTCTTACATGCCAAAGTCATTATATCACACTTCTGCAGTAATATATTTGTGCACATGCATGCAGGTAGTTGCCATGAAATAAAGTCATTGTAGTTCATCTTAAACACAGAAAACCTTTTTAAATCTCAGTGCACCAATCACCAGCTGAAAAAAGCCAGTTTGCCTAATCATTTTTATTTATTTATTTTCCATAGGAATTGGCAAACATTAACTACAGAATTGCATAGTTTTCTGTTTGTTGAAGATGACTATAATGATTAGGTTAGTCAAAGAAATAAGCAGCATTTCTTTAAATTGTGAGCCGTCCTATAAAACTGAAGTAACACCCCAAGATCTCCAGAACTTCTGCTAATCTTCATTTACGGTCTGCATGATAATAAGCCCTAGTCTGTGAGCCTGAATAAATATGTGCAGTGTAGCTCTCTCTTTCTATTGTCAGCATCTATAAATAGATTGTGAAACAATACAAATGCATTTGGACTGTTCTCATATTTTGCTGTTAAGCTGAATGAAATCTAGTCAAACTATTTTGTCTTTTTTAAAGTGTCATTCCCTGTTTACCCCCCCCCCCCCCCCAAGCCCTACCTTCCTAATGACTTAAAACCTGGTTGTTGCAGTTTTAAAGATAAAATTCATTTTGCAGTCAGTATTAACCAAACTGTAATGAACTCTGTAAATGACAGAAACAACAGGAAGAACAGTAACAATTAAAATACAGGATTAGCATAACAGTCAAGAAGTAAAGGTAAAGATGAAACAGTCATTTTTTGGAAGTGAAAATTTCAAATAAATGTGAATCTTTCTTTTATTGAAAGGGAAAAAAAAAAGGAATAATATACACACTCTTGATCCTCTTAGATATTCCCTGTGAAATGGAACAAATGAAAAAATCTGTATTTAGGAGTGGTGTTCAAGCTGCTCAAAATTTTCATGAGTTGATTTTTCAGAATGAATGCATCTTTCAGTAGCTATGCTATACAACTTTGCTTCTTGCCATCAGA
>CM021729.1:52853242-52886102 GCA_011074415.1 Stictonetta naevosa
GAATATTGTCTAGACTCTGTGACAATATTGCATTTTATGTACCAGAGATTACTGAAGAACAAAGTAGAAGGTGTCCACCTGATATGACTGAGTAACAGTGAGGTCCTGCTGCCTCATCTGTATCTCATTTGTGATGTGGATGTTTGTAGTTTGTTAATTATAAGGGAAGATATAAAAATTATGGTGAATAAATCAAGCATTGCAGAGTGATTGTGATGAATGATAACTAGCTTTTGTGAATTAATATCTTGAGCCTTCAAGAAATAGGAGAAAAAGGGGGGATGTGTGTAGTTCTGAGAAGGCTAGTTAGCTGCAGAAAGTCTGAGTCTGTTTTGTGCATTAGCTTCATCATCTGTTTAGTATTGTTTGTTGTTGGATTTTTTTTTTTGTTGTTTATTTGTTTTCTCCACTGACCTCCAGGTGGGTATTTCTCAGCATCTAATTTTTAGGCAAGAGCTTTAAAATATCAGGGCTTAGGTATTTTAAATCATATATCTGAAATGAGCTATGGAGAGTGACAAATACTAGATCCTAATCAATCTGACTGTCAAATGCAAACCTTGAATATATCCTGAAAATGATGGGGAAAAAATATAATCCAAGGAAGTTTAGCTATGGAATCTAGATTTTGAAAGATGAATTTTTTTTGTGTTTGCCAGGAAATGTATGCTCAGTCAGAAACCCTTGGTGATAACTGTATTATCCATAGCTTGTCTGCTCTCAGGAATATACTTGTTAACATTATGAACACTAATCCAGACTGGCTATTGTACAACATAAGGTTGCAGATGCAGATAATGCAGTAATCTGACAGGGGATCAAAGCTGGTGCCAAGCTAGTGCTGAACATGTTGTGTTGATGACAATATTTCATTTGCAGGACAGGGCACAGAAATGTGAACAGGACATGGTACTTCTGTAGCTGAGAGGTCTCCAGGAACAGTTCAGTGATCTTCTGACTTGTGCTGCTTTTTTCCCTGTAGCAATATACCTATCTGTGTGAAGCTCTTCATCTGTTTCACATGGAATGTCCACCTCCTATGTCTTCTTATCCACAGATGCACTCATTGTGGTTATTGCTTATTTCCTTCATTGTTCCCCACACTGCTAAAAGATACTGGAGTGCCATGGTGGTAGAACACACTCACAGACTGAATCTCTGGCTCTAGGCCTGGGTGGAAATCTTATAACAATATTCTGATGGAAATACTGAGCTTCCTGGGCTGAATGTAGCCCCATTATAAGCTGGAGAAATATGAGGTGATATAGTCCTGAGCCTGACGTAGAAGTGCATGCAGTGCTGTTTGGCTGATTCGTGATGAGGGCTTGCCACTGAAATTATCTGTGGACTTGAGTATTCATATTCAGTTCTAAAAAAAAAACAAAAAACAGTGGAATGTAGAACTGGAATTATTATTATTATTATTATTATTATTATTATTACTATTATTATTGGAAAAAAGGAGTCTTTGTGATATGCTTGTTTGATATCTGTGTTTTTAAAACACAAACTCCCACCCCTGGAGAAAAACAAAAAACAACCCAAATTTGTTTTTGTCACCTTTGGACAAAAAGGTCTCTGAAAAAAACATTTTGTAGATTACACTGTCTAGAAGAAGGTGGGTAGAAGATGGATCAGGAATATCAACTTTACCATGAAATGTGCTGACATATTTTAGCTCACCTTTAGTTCATCTACATCTAACTATTTATGAATCTGAAGCTTTTGAAGACTTTTGCAGCATCTGGTTTTCCTGATCCGGGAAACTGATTTTTTTCTGCCCAATAGTTAGTATCTCTGCCTGTTGCACACAGGTGCAACAGTCTGTATATATGCACAGTCTGTAGGCAGTGGTCTAGATAGCTAGAATTGCTAACCCCCTGTATCTGTTTTATTATGTTATATTATTAACCCCCTGTATTTTTGTTTTTAATTGCTACCCCCTTGTATTTTGTATTATATTTACATTAAACCTTTTATAGTTTTGCTCTTACTGCACAAGCTACATTATGTACATGAGCTCTAATACATCATAAGCACTAAATTTCCTAGTTAGTTGCACAGATATGGGACCAAGCATCACTGTAGACACATTAAGTGTGTCCTGGCATTATTCATTTGACTGCATTCACAGGAATAGGCTTGAGGCTGCAGGAACCTTTGCTGAATATTTTCCTAATATATACTCCTATTCCATTAATATATTTTGTCTCTTGGTTAAACTGAATCCTCATTCTTGTAGGTTTCTTTCTCTGAGGTGTTTGTTTTGTTTGTTTTGTTTTGTTTTGTTTTCCCATAGGTTGTGTTGGAAAGCATAACGTGTTGGGAGACCAGTATTTACGAATGTGCTTAAAGTATTGAGACAAGCAAGTGCTGTGCTGATCAAGAAAAACATACATGTATGTCAGTGAATTATAAGAGAAATTTGGAACAGTAAAAAGCAGCATTTTTCAGTCCTCAGCATGTCTATATATAACTTCTGTGGAAGGTGAATAAGCTCTAAAATCATTCTAAACTGCTTCTGTGGACATTTTTTCTTTTAAACTATCTAGCTGATGAAATATTCTATCAATCAACCGGATACTCATCCTAGTTTGCTTTGGAAATTGACTTGGTTTTGAGTATTACATTAGGGATATAAGTAATGTGTTCTGTTTGTTATTCCCTTAAAGGAATATCTGGATATCCTGGCTTGCACTTTGGCTAAGCTTTAATAACAAATTAATTTTCTGGTTGGATTACATTGAAAAAAAAGTTTATTTAATAGCTTACCCCCTGAAAGCAAGTACAGCACTTAATTTGACAGCAGTTTGTTACAAGTGCCTGAGGAAAAAACAAACAAACAAACAAAAAAACAAGTGAAGAACAATTCAGGTGTTGTATCAAGTAAACTTAGACAGCTTTTATTGTTTTAATTCTTTAGGATAATGATTTATTTACTTATTGTCTTTTTGTCTGAGCTAGCTAAAACTACACAGGAACACTTTGAAAGTGTGTTTTTAGCTTGCAGGAGCTTGTCATCCTCATACAATTGAAGAAGAGAGTATTTAGTGCCTTTTGATTATTTTCCTGAAGAAAGCAGTTCTTCAGATATTCCAGGTTGAGAATAACTTCTCATCTACTGCATCTTTTGTTGTTGTTATGGTAACAAGTTAAAGAGCTGATGCACACTAAGAAAGATCCAGGGGTGTTTTGATTTCATAGTATGCTTGATTTTACTGTACAAAGACTCTGTGTGCAGGAAAGCAGAAGGGTGTCAGCACACTCTGCAACAATCAACGCCCCTGGCAAGAAGGGACTATTGATTTGGTAATGCTTCCCATGATACTTATTGAACCGACTTCATTCTAATAAATACAAAGCTCTTCCCTCAGCTGGTTGTCAATCAAAATGCAGGCATTTGTGTACTATTGGAAAATTAGCCTTTCATCTCATCCCAAACCATGGGAAGTAAATCTGAAGTGTGCAGGTGGTGATATGTAATCACCAAGGCCTGTTATAAAGCCAGATAAAGCTGCTAGCTGAACATGTCTGTATGTATTTCTTCTCAGAGGAACTTCAGCTGGATATTAAATTTGCTGTACCTTGTTTTCCTTCCAGGACTACCCAGTTTCTAAAAGGATAAAGAGGCTGTTGATGAAATGACAAAGAGTACAGGAACCCAAGAAAAGTCATCCTGACCAGCCCTGCTCTTACTGAGAGTACATGGTGGAAGTTGTATTGGGTCCCATGTTGCCTTTTGGGGCTGCTTCATCAGAATGCATGCCTGCTCTGTGGGCCTTCAGCTTTTATGCTTAACATCTCATTCAGACTCTGCATGGTTGTTTTAGTTCCTTTGAGAAAAAAACCTTTTGCTCTTGCTGTGTTTCTCAGAACAACTGTCTTTGCAGCTAAACTTGAATAGCTTCAAATTAACACCCTAAGCATACATAAACCAATCCAACAAATTGAGAGTTATTTGGCATTTCTTTGATGCAGGAGTGGAAAATGTCAAATAAAACAAAAGCTATTGCTGGGTAGATTAAAATTTAGGGCTGACATGTGAGCAGACAGTGATGGTATCAGGATTTAATTAATCTCTGATTTTCATTGGTAATTGTTGATTTCTGAAATCAGATCAGCCTCTAGGTGAAGTACTAGGAGCTCCCAAAATGCAGATCACCTGTGAACAGGTGTTAGGGCATAGAGCAAGGGAATGGATGATTTGGGTACCTGGGACCTGACTGCAGCTAATGCTCATTGAAACAAAAACTAGAGGAGTAATGGCCCATGTGAAGCAAATTCTTGATTTTGCTCAAGAATAGTCTTACCCGACTCTTTTAGTGCTACAGCCTGAAAGCAGTAAGAGCTCTTTTTTACAGTGTAAATGTGATCCATAATGAAAGACAGAAGCACTTTTAATTAGTGGGCAGAAAGTGGGCTGTTCATCAGCTGAGGTTTTTTGTCTCTGTGCACCCTTCCTGTATCCTGACCCAGTGTTCAGGGTCCCAGGCACTGACACTAGGCTGAGGAGTTGGATGTTGATAATGGTAGTGCCAGGACCTGGCTATGCAAGCCATTTTTTCAGCATATGCTTTTAAAGGATTTCAGCTATAGCACTGGTAATTAGTAGCTGTAGCTAAGATTATGTTTGTTTATTAAGTAGTTACATACCTCCAGTATTTGAAACCTTTGGGTTGGACTGTGGCTCTTTTCTGAACTTCTGATGTTTTTTTTAACCCCTTTCCTTGCTGCAACTTTCTTCAGGATTATGGTCCAATTGCACTGAAAACACTCCTGTCTGTCACTTTTAACTGTTTGACCTCCACTTATAACAGTACTGTAAATTTAAGTAGACAGATTTATGAAAAATGAGTTGCCTGCTGAGGTAAACATTTTTTTCTTATGAAAAGCAATTACTTCCTCATTCATTGTTAAAAGGTCACCTTCACTTTGAAAGGATACCTGAAGTCTGTTTATTTTTTTGAGAGTGTCTGCTAGGCACCATACTACTAGTGTTCATATGACCTCACAGTGCAAGTCAGTAAAATTGGAAGGCTCTTCTTTTTGTAAAAGAAAAATGCATAATTCCTCTTTAATTTTGACATTTTGTTAAAGCCTTTTGCCATGAGGTAACCAGCAAATCTCTGTGAGGAACAAAAGATTTTCATGGTCATTCCCCATCTCATTACAGAGTATTGTGAAGGTTGTACTGTTTAAAGGTCTTGTTTTTAAAAAATGAACTACGTCAATGACATCTTGTAGCACTTCTGGCTCCAGCTTCCTTGCTGCTATAGCTTGCCTCTGGACAATGCAGTGAATGTGAATGCAGTAATGAGTGGTGTTAAACCTGGCAACCCTGTAGGTCTCTTCTGATACCAGTCGACGTAGCTGCTTGAGCAGTGGTTATGCTGACAGAGTTTTACCATAAAATATATATATATGTATGTATATATATATATATACTAACAAAATCATGTACTGTTAAATCTATTGCAGTACTCATTTCCTGTAGTGACTCAGAAAAAAGGTAGTTCCTTATCATTTTCAAAGCATAACCTAGCAAACACCATAAGATGACATGCGTTAGAAACTGGGCTGGCTAATCATGCCCTTTAGAAGCTCCTAGAGCTCATTAGATACCTTTAGAGCTTCTTTGGGCACACATCCTACCCATCGTCCCTATGTTTGTCTTTGCCTAACAGCAGCAGGCCAACTTAAATTCCTCAGAGGGCTGCTAGGCATTCCCCAGTGCTCCTGGACACTAATGCCAGAAGGTCCTGAAGTTTCCCAAAGCAAAGTGAAAGACTGTTGTGAACACTGCTACATCTGTTGGCTGCTTCTGTTAGCTGTGCTGTAGATACAAACATATATAGATAGATACAAACAAAACATACATATATATACAAAACATATATATACAGATAGAAACAAACAAACAAAAAATCATTGCAAAAATAGAATGGCTACATAGGAAGATATTTTCAAGCCTGGAGTCCTTCCTGGCAAAGTCTCACATAAGTAGATCCATCCCTTTCCTCTTGTAGAAGAAAGATCCAGAGATAATGAAAATGGGGAGGAGGTAGTTATGTTTCTGTCTGCCCGACCTTACTATAAGAACGTTGTGTTGTCCAAAGGTCTTCAGAACTTAAAGCTTGAATTATAGAAAAGTTTATAGACAAAATATCCACATCCTTTCTCTAACTGAGGAAATTCAGCGGTGAAGAAGGCTGGAGAAAAATGGAGACATGATGTTCTGGGATTCTAAAGGGATTGGTGTTATCTGATAGAGACACTGATATCCCTAGATGCTGTGTCACATTACAGGATTTTGAGGATATTTTCCTTGTTCATTTGCTTTTACTTCTCAAAGCCTGCAGTACAATTCAGTGAATGTGAATCATTTGAACAAGTAATGCTGATGTATACTGGAGTTTATTCTGAAGTCTATCAAGATCCAAGTGTATTGCAAGACAGCATGCTTCTTGAAACATTCTTATGTACAAAAGAAAAAAG
Source organism: Stictonetta naevosa (assembly GCA_011074415.1). Classification (NCBI taxonomy): domain Eukaryota; kingdom Metazoa; phylum Chordata; class Aves; order Anseriformes; family Anatidae; genus Stictonetta; species Stictonetta naevosa. Next base: position 52,859,738 of record CM021729.1, read on the forward strand.
CACCAGGCAGAGTTCAGTTTTCTGTAAGGTATTGCTGATTCCTGCTGGTATTGGAAGCTTAGTTTTACTCCCGCCCGTACTTCTGAAGTTGTTATATTAAAATGTTTATGGTGATTTATTTATTTATTTATTTTACAATTAAATGCTGTAATATCCAGTCATCACTTTGACATCATTGTCTGAAAGGCACTGAGGGCTTTTACTGGTAATTTAAAACAACTTCAATTGAAATTTCTGAAGATCTATGATAGCTGAGATAGTAAGGTGAAAAATTGATATACACTTATTTATAATTATGACATTAATTCCTTAAAACAACAACAGAAAACCAAATCAAAGGCAAAACTATTGTGTATAAGTTAATCAACCTTACAGAATCACAGAATGGGCAGGTTGGAAGGGACCTCTGAAGATCAACTCCCCTGCTGAGCAGGATCACCAAGAACACATTGTGCAGGATGGCATCCAGGCAGGTTTTGAATATCTCCAGAGAAGGAGATTCCACAGCCTCTCTGGGCAGCCTACTCCAGTGCTCTGTCACCTCACAGTAAAAAAGTGTCACCTCATATTCAGCCAGAGCCTCCTGTGCATCAGTTTGTTCCTGTTGCCTCTCATCCTGTCTCTGAGCACAACTGTGAAGAGACTGACTCCATCCTCTCAACACACTCCTCTCAGATATTTATACACATTGATGAGGTCTCCCCTCAGTCTTACATTTTCCAGGTTAAACAGGCCCAGGTCTCTCAGCCTGGCCTTGTACAACAGGTGCTCCAGTCCTCTGATCATCTTAGTGGCCCTCCCCTGAACTCGCTCCAGTTGTTCTACGTCCCTCTTGTACTGGGGAGCCCAGAACTGGACACAATACTCCAGGTAAGGCCTCACCAGGTCTATGCAGAGGGGGACCTGCTTGCAACACTCTTCCCAATGCACCCCAGGATGCTGTTGGCCTTCTTGGCCACAAGGGCACATTGCTAACTGACGGTCAGCCTGCTGTCCCTCTCTGCAGAGCTGCTCTCCAGCAGGACAGCCCTCAGCCTGCACTGGTGCTTGGGGTTATTCCTCCTGCACTTGCTCTTGTTGAATTTCATGAGGTTCCTCTCAGCCGAAGCCTCCAGCCTGTCTAGGTCCCTCTGAATGGCAGCACGGCCCTCTGGGGTATCAGCCACTCCTCCCAGCTTCTTGGGTCATCAGCAAACTTGCTAAGGGTGTACTCCGTTTCATTGTCCAGGTCGTTGATGAATAAGTTGGACACTGGACCCAGTACTGATCTGTGGATGAAACCACTAGCTACCAGCCTCCAACTAGACTGCACCACACTGAACTTACCTTAAAATCTGCATGGAAAAAAATTTCTAAAGCAATGGTTAGTAACATTAATGATATTATATATCTGCATAAGAACATGATGAGTATCTTTTCTGAAAGTTTTGTTACTTAAAATTGCAAGTAGTAAATTTAAACACTGAGTTCCAATTTGATTCTGACTCCTGTTACAAAAAACTGGGGCTGAACACAACTTTCTCTAACAAGAAAACAGATGTATATTTCCCCTTGCATTGTTTCTGCTTTTACAGTTCATCAGTGAGCTTCATCCTCCTCAGTTCCAAGGAAAATGTTAGATAGAGGCACTTATTTATTTATTTATTTATTAAATTAATGGTTTAAGCAAAAGAGATTTTTGAGAAAAGTGGACCTGAAATTTCCAGTAGATCACAGTGTAATTGTGCCATCTACTGCTGCATTTCTGGTATCACATTTGAGTTGTCTGCCCAAGTAACAAATACCACAGTGGGCAATATATAATCTCACCAGACATGATGGCTTGGTGTGAGAAAGTGTTGTATGATTTAAGTGATGAATAACTTTAAATGAGACACTGAACATCAATCAGTTGTTTTTTGTTTCTTTAATCCCATGAGGGCCTTTCCATTTGCAAAGTTTACAGATGCTAATGTAGAATGAGATAATTACTTTCTACATTTTCATGATTCAGCTCCTGAATTAATATCAGATTTACAAATAATATGTATCATAAATTGACAATCTAGAGAGATTTAAAGGCAATACAATGTGAAGTTTGGATGCAGAAGTCACTGATAATTGGAAGAAAAGGAAAGGGATACCTACTTGAAGTACAACATCCTTAATATAATTCAAATAATTTACATATATACTTTCTATAGGACAGTCACTCACATTTTTCCCCAACTCTGGCCTTTTTTACTTGAATATTCAAATTCATTTTGAAGTTCATTAGAGAATTAGTATGCTTCTACTGTCTGTCGTAGAGGTTTGTCTAGCCTGATCTCAAAAAAGAGTAGTGGTAAGTGCTCTCTTCCATTTCTAAAGGATTTGGATGTTAAGATTTTTTTTTTCTTCTTCTTCCTTGTGATGTAGTGTAAAACTTTCAGCCTTTAAGATCACTGAGGTTTACAGGGGATCTTAAGAATTTATTCCAATATATGTTGTTTTTCAGCTAACTCTTCCATAATGGAAGATTTTTACCACATCCCTCAAGACTGAATAACCCTAGTTCTTTCAGCCTTTCCAGTTTTCCAAACTCCTGATTATTCTTGTTGCTCTTTCCAGATTGCTCACATCTTTTATTGAATTAGTGCCCAAAACCAGGCATAACACTCAAGCTGAGGGCAATTCCATTGCTTAAGTGTGTGAAGAAATTCTCATGGGTGATAAAGCCTGTTCTATTATGCTTTTTCCCTTGGATCACAAACTCACCAGTTAACTCCTGGATCTCTTTCTACAGCACAGCTGCATGTGCAGTCATCTGTTACCCTCTGACTGTGCAACTGATTATCTTTAATCATGGAAATTCACATTTGCTCTTATTGTGTACTGCCTAACCTCTGCTGTAGTGAGTTAGAATTCAGTTAATTGGGATTTTTATACTAATACATTCTTTCAGCTTGGTCCCTTCCAGGTTGGTATTGTCTATAAATTTACTAAACATACCACTTATTTCTTTCATCCAAGCTAGTAATGAAGTAATGAATAGTTCTGGACATGGGAAATACCTCTATAAAACCTCAGACTGTATCCTGTTATAATTTGTCACTAAACTGCCGATAAATTTGCTATTTAGCTTGTCTTACATGTTTCTTTTTCTTGATCTCTTATTCCCTACAAGAATGTAATCTGAAACAGCTTTATAATCAAGGCTTGAAGTTGAGCTATGCTATGCTTCCTATTTCTCCCCTGCCTGGAAGGGTCTATAGCTTGTTTGAGGGAGGAAGGAAATGAGATTAACTTGATACTGCTCTATGTGGCACTTTCTCATTTCTTTTCTACCTTTGTGGTGCAGAAGCTTTCTTGTTCTACTATTTTTATTTATTTATTTATTTTTATTTTTTATGAAGTGGAGGAAAGCTGACAAACCTCTGATTCCTAAGTTCTTTTTCCTTTTTCAAAGGCAGACACCATTATTACTGTTGTTGTTGTACTCTTCCCAGTAGTCCGGGCTCCTCCAGGTCATTTATGAATCTTGAGAGATAGCTGCTAACAGTTCTGGACTTGCTTCCTTTGGCCCTTTGAAGACACTGTCCTCTCCCCCTGCTCAGCCCTAGTGCACTGTTAGACTGGCTCTATTGTTCATGGGGACTCCGGTCTTATTATATTCAAAGATGAATTTCAAAACACCGCCAGCTTGAAAACATCCAACATGCTCTTCAACCTGTGATAGCTGGAGATCTTACCTCTCTGTCACTTGGGCTGGTCACATTAATTGTCTGATGTTACACTGGGTAAAGAAGGAGGCAAATTGCTACTGAATGTGGCGGTCACTGAGAACTGCAAAGCAGCACTTCCTCTCTATTGTGTACCAAACCAACTTGTTTGGTGATTGTCTTCTCATTAAGTTATTTACAAAATAACTTTAATTTCTCATTAACTCTTCAAAAATTGGTCTTTCTAGACTTAGTTCTCTTGTATGTTTAAATTACTAATGGCATTAAAAACAATCTAACGTAATTTCTACATATAAATTTCTTTCTGAATTCATGGAAAAACTGAATTAACCAAGTTGGTGTCTTCCAAGTCTTCCTTATCTTTTCATTGCACTGTGATAACTTGCACTTCTGCCCTTACCATTGTTGCCTTTAAAGGTTACAAGATCTTATTCCCTTCTCTTCTTTTAGACATTCATCCCGTGAGACCTCTGTGACCACGTCTGTAAGGTTATAAAAGTCTGCTTTCCTGAAAGCTATTGATTTTTTCCTCTGTCCCCCACCTCCCTCAGTTTCCTTTCTAAGAACCTGAAGTGTTATTTTTTATTGCTGTTCTCACCTCAGTTACTTTCTGCTTTTTTTTTCTATCATTTCCAAATTGTGCTACTGTCTTGTATATGTAATTAAAAGATGCCACTACTTATAGAAGAACTAGTTTATATCTTGCTCTGTTTCAGTGTTAAACATGTCCATTACCATAAACTTGTTTTCCTCTTCTGTTATTTTGCAGTTTCCAGTTGCCTTATGCCTCCTTATAATTTGGATGTAACAGCAAGTATGCTTGAGACATTTTTTCTTAGTTCACTTTCTGCAACAGGATGTATTGTTCTAGATTTCATGTTAAATTTATATGAACTATTTTCCAGCAAGTAAGAAATCATAACTTAGATTATGAATAATATGCTCTATGTCACTGTGCTTCTTCCCCACTGTTCTTGCAACATAACATTGTGAGTAGAGTTGCCCTTAATTCTTTCAGGGCCTAACAGCAGAATTTTTTGTAACAGTGATACACGAATTCGAACAAATGTTGCACTGGAAAAGTGAAAATACATTACTGACTGATTTCTTTGTGTTTGTTTGCAAAGAGTGTTACAAGTGTTGCCTGTCCTGTACTGACTAAACATGTAGGAATGGTGGTAATAAGAAGGGTAGAAAAATAAATATTCATGTTCTTTGCAAATTCCACTGGAGAAATAAGAAAGAAATAATGGAATTTTGAACTCTTACACTTCCTTCATAGTTTTAACTTAAGCTAATTATATTAGAAAAGTAAGATTTATGGGAAGAATTTGGAAATCTTAATGCAATGCCAGAACAAAAATGAAGTAAATGAAACTCTATGGGTGCCAAAGTCACAATGAAGATACAGGGATGAAAAAAGTATTAAAACACGATAATTACACAAGATCTCTGATGTGCTGTCTAATGAATGGCAAACCAGTAGATATAAATCAAAGTCAATACCACCTTTTCAATGTAGCTGAGTTGTATAACAGCTGTAGATATAAGCATATGTATATAAATAAATACAGCCCTATCTCAACTACATTAGAAGATAGTGTTGTTTTGGTTTTATATCAACTGATTCTCCATATCTATGAAGGGCCTGTATTCAAAGATATCTTAAAAAGAACTCCACACCACACCCTCCTCCAAAAAAACAAAAACAAAAAAACAAAAACAAAAAACAAGCAAACAAAAAACAAACACCAATAGGTGTTACAATTCAGAAAGAATATTTATTTCATAGAAGCACTTCCTTTTAATAACTCTCCTATTTTGAAAATATTTTAATTTCTTGAAAAAACATAGGTGTATTTTTATATGGGAATACTATTAAATGAATTGTATTGAAATCTGTAGAGCAAAGGAGTGGATATTCATTTGTGTAGCAATTGAAGCATGGTAGAAAGGGAAGAGCCATTCAGTGAACACTGGAGCTTAACTTAAGTATTATGTGTGAATGTGTTTGTGCATTATGTGTGTCAAATGCTTCTGTAGCTGCTGGGACCTGTCATCTCAGAATCCCTAAGACATAGGAAGAAATCTGCAATCTTAATGGAGACGTATGTTCTTATTTTAACGTTAAATTTGTATTAATTTTAACTGTAACTCCTGTAAAGACATAACTGTAGAAAACCATCAAGGCACATACACACAAGAAAAAGTAAAAACATGGAAGAAAAAGTTTCTCTGAATGTTGACCTAAGCTTTTCTGTAGCCATGTATTGCTTTTTCCCCTTCCTCCTGAAATACTATGCTTTGTTGTTGTTTCCACTGACAACCAGAATATATACTGAAGTAGAGAAAATGTGGAAGAGGCTCATTTGAATTTATCTAATAAACTCTTAGTGGCTTCAGCAGATATGGGATTTATTATTATTATTATTATAATTCATCTAGGTCAAATAAAACTAGTACATTTTCTGTCCAGCATAAAACAAACCTGGAAACCCACTGCATATGCAGACATGAGCAACTCTTCTAACTGGTTCTAGAAGCTATTTTTTAAGTGAGCCATTAAATTTTTATTTTTTATTTTTATTATTTTTATTTTTTAATTAGAAAAGGTTTGGGCTGCTATTAAAAACAGTCACCTACTAGGGTTTATTTTAATTCTTGTTTATGTTTACCTAGTTGTTAGTTTAATTCCTTTTTAACTTGGTGGTGAAGTTAGGATAATGTGAGCTTGGTTTCTTTTAACACTTACTCTACATGATGTTTAGTTCCTCAACCTGTTTTCTCCTAACTATCTCCTTCATTTCAAAGAGATATGTCAGAAAGTATAGATGATAGTACACTTTCAAAATAGTGAGGAATGTACCTATTTCTCATCCCTCCTTTCCAAATGAATATTGAGTGGGTTTGTACATGCATGTGTATATATATGTGTCTGGCTGCCGCTTTCAGTGAGGATTGAATTCCACAGTTTATAAAGCTCTCCAGGCAGCTACTGGTACTAGCAGCTACAATTAGTAGCTACCAGTACCTACTACTGTTATTACCTGTTAATTATACCTGTTAATACTCAGGTACAGAGAATCTGTTCCTCTTGAATGGTTTTGATATATACAGTCCGTGATTCTCTTGCATGGAAGTTTAATTTGGTGTATTTTGCTAATCCTCTCTTTGTCTTCAGTTCAGTCCCATGCTAAGGAGACATTCTCTAAGAACACAAACAGTGTGTAACTAGCTTTTATGAAGCAACTGACATGGCATGAAGAGCAGGTCACTGACTTCAAGATAAAATAAGATCAGGATACAAGAACTTCAAAAAATAGAGTAAGGTGATAGGTGTGTAGTTGAAGACAATGTACTTTTGTTTTCTTTTGTTTTGTTTAAGCAATAGTTTCTTACACCATCAGCCTAGTGCTGGAAGGCTAGGAATTGAGAAACGTTTTGTCTGATCTGTTGATCAAGCTGCCCTCCAGTGAGGTGGGAATTAATCTAGTTGGTCTATGAGCTGAAAACAGTTTACAAGTCCAAAGACACGTGGTATTGTAATACAAACCATTATCCTATAAAGCCATTATCCTTTTTTACCTTTTTTTTTTTTTTTTTTTTCAAGTTTCATATGTTAAAATTTTAAAATCCAACTTGTCACTTACCTATAAGCAAATCTTTTCAGCTGCCCTAAGGAATTTTGATGGGTCTTTGTTGATGCAGCAGGATTCACAGCTGCATGAACAGCCCTGGCTTAACAGAAATTTTCAGAACTTTTCTCCTGTAAGCTGTTTTGGGATCTGTTTCATGGGAAAGGTTGGTCTTTGCCTTTTCAAAGAATTCAGATGAAATTTTGCTCTAGTTTACACTGTGCTGGGAACTTTGAAAGTAAAATAGTCAGCCAGTTGTGTTTTGCATCTCTTGTTTGTAACAAAATGCATCTTATTAGAAAGTAAAGTGTCAGATATAAGTGGCAGAAGACGGGGGTGGTAGGGTTGAGTGCTTTAAAGAACAGAGTGGGAGACATTGTGTATAAGGAATAGGAAGAATGTATTAGGAATAGGAGAATGAGAAATGTTGATAAGGGTCTCCTGTGAACAAAGGGGCTGTGCCTAGCCCACTCTGAGGGGCAGTGACACTGTCACTTCAGCACAGTAGTGCAGTTTAAATTGAGCCACTGAGTGCAGGTCATGGCAGAAGGGGAAAGAATCTAACTCACTGAGCCAGTACCTCCCCAAGGAGAAGACTACAAATGCAATTCTTGCATAATTCAATAATTAGTTATCTACCATGTTAGAGCTTTCTTTTTCATTCTGATAGATATTGTTAAGCCAGTTGATTGCTGTTTGTAGGTGTTAGGGGAAATGTAGCAACAGAAGATATTAGCATAGCTTTTCTTGTTTTCTGGATGTACAACTGACCTAATTATTTTATTCTTAGATACTGGTTATTTTTATATCTGAGTCTGGCTTCTGTTGCTCACAGTCAGAGACTGACAGGATTAAATCCTGAGATATTAAACCAAATGTTCTCTCAAAGCTGGTAGACCTCTGAGCAGGGTATGAGTGCTGTCCACTTACTGTCTGTTTACTTGTCTGATCTGTCTCCAGTACAGTTAAAAGGCAGCTCAGCTGAACACCTGTATATCAGCTAGTCATTCACATAATCCTCTTTTGATCATGCCTGGAGATGAAACCCGGGTAGAGATGGAGAAAATCATATGCATTAAAGGAACCATAATAACTAACTGAAGTTTTCTGAGCTTAGAAGAAAGTACTATTTTAATTAAAGTATTGGCTTTTTAAAACAGTCAGTTTAAATAAAGCTCCCCTTTTACCTCCTGAATAGGAAAAAATAGAGTACATCTTTTTTTTTTTTGTTGTTGTTTTTTGCTTTATTTTATTTATTTTATTTTATTTTATTTTATTTTATTTGTAGTATGAAAAGAAAAAAGGAAATGAAATTCTGGTGGTAGGAAATTGAGATGCTACAATAATGTTGTTTTCCATATGGTAAAAGTGGCCAGAGCACAGAAAAACTTGGAAAAGAAATAAGGGAGAGGGCTTGGCCATGCAAATTAGCTGCTATATTATTCTAAACTTATTTAAGCACTGTGGAGTATTAACAGACAATTTGCACTCCATCTAAAACAGCCTGATGACCTGTAATGACTAGGTTTTGAATCCTGTAATCTGAATTTACTTAACAAGGAAATTAAATATTTAAAGTCAGTTCATTTAGAGGCTAGAATGAATTATCTTTCCACATTTGCAAATTTCTGCCTTTCTATTAGTATGCATGGCTGTACGTTCTCAAATTTTTTGTTATAGCTTTTCTTTCAAATCTGTATCTTAGCTTTTGCCATAGCAATTAGGACTGTAAAGAGCTTTTCGTTGTCCTAGGAATTGAGGGAAAAGAAATTGCAAAATGCTGAATAAGACAAAACGGGTTTTGTCCTCCTTATAGCATAGAAAAGCACTAAGGAAAGTTAATTAAGTTCAGGAAATAGACAGCAAGATAATTACGATCAGGCCTAATTCTACACGGCAGGCATTCTCTGCTGTTTTTGAAGAGACTAAAGGGACATCATGTAGAGAAACTCCAGGCTTTCAGTCAGACTCTTGAAAGATCATTACAGCTGATGTTAAACAGTGAGACAGACTAATGTGATAGAGCATATGTTTTCTTTTACCTTTCTTTAAAAGCAAAATTGTGCCATAAATGTAAACAAAGACTAAATAGACAATTTATTATTACTGGCAGTGAGATATGTAAGCAAATCTGTTGCTGAAAAGCAATAGGTGTTGCTATTGTTGCAACTTCCTCCACCAGACTAGTCCGCCATGCTGTACGGCAGTTTATTATGTTCCAGAAAACCACTGAGAAGCGTCTTTTGTTTAAATCAGGCATACAGTGTTTGTTTTCCTACTACTGGGGACCTTCAACATACCCTGTATGCTTCTATGCACTACCAGTGTAGATTCATGTAACTGTTAGAAAAAGAAAATCCACACAGAGGCTGACCTGAAACCTAATTACATTCTTATCTACTTCAAATTTTTATTACTAGGTACATGAGAAATCTTGGAATTGAAAATGATGAATAAATTAAATAGAAAAGTGGATATTAGTTATTTGTTCTTTGAAATGCTTCTGCATTTGCAATGGCAAATCAGTCTCTCTTCTTATTAAGCACATTCAGGTACCAACACTTTATTCTGCATGCCTGTTCTCACACACCAAAACCATTCTAGGAAATACTCTATACTTTCTTGAACATTTTTCAATCACTAATATTTGATGGTTTTCATTTTATGCTTTCCTGTGTAAATGGAATTAGAGATTAATTTTGTATTTTTGAGCTGTTAGAAAGTGTTGTTGTTGCTGTTATTCTACTACCTAGTTTATCTAAATGCTCCACATAACTGTAAAGCTCTGTATGTTGAGAAGTAAAACAGCTGGAAAACACTTTATATTAGAAGTTATTTTCGCCCACATCTCCACACTTAATAACAATTAAAGTGCACATAAGATGTATAAAAATATTTTTAAAACAAATTTGAATAAATAAGAGGTTAAAGAAATTTTAAGATGAGAATGAAAAATAAGCATATAAAATATCTGGTGCATCTGTGTCAAAAACCCAAACCAAACCGACCAAACAAAAACACTGCCCAAACCCAAACAATCCACAGGCTGATGAAATCATCTCTGTGGTGTTACTATTGTTGTGTGGATTTGGATTAAATAATAAAATAATTGAATACATTTTGAGTGTGCATCACGTATCTCAGACGTGCTAATTTCATATTCTTTTTCTGATATATCATGTTCCTGGACTCATAGCTATGTTTATGTTATAGTTGTCATCCTAGAAGTGTTTATAGTCCTCAATCTTCAGAGAAAACTGATACTATTTCTTCAAGGAAACAAGTGCTTCTTTGGAAAAATGTAACCATTTAAAATCTTACTCCAACTTAACTTCAATATATTTTTCAAACACTCAATTCATGACTACTCTATTTAAGATTGGTGATACAAAAACACAGTGATTACTTGAGAGCAAATGAATTTCATATGCAGATAACTAAATGGAGAGTTGTAGGAAGTAGTTTGTTCATGGTGGGTGATTAAGTAATACTGGATTTGACATAAAGGAAAGATTGGAGGAATTACTGGAAATGAATTGAAACACAGTGGTTTATTTTGAAAACTTCTTGTCTTAATGACACTGCAGAATGTCCAGTTGCTGAAACTTTGTGCAGTGGCTGTCAATTGTTTATAATTAAAAACTGTTTTCTTTCAATATTACAATAGATTGTATTTAGTTTCAGTCTAATGCAGAATGTTTGAAGAACTCTGTTCTTCTCAGCTTGTCTGAGAAGAAAAAGTCATCCGATTCTCTATTTCTAAAAGAACCCAAACCTTAAGTTATTTTAACCTGCCAGCAAGCTCACTGAAAATTCCTTTGGTGCCTTGATTTTCGGGGTGGTATTTTTTATAGGATGAACTATATTGTTCATATAAAATAAAATTAACGGACTTCATTATTAGAAACTGAACCTTAGGTGTGCTACTGAACCAGTGTCTCAATAAAAGAAATTTTTATATGTTACCAGCTGTGCATTGAAGAAGACAAACCTTGCTGCTTGCTATGTGCCTTGATATCCTGCTGAAGCCTTGGATTCTTCACTCACTTCTGTCATTTGTAAGGTTCATCATTTTCCCTGACACCCTCTGTGCTTTGGATATTATAAGCAGACTCTTTTAGGAAGGGACATTATGACTGTCTGGAGAAATGGTGTTGAAAGCCAAAACATGCTTGTCTTCAGAAAAGGTGCTCCTAAGGGAGATGTGATCACTGTTGAAGTTAGAAATAAGTGTATAAAGTTTGTGCAGTGGTTCTAATACTTTAAGGTCCTTTATACATTCATATTACACAGTTTCTTGTCAGATACCTTAATATCTCTTCTGTCCTGTGTAACAGGACACAAATAAATTCAGCTAATCTAGCTTGTTTGCATACATTGTATTTTCTCATTATGGTAAAACTTATGTTGTCATCACTATCACCATTTTAAAGTCAGTATTCAAACTCTCCTCCACTTGCAAATTAATTTATTCCTCTCTGAATTTGAAAGTTTATTTTTTTAGCATCGTAGTTTGTGGGCAATTTGAATTTGGACTCTTCTTTACAGTAAAATAGTTGGGTTCAAATGGACTTTAGAGATCATCTAGTTCCAACCTGAGGTTTCTGAGGATGTGTCCAAAGAGGTTTGTTACTTTCAGTTGTGCAAGTTTTTATTGAGACATTGCTAACGAGATTTCTTGTGGAGTTATTTTTTTAAAGGGTGACTTGACATATTTATTTGCTTCATGCAGCTGTTGAAAAGCTAAAATTTTAGCTGCTGACCCAGCTTTGGCTTTTGGTTGGCTGTGGTCCCTTGATTGCATGGTGGAAATTAACTCCTGCCTAGGTGGTGTAAACACTCTGCTAGAGAACCATAGAATCACAAAATATCATGAATTGGAAGGGACCCACAAAGATCATTGAGTCAAACCCCACACTCCACACAGGACCTCCCAAAAATCAGACTATGTGTCTGAGAGTGTTGTCCAAATGCTCCTTGAACTCCAGCAGCTCAGTGCTGTGACCACTGCCCTGGGGAGCCTGTCCCAGTGCCCGACCACCCTCTGGGTACAGAACCTTTCCCTAACCCCCAGCCTGACCCTCCCCTGTCCCAGCTCCATGCCGTTCCCTCGGGTCCTGTCGCTGTCCCCAGAGAGCAGAGCTCAGCGCCTGCCCCTCCACTCCCCTCGTCAGGGAGCTGCAGGCCGCCATGAGGCCTCCCCTCAGTCTGCTCTTCTCTGGGCCAACAAAGAAAGGGACCTCAGCTGCTCCTCCAATATCTTGCCCTAAAGTTTCATGACCTACTTATACTGTGGTGCCCAGAACTGCACACAGTACTCAAGGTGAGGCTGCACCAGTGCAGAGCAGAGCAGGACAATCCCTTCCCTCACCCATCTGGAGTGCTGTGCCTGATGCACCCCAGTGTATGTATGGCCCTCCTTGCTGCCAGGACGCCCTGCTGGCTCATATTCAACTTGTTGTTGACTAGAAACCCCAGATCCCTCTCTGTGGAGCTGATCTCTAGCCTCTTGTCCCCCAGTCCATGCATACAGCCTGGGTTGCCTCATCAGAGCTGTAGAATCTGGCACTTGCTCTTCTTGAACTTCATGCAGTTGGTGATTGCCCATCCCTCTAATTTGTGAAGATCTCTCTTCAAGGCCACTATCCACTCCTGAGCACAGCTCCTCTTATTTTAGTATAATCTACAAACTCATTTAGTATGCATTTGAGTACTGCATCCAGATAATTTATAAAAATATTGAAGAGAACTGGTCCTAAAATGGAGCTCTGGGGAATCCCACCAGAAACTGACTGCCAGACTGATGTAAACCTTTGAGCCCAACCCATCTGCCAATTGTTCACCCATTTTATTATGTACTTGTCCAGCTATATGCTAGGCATTTTCTCCAGAAGGATACTGTGAGAAAAAGTACTGAGAGCTATGCTGAAATCCAAAAGATCATATCTACTGCTTTCCATTTGTCACCTAGATGGATGAACTCATCATAAAGAGAAATTAAGTTAAACAGAACAATCAACTGTTGTCATAAACACACTGTTTCTGAAGTGTTGCAAAGACTTGTCTTTGATTTGTGCAGAGAACTTTTGCAGGACATTCTCATTCTCCAAGTCTGAATGAAGCCTGTAGCATGGTGTCCTGCATGCTTTTGCTATGGTGTTGATGAAGGTGGTCATGGTGAACTTTGCTTAATCCTCTCTGACAGACACTGTTATTCCCACAACAGAGTCATTACAGGGAATATATATTTTCGTTTCAGTTATGTAAGTGCCTCTAAGACAGTGGCATACAGCATGTATATATTTTGTTAGTGATGGTGAGGGCAGCAATCACACATCCTGCACTTGTCTTGATCCTGCCTCAGGGTTGATAGAACATGAATCAGTTCATGAATGCAATGGGATCCTCTTTCAGATTAAATCTGAGGTCTTATTAGGGCTGGGTTGGTTCCTATTGACATTCATATTTTGACCAAATAGGTTACAAGGTAAAATATGGGATGGTGTGTTTAATGGCTGAGAAGCAGATTTGTGTTTCTTTGTGTTTTATTCATCTGACATGCTGTTCTTGCATAAGCAGTCTTAGCAAGGTCTGCCAGTCAATGAAGTACTTTTCCTCCCTCTCCCCCAAACTAGGAGTACTTTCAATTTCCAAAGTACATTTCTTTTTTTGCTGGTATCACTGTGTTTCATGGAATGCATCACCAGCTGCTCACTCTATGCTCATTATCTTTGGTCAAGTGTGGCAAATGTGTAGTAGGCTTAACCTGAAAATCAAATGCAATCAGAGTTGGATTGCTATTCCTAAGTAGCTTTGAAGAATTTAACATAGAATTCTGTATATCAACAACTTCAATGCTAAAATGCACTCTAACCGTTTTCCCATTTGGTAATCTTAATAGTTCAGGATATCTGATCCCTATTAGAATATCAGATGTGAATAATCTCATATTCTTAGTTTGTCTTCAGTCTTCTCATTTTTTCCTTGCTGTCTCTGAAGCCATGACAATAATTCAGCTGATATACTTTATCTCTCTTTCTTTTTTTTTTTTTTCTTAAGTATTTTGGATCTTCTTGGTCTGCTATTTTAGATACAAGGTCAACAATGTTAATCTCTCATGCTTTTTACTGTAGTGAACCTTGAGAAATAGGAATGTTGCCTTCTTAGGCAATTACCAAAAGGTTCCTTGGGGCTTTCTATTGTGACTTTCAAAATCTGACTTAAAATTGATGTGACTGGTACCTCCTGTTACTGACTCCTGGTAATACAGTCAGTATAACCAACACCACTTTATAAGGCAAACAGCCATAATATATAAGTGGGCTGACCACCTATCATCCCCCTTCTCTCCCCTTTTTTCCATACTGTGATAAGACTATGTGCATTGCCACCAGGATTTGGTGAGTTATGTTAAAGAACAGATAAACCTCCTGACAGCATTGCAATAAGACCATCAACATTGTGAAAGTCCAGGATGTGCAGGTATCCGTCATGAAACAGGGAAGTGTAACAGCACATGAGATATGGCCTGTAAAATCAAAAAGGAGCAAATCCTGAGTGGAAGTTGGACCAGAACTGGTGTTGGATGGCAAAACCAGTAATCTGCTGGTGGCCAGAGACACGTCCACCTTCATCTTCTTCCTCAGAGACTTGAGTGATTACTGAATTGTGTTCTGATTATTAAGAATTTGTCCCAAGCTACAGAGGGTCCAGACTAAACATCTAGGTAATTACAAAGTGTTCTAGATAACAAGAAAGCCATTCTACTTTCTAGAAATTCTGTGTAATTCTAGGCTAGTGCAATTGCTAAAAGTTCTGTGTAACAAAAAGCTATGTTAATAGTAGAAATGATGGATTGCAATAAGCTACACTGGTTGCTATTTTTTTTTTTTTTTTTAAATGTAATAATAAATCTCTAATTACAACCACAGCCCTGTGACCAGTCCTCATTCTACCAAGGATCCCTAAAAAAACCTGCCTATCCTCTGTAGTGTTGAGTGATATTCACATATTTTTTAACTTTGCAAAAAATGACTAGTCTGTTCATGACTCTCTTCTCTCCTTTGGCATGAATGACCTATAGAACTTGCCCACAATGACTTATTTTTCCATTTGCTCTATTACTTCCATAATTATAATAACACAAAAATATTCAGTAAACTGGGTGCTGTATTGATTAAGCTGTTTGATCTGTTTTAGTGCATCATATGGAGAGGATACTCTGGTCCTGTAATAGGACCTATAAATATTTTAATGTGTAACAGCTTCCTAGAGATGCCAGAGGGTATTATGAACTCTGGCTGAGTGTTGTTAGTGTTGGTGACTGTTTACTTGCCTTTTCATGTATTGTGCAACTTATATGTTTTTCTTCTGCCTAAAATTCTAGGAGGTCTATTTTTTTAATTATTATTTTTTTTTCCAGAATTTTGCTCATTATTTGCATTGTCCTTGTAGTTTAATTCTGGCAGGCAGCTAAGTATTATGCAGCCACTTGCTTAGTTTTCCCAGATGGGATGGGGGAGAGAGCTGGAAAGGTGACAGTGTGAGAACTCATGGCTTGAGATAAAGACTGTACACTGGGTAAAGCAAAAGCCATAAGCACAAATAAAGCAAAATAAGGAATTCATTTACTGCTTCCTATCAGCAGGCAGGTATTCAGCCACCCCCAGAAAATCAAGGTTCAGCACATAGAATGGTTTCTTGGGAAGACAAACACCATCACTCTGACTGTCCCCCCTTCCTCCTTTACTTCAGATTTTATGGCTGAGCATGATGACACATGACATGAGACATCCCTCTGGCCAGTCTGTGCCAGCTGTCCTGGCTGTGTCCCCTCTCAGCTCCTGGTGTACCCCCAGCCTCCTTGCTGGCAGGGCAGCAGCAGAAGCTAAAATATCCTTGGCTCTTTGTAAGCACTGCTATACAACAACTAAATCATCAGTGTGTTATCAGCATTGTTCTCATCCTAAATTGAAAACAGCATTGTATGAGCTTATATGTAGAAAACTGACTCTATCCCAGCCAAAACCATGACAGTCCTAGTGTTGCATTTGTAAGACTGAGTAATTTTGTCTTTGGCTGCAATTTTTCCCCTATTACATAGCTTTTTTGTAGCTTCACTGGTTTACTGGTGCCACACTGTGTATTTGGCATTTAGTTTATTTTTTGCCTGCTGCTGCCTTGCCTTTGCATCTGGTGGTAGTCCAAGTTTTACAAAACATTTATTAATGCTATTTTGCATTGCATTAATGTTATAAAATGCAAAATCTTTCCTCCAAGACACTTTTAAACTTTCATAGTATGTGATTTTTCTTATCTATGAGCTGTAGCACAGTCATTTCTCTTGACAGTGACCATGTGGCCCATTAGGCAGGGCATTTTTCATTTTCTTTACAACAGCTCAAGTTGTTCATTTTGTTCATGTCTGTAGGTTTGCATTTATGCTTTTCATTTTGCATAGCTTCTGCATTACTTTTTTGCTTCTCCTGTGTGATTAACACATCTCCTCTGTTTGTGTGTTTTATGTAGTAAAGAAAAATTTTTCTTTCAGTTCGTAACAATACACGTGTAAGGGGAAAAATGCTATTCACACAGATCTTTTTGTTGGTCAAAAGTGTTGTTGGTACAGTAACAGTCACTGCATGTCTTTCAGGTCTCACACTGGTATCTTTTGTTTTCAATTCCACTTCAGCATTAAATGATTGCAGGGCTATAATGAAACATGAATGGTCTGTCCATTCAGAGGCAAAGAAAGCTCTTCCAGAGCTGTGCCATGCTCTGGAACAAGGAGGCGGGTTTCTGACAATGTGCAACAATGAAAGAACTCTTTCCAACCCAGATGGATGGGCCCACCTCAGGTACCCTTAAATACCAACACTGCCATCAAATGTGAAAGACTTCCCCACTGGGTGCATGCGTCTCTTTGGAAGAAGGCACTACTGCCTCACAACACAACACAGAGATAGCTGCTCACTGCAGAAAACACAGCACAGACCCTGAATCTTGCCTTTGTCATTGGACTATGTTCACAAGGATATAAAACCATGACACAACCTCCACCTATGCAACTTAGATGAATCTTGAACTTTCTTTAATCTATGGAGTTATTTTTGGACTATTTAGCAATACCCCACTACTTGTTTTAATTGTTGAAGAGCAGTGCTTAAACTGAGTGAAGGACTTTTCAGCTTCTCACACAGCCCTGCCAGCAAGGAGGCTAGGGGTTCAGGAGGAGCTGAGAAGGGACAGAAGCAGGACAGCTGACCCCAACTGGTCAAAGGGGTATTCTGTAACCATACGGCGTCATGCTGGACAAGTAATGTGGGGTGGTAGGGATACCAGCCGCTTGGGGATTCTCTGTGCATTGGTCAGCGGGTGGTGAGCAATTACATTGTACATCACTTGTTTTGTACATGTTATTATTATTAGTATTATTATTTATCATTATTGTTATCATTTTCCTTCATTTTCTGTCATAATAAACTGTCTCTATCTCAACAAGCTTTCACTTTTTTTTTGATTCCTTCCCCCATCCCAAGGGGTTCAGGGTTGTGTTTAAGCGAATAGCTGCATAGTGCTCTAGCTCCCAGCTGGGTTAAACCACAACACCATTTGAATTAGGGACTTTGACTAAAATGATATTATATGGAATATAATATTTGGCTTCATTGCCCTTTGGAGTCACTCGAGCACCTTGATGTCCTTCTTGTGGTGAGAGACCCAAAACTGAACACAGTACTCGAGGTGCGGCCTCACCAGAGCTGAGTACAGGGGGCAATCCCTTCCCTAGTCCAGCTGGCCACACTGTTTCTTATACAAGCCAGAATTCTGTTGGCCTTTTTGGCCGCCTGAGCACACTGCTGGCTCATATTCAGCCGACTATCAACCAATACTCCCAGGTCCTTCTCTGACTGGCAGCTTTCTAACCACTCATCTCCCAGCCTGTAGCTTTGTTTGGGGTTGTTGTGCCCCAGGTGCAGGACCCGGCACTTGGCCTTGTTGAACTTCATAGCTGGCCTCAGCCCATCGGTCCAGCCTATCCAGATCCTCCTGCAGAGCCTTCCTACCCTCGAGCAGATCGACACACGCACCTAACTTGGTGTCATCTGCAAACTTACTGAGGGTGCACTCGATCCCCACATCCGGACCATTGATAAAGATATTAAAGAGAACTGGCCCAAGTACTGAGCCCTGGGGGATTCCACTAGTGACCGGCTCCAACTGGATTTAACTCAATTCACCGGGCCCAAAGAGTTGTGCTCTTTGGGCCCAGCTACCCAGCCAGTTTCTAACCCAATGAAGTGTACGCCAGTCCAAGCCACGAGCAGCCAGTTTCTTGAGGAGAATGCTGTGGGAAATGGTGTCAAAAGCCGTACTGAAGTCAAGGTAGACCACATCCACAGCCTTTCCCTTGTCCACTGTACTGGGTCTGGCTGGGATGTTAACCTTCCCTGCAGCAGCCCACACAGTGCTGCGCTCTGCACTTGTAGCTAGCACAGCAGTGGTATCACACCGGTGTTGTGTCTGCTGCTGAGCAGTGCTGGCACAGCATCAGGACTCTCTCTAACCCTCCTAGTGGGTGGGCAAAAAAGTGAGAAAGGAACATCACCAGGGCAGCTGACCTAACCCAACCAAAGGGATATTCCATACCATATGATGTCACACTCAGCAATAAAAGGTGGAAAAATGAAGAAGAGGGGAGAGGTGGGCTCTCATTGCGAAAACATCTGTTATCAAAGTGTTTGTTCAAAGTGTTTTTTTTTTTTTTTTTTTTTTTTTTCTGTCGTGACTGTATTTTTAAATCTTTAAACAAAAGCATGGAAATGTGAATGATATTTAAAAAGAAAAAAAACAGCAAAAAAAAAAACCCAAACTGAAAGGCTACAGCAAAAACATGTGCCCTTTTTCTGAGTACTTGAAGCACTGTGATTCCTTGTCACTGATTTGTTATCCAAGATCACACCTCTGGTTAATAAAATTTATAATTTTTCAGTTATTTTTCCTATAGGTGCATAACATTATTGCTTGTGAAAAACTAGCTTCTATGTGGGTGTATGGGATTTTTTTTAAGATCTCTGAGTACAATGTCAACTTAATATCACAAGTAACATCTAGTGTCATGAGTGGCTGCAAAAAGTTATTCTACCTGTGAGCAGGTAGAATCAAACAATTTTCACAGGATTTTTGTGGTTAAATATTGGCAATGTATTGCCTTATTTTTTTAAAACATCTGTGTTGATTTCTTAAGTTGTAAAATGGAAATGCGCAATTGCAAATGAATACCACTCCATTAGAATAATAACTGAAATCCAGAATCAGTATTCTTATCAGAGATGGGCAATTTATTCTCCCAAAGTCTATAAAAACACATGCCCTGTTTTCTTCCTTACTTGCTGGTGCTTGGTTTTGAGCCCCATTGAGAAAAGATAACATTTTCTCTCTGTATATGTGTGTGTATTTTACCATCCCATAAATACATTATAACATAGAAAAGGGTTTGTAATTTAGATTAGACCTTGATCCTGAACACAGTCATGCTTATGCTTAACATGACATCCATTAATAGTTGAACTAAACAGGATTACTTGCCTGTGGCAAATTGAGTATGTGAGTTAACGCTTGGAGTATTAGTACTTTAATGTTTTGTGTAACTCATTTCTAGTTCAGTAGGACTCAACTGTATGTAAAAGAAATTGCACTTGAAATCAATATAAATTGACTGAGTTCAGATGATGCTCTGAAAATACCAGGAGTTTCTGGAAAAATATTGCTTAGTTGAAAGAGGAGTTTTGATTATTGTTATTATTATTTTATTTATTTAAATAAAATAAATAATTTATATATTATAAATAGTGCATTGATGGCTACAGATCTGGATAGTCATAGTACCTCTTGCTAGAGCATTCACGTGCCCTGAGATCAGACCTCTCAGTATTTCTAAGGTCTGTTCTTTGCACTAGGGAATATCCCTGAGTATTGGCATCTCAGTTAATATTAAATGTATTTCATTTGCTAAATATGACTAAAACAATTCAGAAGGGAGGTTAAGAGGCAACGTAACAACCTAGCTTTTTATTCCATCCTTTTTTTGGAATGTACTTCAACTTCCTGAATGCCAGAAAATGAATTGTGAGTAGCTTTAATAACAGCAATTCAGGTTTCTGTTCCAGCTCAGAAACCCTCTGTATATTTTGATTTTCCTCCCATTTTGCTTGCTCCATGAAAAAAAATGGACAAATTATAGGAAACATTAATGTTAATCAGGTTTCTTCAACTGTTTGCATTAAATTCTGTGGCAGTATTGAAGTGCACTTTTGGCAGAATTGGTCTCTGACGGATTACAAAAATTAGCATAAAGTACACAGAAATGAACAGTTAGATGTTGCTGCATCGTCCTTGATAACCCACTGTGGCCAGGATCTTGTCTTCCATGGAAAGGATATTGGCCATTTACTCAGTCTATGAAAACTTTGATTACCATGCCTAAAGCTATTTTAACTGGAAAATAGGAATGTACTTCAAAATTCCCAGTTAGAGCTGTGGATGTCACTCTGGATATTGTTGCTTTCTGGCTGTAAAGTATTGCGATGTCTGGAGTGATAACATGCCATGTGGTTTTGCTAGTTTAATGCAACCATGTTTCAGGTGGTTTCAGGGCAAGGTAAAACTAAGAAAAATATTTAATTCATTCACTTACAAGTCCTTCCAGCCTCACAATCTGTCAGTTATAAGCCCTCCATTGGCACTGTTTGTATGGACCTAACCTGGGCCTAGGCTGATCTCCTTAAAAAACAGCTTGCTTTCTGCTACCAAGTTAGTTCCATTGCTTGGGAGCTGGTGTAGCTATAAGGATACTGAGTCTGAACTATAAAAGCTTTATGTTTGTGCAGGTTTGTTGACTATCCAAGAATTACCTTTGGCTTATAATGTGGATGTATCAGAGAATGAGTGTTGATACTTTTTTTCTTGTAAATTGTAGAGAGGGTGTATTATTTTTATCTTCTGCATTGTAAGTTAAGTGCATTCTTAGTCATTAGGAAAAAAATATCCATATTTACACAGCATGGAAAAGACATTTTTTCCATTTTTTTTTATCTTAAGAAGTTAATAAATGCAGTCATCCAGAACTATGAATGTAAGGAATGTAAATTATTTGTAGGTGGGAAAAACACTTTCTCATATGTTCTCTGTCTCCCAGCAATCTGTGGTTCTGTGGTCTTAACCTTAGTCACTTTAGTCCTACAACAGGAACCTAATTTATGTTATTTTCAAGGAAGGGAAAAATGACTGAAGAGCAGCTCGCTTAACATACACATTTTAATTATAGCCTAAATATAACTATCTCTATAACCTCTTACACTTTTTCTGTTGATTTGACCTTCATAATGCGGAAGCAATCTCACCAAGGGAGATTGAGTTTATTTATTTATATAAATAAATGTGAAATAATATTTGATCTCTATGACTTTACTGGGCAACTTGGTCACACTTTTTCACTCTCCTGTACCTAGCCACTCAAGGTAAGCTTCCTAGAACTGATCAGTTTGTAGTTTGGGTTCGGGTTCAGGTTCATCCAGTAAGAGATTCTTTATCTTATTGTTTCTCTAATAATCAAACAAATTAGTATATTTCTGTCATCTCATTGTAAATTAAGGACATTATTTTAATATCACTCCTTTTCAACTATAGGAACCCCCCTAGATACCATAGGAGGGAATGATATTATTCTTTCTTCAGGTATTTGTGATTTAATGTTACTTTTGGCATTAATGTCAATGTCTTCCATGAGTATGTTTCTTGCATTTGGCCCTAAAGAAATTGTCATCACTGCAGTGATAGCTTTGCACAGGACATAATTACTGTCATAGTAACACACAACCCACACTAACATACAAACCCAGTGATGTGCTTTTTTTAATGATCTGTACAAAAATAAAGATCCAAATGTATAATTTAGCAATGCATTAAAACTCAATCTGTAAGATTGATTAGAACCTTTTCAAATAAACAGATAATTGCAATCATCCTTTCATATGTTTACAAGAGTCTGTGCACCTCAGGAGTCATTACAGCTTCCAGAGAAGGGCCCTCTAGAAGCTGAACATCAGTTACAGCCATTTGTTACATATTGAGCAATAAATCGAAGGAAAAGGCTGGCAATTAGGAGATATCTAAGTACCCATGAGTATTATATGTATGATTAGATGCATATGTTTAAACTGAAGTATCGTTCTGTTTAAGATCTTCCTAAGATTTCTAATTATTAGAGAGTATTATTAGGTGTGATACTTTCTAATAATGAGAAATCTCAGGAAGAACCTAGAAGAAATATAGGCAGAAAGGTAATTTCCATGTGTTGATGAACTGATGCTGATTTAGCATGGATACATGAGCAGATACTAAATATAATCAGTTTTTATGCAAATCAAAGCCCTAGAGCAACACTTCAGTGACAGCTGAAAATAACTCATTCTCCTCCAAATAACACTTACTTCAAAGTGCAGCATGCTCTTCTCGAGCCAGCTAAGGTCTACATTATACAAAAGAGAAACTGTCAACAAGAGCATTGAATCATGCCTCCAGCTATCATGGCACTTTTTTCTACTATTACATTTAGTTAAATGTCAGTCACTGGGATTTGTATATCTTCACTTGAATGGATGAAACATTTCTTTTGGGAAGAAACATAAATGAAACAGCAAATGAAGGTCACTTGTGAGTGTGCTGAGCACAGTATGCTGCTAGGTGACTGGGTATCTTAAAATTGACAGGAAATGTTAACTATAATTTACTACTGAGAAAATTTAAATAGCATTTTCTTCTGTTGATTCTTTATCATAAGTATTTCAGTAAAGGAGCTGTACAACTGATGTTAAATTAAAACTAGAGAGTGTCATGTGGGATGTTTGTTGGGAATGTGTCAGGCAGTGTTCGTTTGAAGTCCTTTGGAGGCTCTGAATAGGAGCTTCCCTTGAATGTCAGGAAAATCCAACCAACCAACAAACCAAAAACATCATAGTCCTTTTGGCAGAGATTAGGCTGTTTTCCTAATTTTGTTTAAATGTGTTCTTCCACTGAAGTTATTTTGTTAATGAAATCCGTTCATTGATGAAACAAGAGGGAAATACATTATTTATTACCAAAATGTGGTTAACAGAAGAGAAGAAAGCACTCAACAAATTCATCCAGGAGATAAACACACTAGCTGTGGTCCTGTATAATTTACACTAAGTAATAACTTAAGTGTAGTCCATAGGGAAACCCCTGTTTTAATGACAACACAGTGTCATTTATTTTTAAGAGAAAAGTTCATTAAAATAAAAGAAAGCTGTGAGGAAATATATCAGAATGACATTCATGACCTCATTGAACTTCATGAAGGTGCTGCAGTAGTTAAAAATTCACTTCAGAAGAGCTTATTATTGCTTGATTCGCAGTTACTCTGTCTTTCAAGAGCCTCCTGGATTCAGGCATTGTGAAAACATGATGCCTCCATTACTTCTCAAACTTCTAACTTAAACCTCCAAAGGACCTGTAAAACTTTTCCAAGCCATGCAAGTAAAAACCATGAACATAAGCACTCCGAGAACACTTTAAATTAAAATGATTTTGCCAATAAGGATATGCTAAAAAAATTAGCAGATATGCCAGTATAAAAGAACACTCATTATTAACTTATGTGCCAGGTTTTCCGACTCTAGTATTTAGTTAACCAGTCATTTCTACAGTCATATTAGGAATACTGAGGAGAGAAGTTAACCATGTTTGAAAAAAATGCTTTTCTATTAGGAGATCTTGAGAAACAAAAACAAAGAAACAAAAAACCAAACCAAAACCAACAACAACAAAACAAAACAAACCAACCAAAAAAAAAAAAAAGCAAACAAAAAACCAACACCACAAGCAAACCAAACAAACCAAACAAACACAATTGGATAAATTTTGTGTGGTTCCATGGTAGATGGTACTACTAAAGTAAATGGAAATAGTGTCAGACAGAAAAAGGCAAAGTTCTTATATTAATATGCAGTTCATATTCTTATAGCAGTATAAGTTGTCTTCCTATCAGTCATTTCTGCTTGTTTGTTTTTGTTTTTGTTTTTGTTTTTCGTTGAGCACTGAGGACAGTATTCATAACAATGAATTTATTTCAGCAAATACTAACTGCAGTTTGCTGCAGTTGAGGAGTTGTGGCTTTGGTCATTAAAAAGCAACTAAACTGATGTCCTGGTAAAAACTGAAATGATCTCATGTCTCATCTAAATAGTGCTGTTTTTGACGTCCCCAAGAAGTGGTACGAACTTGCTATTCTTGTTTTCTTATAGCTAAACATGACTTAGATCAATTTTGCCTTTCATGATGTTTAAGCTTCAGTGTGTGGGAAGAAATGTTATCCCCAAAGCTTTACCAGCGCAGAGATCCCAGAATAACAAAAGTTTTTAAGTCTGACAAGATTTAATCTCAGTTTTTGATATTCCTTAATACTTAAAATCTGAATTGTAGTTTTGGCTACAATTGGCTAAAAATTTAGAAGAAAACACACTCTTTATTTTAATATTATCCTTCTGCTAGACAGGCATAACAAAATGGAAAAAAAGATGCCTGACATGTTCTTCTGGAAATGAAAGATGTCTGGAAAGGTAAGAAGATGAACTTAGATTTCCTGACTAATAGTTTAGAGGTCTTGCTGATGGAAAGAGGTGTGGTTTAATAATGGTAATTATTTCAATTAAATGGATTAAGATATTTCTGATGGATATGATATATTAATCCAGTGTTATAATTCTGTTAATGAGGTCATGTTATTTGAATCTTTTGTTGTGCACTATGGTCTGGTAGCATGGTTGCGTAGATGATACCTGAGGAATCTCACTTTCTGGGACAGCAGCAGCTTTGGTACATTCTAGGCTGCAGTTACTGGGAGAATCGAGTACAGTCACATAAACCTGCTTTGTATTTGTTAATTTTTTTCTGCATTTTGGGAGTGTTATGTTGACCAAAACATTCATTAAAATATTATTTTTCTTACAGAGAATCTTTCCGTGTAGGCAGTTCTCAAGAATCAGTGCAGGATGTAGTTAGGATGCAGTTGACTTTCCTGAGAGAGAAATCTTCATCTGTGTGCAGTGGTTAAAACCAATCAGACAAACCTCTCAGAGGCAGTGTCCTATCTCTTGTTCCTACTCAACCATATCTTGTTACTGTTACTTCTTGTATTCATTTCTCTTCTAAAATAAGATTACAAATAGCTCCACAATCATAGAAAAGATGTTATAGTGGAATATTAGAACAATTTTTATTTTCTTTCAAGTCTGTATCAGTGGTTATCTGAATTAACATTTAAAACAACTTGCATGAGGTGAAGAGAAAATGGTTTATCCTTTCTTCTTGTGCAATAAAGTGTAGTGGCAGGAACCTTTTCTTTGCTGCATAAAATGAAGAAGCTGCAATGTCTACATTTATACAGGCCCTTAAA
The DNA here is from genome assembly GCA_011074415.1 of Stictonetta naevosa. Taxonomy (NCBI): domain Eukaryota; kingdom Metazoa; phylum Chordata; class Aves; order Anseriformes; family Anatidae; genus Stictonetta; species Stictonetta naevosa. Next base: position 52,885,549 of record CM021729.1, read on the forward strand.
AAACATCTTTGTCCTAATTCAAGTTCCTGGGTTGCCTATGGCTCTGGCTGTTCTGGTTCACCTTTGTTTTATTGAAGGTGCATCTAAGGTCAACTGCCACTAACTATGCTGTTAAATATTGATTTAACAATTTGAATTAATGCAATTTGCAGTTGTTCCTTCCTACTTAATGTACAGCAGCACTTCAGTGACCCAGTCAATAAGATCAATAACACTCATGTGAAGTTCAGGCTATGGTTGTCACTGACTTGTTCTGCCCTTCTCCTTGCTCTCTTCACCCAGGGTCAGGCAGGTTTTAGTTAATGCACAATCTATGTTCCTGCTAATAGGCTGTGGGACTTCCCTAGCTAGGCATACTCTGTGCACACCAATTACTGAAGCAGATTGTTTGTTGCCTTATACTGTTGTTGTCAGTGTTTTCTTTCTTTCTTTCTTTCTTTCTTTTCTTTCTTTCTTTCTTTCTTTCTTTCTTTCTTTCTTTCTTTCTTTCTTTCTTTCTTTCTTTCTTTCTTTCTTTCTTTCTTTCTTTCTTTCTTTCTTTCTTTCTTTCTTTC
>CM021729.1:52896194-52909332 GCA_011074415.1 Stictonetta naevosa
TTTCCTTTCCTTTCCTTTCCTTTCCTTTCCTTTCCTTTCTTTTCACCCCACCATGAAGAATTTATTCGTCAAAAATTCTGAAATAAAATTGGAAGTTAAGGGTCTTGACTAACACACTAATTCAATAGTTAAGACTTTAATATAAGGATTAGTTAATATTAGATTTGCAGAATTAGCACACTGTGTTTCTGGTGACAAATAAATACAAGTGGAAGAAGCTCGGGACTGAGTAAAACATTGGGTACAAACCTGCCTGAAAACTTCCCTTATGTGGAACCTGAATTAGTCCTAATCCAGGAGAAGCAAAGCCTCTAGGAAAGCATGGTTAAGGAGATGAATGAGGAATATAGAATAATCCAATCATAGTGCTGTTTCTACTACCACATACCATTACCTGAGATGACAAACTTACATTCTAGTCCAGGTGTGAGCTGAAACATGCCTGACGAACTGTGACCTGCGACTGTACTGGATGCCACATCTGTCTGAGGGTGGATGCCTACCTCCAAAGCTCAGGCAGCAACATTCCCTGTTCTTGTGTAACAACACTGCTCCTGGTAAGTGAACCACAGAAGCAATGTAGTGAATATTTGTAACTTGTTGGTGGTTTTGTCTCCTGAATTATCATAGAAAAATGGTAGCTTAAAGATATGAGCAGAAAAATAGTAGTTTAAATACATCCTCTTGCCTCCTTTGCCACTTTTGGCTCTCTCAAGCTCAGGTCAGTCAAATCTAAATGTGTAGCCTACTGTTTTGAACACTACAGAACTTGACATACAAGTCTATTTTTTAATTTCAAAAACGAGCTCTTACCATCTTAATGGGTCAAACCAAATTCCCCAATTTATATGCTTTTGTTCTTCAGGATATCTAATTTTAATTTTAATATATTGAATTACTTTCTAATAGAAGCTGTAGGCAATGTGAACAAAAGTCTTTTGAACTCCATCTTCCATCCACAGTCATTGATCTGCAAATTTTTCTTTCAGATCATGTTTAAAACGCTTTTCACCTTGTCTGCTCCCTGCCTGCCCATTGTGAAAACCTATTTGATTAGACAGCATCAAACAATTCATCAAAGCTTCTGATCTTTTGGAAAAGATGTTGGTTAACTTTTCTGCAATACATTCCTAAATGGGAGATAGGATGATAAGAGATGAGTTTGCAGGGGGAGTTTTGTCCATTTGATTGAGGTCGGTTTTACTGTAACTGATAACAAAGCACTGGTGTTTCTCTTTCAAGAGAAAAACTGCTTTTCCCCTCTCCCTAAACCAAATATGGAAAGAGAGCCTCACCTAAATCTTAGACCACCAGAGAATTAACAATACAGATTTGACCTTGCTTGATGTGGCTTGGTGTGGATTTACATGTGGCTGAATTCTGAAATCAGAATGAAATAATGATGAACTAAATCATTTGGACCAAAGATTTGGGTTGTTTAGCAATAAGATGAACAGCTATTGTCACTCGGAATAAGAGACTTTCTTAAAACATATACCTTTCTCTTATAGGCATACAGTGTGAAGCAGCACAGACCAGCTTTCACCAGGTATGCCTTCTCTGCCCGAGCTAGCAGAGTTTGAGCCATCAGCACAGCTCGAATGTTAATATATCCTTGCGATCTGCTTAATAGTTATGTTGCATAGCTAGCAAATACTTCCCAAATCGCACTTTGTCAATGACCAACACAGGTGTCACTAATGGAGATTTGTTTGTGCTAGAAGAGACTGTGTGGGATAGATAAGACTTTTGTATACTAAAGGACAGGGATTGGCAACAGAATCCTTCAGAGGTGAAATTGGCAAAATTTGGGTAGGTAAAAAAAAACAACTACGGAAAGTGATAAACTGACTGACAATAACAATATCGCTAGAAATAAAGAAAACACTTAAATACATTGACACTGCACACTGCAATGGTTTCCTTAGGCCTATAGTAAATACAGAAGTTAATTGTTATCTTTAAAACAAAAACGACACAAAATGCTTGAGGATGGTAATACAGGATTAAATTCAGTGGCGTTTTTATTTATTTATTTATTTGAGGTCACACTTGTTTATAAACTAGATAACAGGCTATAAGGATGATATTAAAAAAAAAATCTGTTAATTTGTGATGGAAGTTTTTAGAGTGATCTTTTTGCTACACTCTTACAGTGCTGGTGACCTGGTCTCACTGGGTCTATTAAATGCTTATGCAAATATACGAGAGTTTCAGTGAAACATTTTATTTATTTTTTAACATGTTACTTATCTTTAACATGTTTACTTATCTTTAGGAATGAGGTCAATATATACACGAGCTATAGTTAAAACTTCGGATCCAGCATTCAGTCTTTCTAAAAATGCCACTGTTGTAGCATCCAGACTCTTTACCATAGAAAGCTAGAAAATGCAGCTTTAGTTTGTAGGGCAAGGATAGCTGCTGACTTCCCATCAGTACTCAGCAGCATCTATTTCTATTTCTAGCTATGGAAAGATGCATGATAAAACAGTTTAATGAAATAGCATGGATCTTTTTTTATTATTATTTTTTATTTTTTTTCTTTTCCCTCCCACAGTTATAACTGACTTCAGTGTCTCTAACAAACCTTGTCATGGGTGCTTCCATTTCAAATTTCATGTTTTCATGGAGCCGAGTACCAGAGGCCCTACTCTTGGTTGTAGTGGTTTCATATGGATACATTACATAAGAGATAGTACACTTCTAGGCATGTGGGATCTATTCAAACTTTTTAGAAGCTGTCATATTCTGTACCAATGTACCGTGCTTACAGAAATAGAATGATGATGCTCCTGTCCAGAGACTGGAAAGCTTCTTAAAGATGTATTCCAAGTAGTTGGTATATACAGACTGTATAGGAAGCATATGGTAGATGTCTCTTTTTTCCATTTGGGAGAAGTTAATTTTTTTGAGTAGTTTAAAATACATCCTGCAACAAAGCTGCTGTTGCATTATCCTGTATATTTGTCTCTTCTGTGTGTCTGTTACCACACCATCTCTGCATGAGGTGACTGTCTTGCAGATTATTTGATTTTATTCCAAGTCATCCTTATTTTTCTGTTGATTTTGCTTTTATCCTCAATACACTTATATTCTATACATACCTTTTCACTTTCTTTTCTCTAAATAATCTCTTGGACTTTCAAATGCACACAGATAAGTAGTGAATGAAAAGGAATTTAAATATTCCCATTATTCCATTCCCTGTATACAGGAATGTCTCTGCTGGTGGGAAGTTGGATCCTGGAGAAAGAACACTCACTATTCACTTAGGAGCAGTAATATTTCTCCAGTGTAAAATACTGCTCATCAAACAAGAATTTATTTAACTTACCAAACTATTGCACTGTACAGAATCAACAACTCCTTTTTCTCTCAGTGAAACACAGGGTAAGTTGCTGTCTTTAGAGCCAACTTAAAAAATCAACTACTCCATGGGCCCAAAGGCTTTCTGTATTTGACTGTTTGACGTTATGCCAGCAGACCTAGTCTTGAGTGTGTAATGCCAAATTTAATCTGCACCCAGCCATGAGTTTCTGGAGTGCCCCTTATGTCATACTCCTGTCAAGTCATATGTACCAGACTGATTTCTCCCAACACTAAGAAATCAACAATGAGAACAAGTGTCAGTCAGTTTTCTTAATTCGGTTACCATTTTAAATGACTGCTTGTATTCCTGGCAGTGTGATTTAAAACTGGCTCTTGATCCCATTGAGGTGACTGTGCCATTTTAAAAAGGCTCAGTTTTGCTTTATTGTGTATCAGAGCTCTTGTTCCTCAAACATATTATTATTATTATTTTTTTGTCTTGCGGAAATTCTTAGACTAAGTATCAGCATCTTGAAAATCATGAAGGAATTAAGGGCTTCTTGCAAGTTCATTTAAATGGCTATTTTACTGCTTTTCCAATTTTATCCTGTCTAGTGCTATCAGGAGAGCACGTAGCATATTCCATTCCAGTATCTGTGAGCTCTGGAAAGTAAATTTGTGATTGAGAATTAAATAGCAACATTGATATAACAAACATGTCTTCCTTCCTCCCAGAGGGCCTCTGCTAACACAAAGAACATTGGCAAGTATAGAGACCTGCTGGTCCCCATATATAACACCCTCATTTTACATCACAAGAAAAAAATATGTATTTATTCAGACAGTTAAGACTTATATTTTATGTAGTTCTAATTAGATCTACACTTTGCTCTTTGATGTCATCAGTCTCTCTCCTATTCCAAATTTATTTTTAGAGGATTTTAGTGACCTTGAACATGAGATGAAATGGTGTATTTTATTTTCTCCTGGGATCTATATGTAAGAAATGTTTACTGTTAAAGGGAATCTCTGCCCAGAGGATTGCCCAAGAGTTTCACCTTCATCAGCATTCAAAAAAACCCAAAAAACCACAAACCTATTTTTTTCATTTCTATACAGTGCATTTTATTAGTATTATTATTACTATTTCCATTGTTACCCCCCTTCTCATTTTTTAACTGGGAGATCAAAGCTGAGAGGTCAGAGAAAGAAGCGCTGTGCCTATACAGTGCCTGTGTTGGTGTCACTGGCTTCCATATATTCTGTCAGATTTTTATTAAGTCCACAAGTTATTAATTCAGAACACATACTTACCTGAACAAACTGAATAATTATGTGTACAAATGAACTGAGAATTATTCCCATGGTAAATTGTTTTCCTATTTACCTTCCATTCAGCAAAAGGCAGACATTTATTCATTTCAAGTTAATTTACTAACATTAGTGGCCATAAGCTGCTAGTAGTGACTGTGCTCCCAGTAGAAAGAGCAGTGCCTGGACACATGCAGAAGCTACTGTAGATGGAGGCTCAAAACGTGTCCAGATCAGCACAAACCTTCAGTTGCAGCAAAACAAGAGAACATGAGTCTTTTCACTTTTCCCTGCGCCCTGAGGGGTAAAAAAAGTATCCTAATATTGCTACTCTTAAAAGTAACAGCAGACAAATGCTTTCCCATTAGGTCAATATCCAAAATCACTCTGAAGTTCACAAGCAAGCTGTGAACTTGGTCCATATTTCATCGCAGAGAGTAGAGGCAGGATTATGTTTCTTATTTTTCTGATTGTCCTTTTTTTTTTTTTTTTTCCTTTATTTTTTTTTTTTTCCCTCAAGCTGGGCTGCCTAGACTGCCTGCAGTATTCCATGGACCAGACAGATTTATCTGCTGCAAGCAGAAAAGTGCTTGTCCTGTTTGTTCCATGGTTTCTTGTCTTTGAGTTTCTATTGCAATGAACTGCTATATTTATAATTTTAAAAGGAATAAAATGACAGTGCAACAAGAACACATCACATTCTTATGGTACTATATAGCTCATAGCTTGGTTTAAATTACCCATGACATAAGACATCAAACTTCTAAGAAGTGATTGTGATCTATGACAAGTTCCCCACATGCTTCAAAGTCTATACAATTCATAAAGATACTCTTTGCAAGTATGCTGGGCAGTTGTTTGTTGTTGTTTGTTTTTCCTGATTACTTTGCTAAAAAAACTGTTTTTGACTTCTTGGCTGACAAAGAAAAACATTAACTTTGTTCACTGAGAAATTGAACATGGAGTTTTAGCAGACACAGCCAGGGGATATTAAGATCTGTTGGTGTAATCACTTTTTTTCCACCAGACCATAAAAGAGACTCTCTATTTCCATCAATGGAAGACTCTTTCCAGGTCTGACTCTTCCTCATCATCTAAAATTTTCCAAATTAATGTTCTTCCTTTATTAACATTCGTGTATTACAAAGCTGATCAACTGATCTGCAGGTGGAAGAATCCTAAGGCTTCTAAGCTTGTCTTGACAACATCTCTTTCCCCATGTTGTGTTCACCCCTTGCATAGGGTTCTTTCCAATGCATAGGGTAATTCTAACAGCCTGTCCATGCCGGTATCCTAGATGGTTGTCTGACAAAAAAAAAAAAAAACAACCACACGTATACTGATAAGAAAGGCATGACTTTCCTTCAGAAGACTAGAATCATGCAATAGAGTCATAAAACATCTGACATCTGACTTTCATTTGCAGGAGCTTGCTTATTTCTAAATCCATCAAGATTAGTTGCAATTTGTCCATGTTTACAGGGAAGGTACTGATAGACATAAGCCTAATCTCTTTATCAGATCAAAGAAAAAAAACCCAAAACGCAAAATTATATTTAAAAAAGTTTAAGTGTTCACATTTTTCTCACTTATTTCTAAACATAGTTTTATACTGCATGTATACTTTCTACATATTTGTTATCGTGTTTGTGTACTTTGTTTCATGTATGCAGCATAGTTGCAGACTCAAGTTGTTGATATGGATTATGAACATTCAGTTGTAATGACTTGTTTAGAAGGGAAAAAAAAGAATGTTGCTTTTTTATTTTGCAATACTTAGAAAAGAATAACAGTAAGTTATAAGTTTTAAAAACACAGACTATTTTTGAGTAAAACATAGTGATTACTTGCTTTTCTGGCCTCTAGCAATTGCTCTACTTCAACCGCATTTATTATTATTGTTGTTTTGTTGTTGTTGTTGTCGTTATCATTGCTATTAATCTCATCTCTTATTCTTAAAATCATTCTGACTCTTTTCTACTCCATTGTTAAAACACTAGTAGAAATCATGGCTATTTGCTTTGAACCTGTGTATTGCATCTTCTTCCTCTGCCCTGATGAGGATTACTTGTATGCATGATTTCACAGATACAGTTGCAGTTTGCAGAGTGTGAACACACATTTTCAGTCACAGAACACAGTTCCTTTGCAGTGAATGGTATGAACTATATATGCGGATCTCTCTCTCTTTTTTTTAAAGTGACACTGCCCATTTTTCTGTTATACCTTAAGTTGCTTACTGAGTATTCAGAGTTAGTCTTGGGTGAGTAAAATAGACAATATGACGAGTTTTCTTTTTGTAAAGAATTGTCTAATATGCTTTAAATGTAATGAAAATACTTCATCACCAGATGGCAATGTTGTATGAGACTAACCACTGTTTTTCTTTGGGGGTGTATCAAGACCTGTGGAAGGAAGTGGTACAATTTGGTCAGGAGAACGAGTAGCCATGTTGGCAAAACTATTTAATCTCCTTCAAGTACATACAATGGAGGTCAGAAAGGATAATTTTATTCTTTGTCAAGTACAAAGAAATATTGGAAGGAAGTTCATATGAAATTCAGCACAAGTAAAAGATTAAGGACACCTTTCTTAAAGAAATATGTATTCACACTTCTTTGTCCTTTTTTCAATGGCTCTTTGTAATAATTAACACCCAGAGACATTTACAAGGTTACACATAACTGTATGCAAGCATTCTGCAGATCACACTTCCCAGAACAAAACAAACCCAAAACAACAAAATACAACAAAAACCTGTGAGAAAATGGATTCTGTCTGAATGATTAGCAAGGCTATGGAATTACACTTTTTCCTAATGTTAAGGTGTCAGCTGACTATATCTGTTGTAGCATTGTATAGTTTTAAAATATTTTCTTTCTTTCCCTTGAACTAGCTTTGTAATGTAATTCTGCTTGCACAGAATTTTCCCCCAAAGATTTTTCTGAACAGAAGAAATGTCAGGAAACATTCTGCATTGAATGTTCCTTTGAGTTCTCTGCTTGAGTAATCTACTTGTTTTATGTATTATGCATTACAAACACAAATGGCTCCAAAGGACTACTCATGTATTCCAATTAATGGATTTTCCCATTAATGGAAATTCCAATTAATGGATCCATAGCAGGTAATCTACTGTTAATATTGTAGTCAAATAGCTTACTTTTAAAATTTGAATATTTAAATTTTAATTTAAAAGCTATCAGTTGAAATTTAATTTATTGAAATAGGTGAACAGAAATTAGAGCCAAAGCAAAGTCAAAGCCTCATCATAAAAGCAAATCTAAAATGCAACATTTACACTGTAAGAAACATAATTTAATAAAGGCACCCTTAGTTAAACAGTGCCTACAAAAGCACAAGATGTTTCTTTGCATTTCCAGTAACTTTTGTCCACATCTAGCCCACAATTGAAGCTGAAGCAGTCATACTATCAGTAAATTTGATGTGTTCTTGGCCCAATCACTTCCTTCTTTTCCTGAGGTGCCTATAGTAGGTGACTTACTGCCTTTGGTTACCTCTTTTGTCTGGCAGGTAATTCTGTCCACTGTTTTTCTGTGTTGGCTCTAGAGGAAGACTAGAATGATCTTGTCATTCTAAGTGCTTTAAGTCAGAGAGAATGAATCTAGTTCTACAGGCATAGAAGACACACTTAGATTCTTTTATTATTATTATTATTTTTCCAAAGTTTCTTTGCTGTTTGTCATATTCCTCCCTTTCCCTCTTTTGAAAGGCAGGAAGAGAGCAAAGGTAGGTTACCAGCCATATTCTCAATGGTTTCTCACAGATCATGGCTTGCCAGCAGTTATGGATTTGTCTGCACCTTTGGACTTTATAATTCAGGGTGAAACTGTAAGACCAGGTTAAGAAATAAATTATTCAAAGACACTGAAGGAGTAGCACCGTCAATTCTGAGTGGTTATCTTGTTCTGTGCTTCTCAAGTACAGTTTTTCAGATGTACGCTGCCAGAACTGTCTTGATTTTGCATCCTCTTCCAGGTAGCAGACAATTTATTTATATTGCTGCTGGTGTCTGCTTGCCTGGGATCATAACATCCTTTCCAAGGTATCCTTGGGAGTCTGTTTACTGCCATATCTGGTTGTACAGCTTAAGGGTATATAAACTGATTGTCACCACCTGCCATTACTCAGCATAGTGAAGGAGGACTATAGTTGTTGGAAAGCATGACTTCAGCTGAGACACCTGAGAGACTGCAGCTTCCAGCTGTGCCCAGAATGAGGGCTTAAGTGTGTATAGACGGCTGCAATTATAAATCAGCAGAGGAATTATGATTTTTCTGTTATTCCCTTTCCTGTACGCTCCTGGTGAACAAGTTCTTTGGAAAGCAAAATGTCATTGCAACAGTAATTTGACGTTCTATTTTAAAACAGTTTGTTTCTATGTTGGACCTTGATAGTCAATGCATCTGCACAAAATACATGGCAAGATATTTCATTACAATTGTGTTTCTCATTCAGGTGGAGATACTTATCCAGACCACTACAAAATAACTTGTCAAATTATTATAGCAGTGACATCACTTTCACCTGTAATTTCAGCCTGATAATGCTGAACAGATCAGGAGGCACAAAGTGTGAAAACTATGTCTATTTAAACTGATTTGGATTGACAAGGGGAATTACAGCGTTATTGTCTAATGGGTAGAAATTCAACTCTTTGCATTTTTGGGTTCCTACAGGATTGCTTCCTTTTTAAGATATAGATATCAGGCTTCAAGTTGATTTTACAAAATCTTTTGTGGATATCTGAAGTAAAATGCCCTTAACTAGGAATGTACTGTAGCATGAATATAACAATGAAAACTTTTTTTTTTTATTTTTATTTTTAGAAAAATGCAAAATGAGATAGTATGAAAAAAGGAAATACTTTTCCCTCCTTGAAAGGCTCCATGACATAGATTTGAAACCTTAAGAGGGGGAAAAATTTTACTCCCTAATCCCCTAGGCTCTGTCATAGTAGCTACTTTTATCTACTGATAAAGTACTATCTACTGACACCTTTATCAAGCCCTACCTTGCTCATTTTGAACTACATGGAGGTCAATCATCCTGCTAAAAAATAAAAAAAAGGTAAGCAAGTTTTGATGTCTTTTTGTTTATGATAAAAGAGCTCTCATATAAAAACATCCTGCAAGACAGCTTTTCAGGGAAAGCAAACATCTTGGACATAAACCTATTTTAAAATGTCATCAAGTCGCATGTAAAAAGAGTTAATAAACATTTTAAGCTCTGAAGAGAGGGAGGTGGGTTGGCATTGTCTGGTTTGGATGGCAACATAAAACTTACAGCCTAAACTGCCTGTTAGATACCTCTATACAATACTCTGTGGGTTGCTTTCACTCTCACGTAATTAAGAGGCTGGGGAACTGAAGGGCAATTTCAGTTTAAGAGATGAAGAACAAAATTTGTGAACTAACAACAAAAAAGAAACCAGTAGGTCTGGTTTGTTTTTGCATCAACAAGAGAAAATAGATCATGCAAATTATAGGCCATTGTGGAGTGCCTGCGAATTCTAAAGCCCACTTTTAAAATAGAGAAGGAAATTATTTATTGAAATGTCTTATGAAATATGTTGCAGCTACTGATTTAAATCCTTTTATTTTTTTTTTGTGATAAGTTTATAAAGATAATATTGTGTGTAGGGATTCCTTAAAGGGTAGGTACAGTCTCTCACTCCATTTCAGTGTCCGAAAGGCTTCAACTTCTACCCTTCCCTTGCTCATAAACTCTCTAGGATGCTTGTCACTCTCTGTTTTATCTGTTTGCCTGTTTCTGGCAGAAGGCAATTTGAGAACATTTTTAATGAATAATTGTGGAATCAAGAAGTAAAATTCACACTTGCTTAATTTGATAAATAATTACGCGAGGGAAAGACTGATATTTTAATACTAAATGATAATTACTCCACATGAATTTTAACATCTATGCAGTCAGCTTTTGTCATGAAGCCTGATGTTCTGCATTTGTTTAAAATAGATAAGACCAATTTTGTTCTGTATCTCAATTGTGTAAGATTCAGGGGTACATTACAAGTCATCACAGGCAGTTAGACTTGATATTAATTACCATTACAAGTGCATTACAGGAGATGCTTCCTACCCCCATTTACACTTTGCCAACCCCTCCATTGATTTTTTTCATTCAGGCAGGCTTGCCATTGCTAGTCCTCTAAGTTGGACACCACCCAAATTCTTTAATGAAGGAAACAAGTAAACAGTTTAGCTAATAATATGTAAGAATAAAATATTGTTTGTAAAAAGTAGAAGAAATCTTTCTTTCATTGGCTATCTAGGAGTAATATCTTGGTCTGGGAAGAAGGAACAAAACACAAAGCATAAAATGTAGAACAGCTCATCAGACTTCTGAAAATACTCTTTTAAAACTGAATCATGTAGGTTTGATGGTACACACATGAGCTGGATTTTGTCACAGAGCTCTTCCTGTGCTGGACAAAGATTTATTTTCCTATCATTTGTAACATCTGTTAGTGCTTGCTCTTGAGATTGAACTGACTTTAAAACTTTTATTAGAAAAAGAAAGCCTTTTGGTTTTAGTATTTCTCAGCTACTGAGCCTTTTATTGTTCAAGTGTTGTTTCACTCAACAGAACTTAAATTAGGTTAAATGTGAAATTCAGAAAAATAAGTAACATACATATTGATCTAGAAGCTTATTTTTTTTTCAGACTAGATAAGCTGGAAAGGGATACACTAAGAAATAACATTAAGTTCAATTGTTATGGGTTGCATTGATACATCAGGATTTTGTTAAATGTGTAGGTGTGGTGCTATTCACAGTAAACAGTTCTTACACTCTCCCCTAGAACAAACAGAAGAGTTGAGATTTTATCATTTGAATTACAGTGTATGTAAACTTTACAATACCTAGTGTTCTCTAAGTAGTCTAAGTAACCTGATTTCATTCTTTGTTGTTATCCCTATCATCTTCATCAAATGCTTTGATCACCCCACTAGCAGAGGGATTGACATCTTTCCTGTACTTTTAGGGACTTTACAAGACCTTGATATATTGGCAGATTGGTAAGATGTGTCTTTTGTGTGATTTACGGTAAGCATATGCAGTGCTTGGTGTTTTATGCAGTGCTTGGTGTTTCTATGTTTCCTACAGTCTCAAAAGTTTTTCTGTTGAGCATCTTGGTTTCTTCATCTGCTACTGGACCATAGTGGTCCAGTCATTTTCCATTCCTTTTACTGACATTTGAGTGGTTGTTAGGTATGAGGAAGTTTTATCAGCTGTACTGGTTATAGTATACTAGGTATAGTTACCACTTTTTGATATAACATGTTTTTTTAGTGTCTACATATCAAAAGAGTAGTGCTTAGATAATCATCTTTCTACTACTTGACTTCTGTGTTTCTGTGTTACAAACAATGAATGTGCAATAAGCACTTTCTTGGGGGTTAGTGCTAGGAGCTGCAGCTCTAATTTTTTTTTTTTTTTTTAAAAAAAAAAAAGGAGGAAAAAGGGCTAGAGAATCACTCAGAAGAGATTCAGAAGTAGTTCATGCAGATTGCTATGTCAGGGTGCTAGATAGTCCAGTATGCTTTATCCAGCCTCAACTGCAGTACCTGGAAAAGTTCTGGAGAAGATTATCCTGGGCAATACTAAGAAGCATTTAAAGAAAAGAGCTCTTATAGTCAACATGGGTTCATGAAGGGAAAATCCTGTTCCTGTCAGTAATCTAATCTCCTTCAATGATAAGGTCATCTGTTTGGTGGATGAAGGGAATGTGGTGGATATAATATTTCTGGATTTTAGTAAGGCCTTTGATAGTGTCCCTCACAGCATCCTTCTGGAAAAATTGTTCAACTATATTCACCCAGCTATGCTGGGTGATGAACTGGCTGAATGATAGAGATCAGAGTCATAGTGAATGGGGCTACATCTGACTGGTGGCTGGTCACTTAGTAGTGTTCCCTAAGGCTCAATTTTAGGGCCAACCCTGTTCAACATTTTTTATTAATGATCTAGATGCAAGAGTTGAATGCAACCTTAGCAAGTTTGCTGATGATACTAAGCTGGGAGGTGCTGTTAACTCCCTGGAGGGACAAGAGGCCTTGCGGAGGGATCTGCATAAAGTGAAGCATTAAGCAATTAGCAAGAGTGTGAAATTCAACAAAGGAAAATGCCAGGTGCTGCACACAGGATGGAGTAATCCCAGACACAGGCACTGACTAGGCGACAAGTGGCTGGAGAGCAGCTCAGCAGACAGGGACCCGGGGGTGTGGTGGTTTTACCATGCTAGGCAGCTGAACACCACAACCACTCTCTCACTCCCCCTCCTCAGATGAGGAGGGGAAGAAGTAAAGGAAGGAACAACTCACTGGTTAAGATAAGGATAATTTAATTAAAGAGAAAAAAAAAAAAAAAGGAAATATTATTAGTTACTCTCTGCTTCCCACAAATGAGCGATGCTTGACCATGTCTTTGAAGCAGGGCCTCAACGCACGTAGCCGGTGTTCGGGAGGAGGACA
>CM021729.1:52909432-52938381 GCA_011074415.1 Stictonetta naevosa
ATGGAATATCCCTTTGGTTGATTTAGGTCAGCTGCCCTGGTGATGTTCCTTTCTCACTTTTTTGCTCACCCCCTAGGAGGGTTAGAGAGAGTCCTGATGCTGTGCCAGCACTGCTCAGCAGCAGACACAACACCAGTGTGATACCACTGCTGTTCTAGCTACAAGTGCAGAGCACAGCACTGTGTGGGCTGCTGTAGGGAAAGTTAACATCCCAGCCAGACGCAGCACAGGGGGTGCTGGTGACAGCAGGCTCAGCACAAGCCAGCAGCGTGCCCTGGCAGCCAAGAATGCACCCAGCTGTGGGGTGTTATAAATTCAGCCAGTCAAAAGAGGTGATTCTCCTGGTGTGCTTAGCATTGGTGCAGCCTCGCCTTGAAAATTGTGTGCAGTGCTGGGCTTCACAATATGAAAAAGATATTAAGGTCATTGAATGTGTCCACAAGAGGACAATGAAGCTGACAGAAAGGCTAGAAGGTATGTTCTATGAGGGAAGGGTGAGGAAGGGCTGGAAGGTTGACCCAGGAAACTATAGGCCTGGTAGTTTGACCTCAGTGCCAGGGAAGCTCATGGAGCAGATTATCTTGAGTGTCATCAGGCGACACTGGCAGGGCAACCAGGCGATCAGGCCCAGTCAGCATGGGTTTATGAAAGGCAGGTCCTGCTAGACAAAACTCATCTCCTTCTATGACAAAGTGACACGCTGGGTGAATGAGGGAGAGGCTGTGCATGTGGTCTACCTTGACTTCAGTACGGCTTTTGACACCATTTCCCACAGCATTCTCCTGAAAAAGCTGGCTGCTCATGGCTTGGACTGGCGTATGCTTCATTGGGTTAGAAACTGGCTGGGTAGCCAGGCCCAAAGAGTCGTGGTGAATGGAGTTAAATCCAGTTGGAGGCCGGTCACCAGGGCTCAGTACTAGGGCCAGTTCTCTTTAATATCTTTATCAATGGTCTGGATGTGGGGATCGAGTGCACCCTCAGTAAGTTTGCAGATGACACCAAGTTAGGTGCATGCGTTGATCTGCTCGAGGGTAGGAAGGCTCTGCAGGAGGATCTGGATAGGCTGGACCGATGGGCTGAGGCCAACTGTATGAAGTTCAACAAGGCCAAGTGCCGGGTCCTGCACCTGGGGCACAACAACCCCAAGCAGTGCTACAGGCTGGGAGATGAGTGGTTAGAAAGCTGCCTGGCAGAGAAGGACCTGGGAGTGTTGGTTGATAGTCGGCTGAATATGAGCCAGCAGTGTGCTCAGGTGGCCAAAAAGCCAATAGCATCCTGGCTTGTATAAGAAACAGTGTGGCCAGCAGAGTTAGGGAGTTGATTGTCCCCCTGTACTCAGCTCTGGTGAGGCCGCACCTCAAGTACTATGTTCAGTTTTGGGCCCCTCACTACAAGAAGGACATGGAGGTGCTTGAGTGAGTCCAGAGAAGGGCAACGAAGCTGGTTCAGGGTCTGGAGAACAAGTCTTAAGAGGAGCGGCTGAGGGAGCTGGGATTGTTCAGTCTGGAGAAGAGAAGGCTCAGGGGCGACCTTATTGCACTCTACAGGCACCTTAAAGGAGGCTGTAGTGAGGTTGGGGTTAGTCTGTTCTCCCACATGCCTGGTGACAGGACGAGGGGGAATGGGCTAAAGTTGTGCTGGGGAGGTTTAGGTTGGATGTTAGAACTTCTTTATTGAAAGGGTTGTTAGGCATTCAAATAGGCTGCCCAGGGAAGTGGTTGCATCACCATCTCTGGATGTCTTTAAAAGATGTTTAGATGTAGAGCTTAGGGATATGGTTCAGTGGAGGTACTTGTTAGTGTTAGGTCAGAAGTTGGACTAGGTGATCTTGGAGGTCTCTTCCAACGTAGATGATTCTGTGATTCTGTGACTCGAGTGCTGTCTAGTTTGGAGAAAAGGAGGTTAAGAATCTCATGGCTCTTTACAACTTCCTGAGAAGAGAAGGTGGGGACTTAAATGTTAGAAGTCTAGGTGAATATTTCATCTGTTTACACAGAAATCTTTAATCAGATAACAGACTCAAAAAGTGAACTTTGAGAACACCAAGTGAAAAACTTAGTGTTCAGTGGAATATCTTAACACATTCACCTAAAAACTCAGACTGTCCAAGAAATACGGGAATTGACAGGTGAACATTTTCTTTTGCTGTAGAAGGTGGAGATAGTTGTGGGAGATCAAATTTAGAGCTTGTGGTTGTAAAGTGAAAGCAAGTGAAAAGTGAAATAAGATTTCATGATCCTGAAGAATGGAAGAACGGAAAAAGCAAAATAAAGAACATGAAATTCAAGAGAGCACATTTCAGTGAACTTGTAGAATTGTTATTTAAGGTCGGTCACACAGGAGGAAAGACTAACAAAAAGATGACAGTATGAGCTGCCACAGGACAGAGAAAAAGAGTAATTGTGCTAATTCATGATGGCTTTACTGACTTCAAGATAGGTTTGCAAGCAAAATCAAAATCAAAATGTCTTTCTATTTGTTAATCTGGTGCAAGAGAAAAGTAAAATGTGAGTATATAATAACAAAGAAAGACAAGACAGGATGAAGTTAGGTAGTTGGAAATATCAAGTGTGAAAATAACTCATTCTTTAAACAAGTTAATTGTAAGTTCTGTAATTTTGTTATTATTAAAGGAAGTTGAAGGGGAAATGAGACCCCCTTCTTTTCTTTTCCCAAAGTGAAAACCATCAAACCATCAAACAGTCCTTGCTGCATTTAGTCTTCACAGAAAGGTCATTCCAGAGCAGATGGCTAACACAGTTACTACCAAAGACAAAAGGTTCTGCCTGAACTGCAGAAAGAACAGATTAGAGAGCACTTAGATAAATTAGTCATTTTCAAACTGTCTGGTCTGATAAAATTCAAAATAATGTGCTTAATGACACGGCTGAAGCACTTTCAGGACAGCTGGAAGTTCAGTTTTAGACATGATTGAGAACTGTGGAACAGCAGTGCTAGAACACAGCAACCTTATTGCTTAGTATTAATTTTTACAAAGAAACAGGGAGGAGGAATCCAGGAAGTATGTACCAGTAACCTAGTTCAATTCCCAGAATTCTGAGTGTTTGAAATAAAACAAGGAAAAGAGTATTAACTAACATCGATATACTGAGAACAAAATATGTCAAGCAACAGTTTGGGAGAGGGAGATAGAATAAAAACTATCAGCTTGTGATGCTGTTGAATATGATAACCTAAAAGGGAAGCTAGAATACCACCATCTTGTTTGAAAATATTGTGATAGTAACCGGCAACATTTAGGGACTCTGTTGCCACAAATTCACTGTTGAAATGGAAAGATGTATGTAGTGCGGTTCCATAAGGGGTCTAGGGATGTTCAGATTTTCATGAAAGTGGAAAATGATACTTATTTGCATAGTACTATTGGTAGGAGAAAAAAGATTAAAAAGATTATCTGTGTTAAAATTAAGATGAAATTCAAGAGAGGACAAAATAACTTGTTGACATACGAACTCCAAAAGTCCAGGGTGGGCAGCCTTACAGAAATATGGGGTATAGACAAGATAAACATGAATAGGTCAGAGTAGTGCTTCCTGACTAGTACAGCCAATCCAGTCAATATGTAAATGAGATCACATTGTGCATGGTGCTGCAAAATAAAATGTCATAAAAAAGACGAAGGTATGTATGTCTTCTGATGTTTAGAAAGGACTCCACTTCTGAAACAAGTGACAGTCCAGTCTTTATTTTCATACAGCTGATTTCACTAAATCAGTTTTGCTTAAATTTCTTTGTTTAATATGAAAGACTATGATACATAGAGCTTACCCCAGAAAGGTCAAAATTAAACCTTGCTCTTGTTCTGCTTCCCCATTCCCCTTCCAGACACCACCACCATCACCACAACCCCACCCCGCCATGTAATGGGATTTTGTAGAATGGGATTGATGATTGGACTTGGTGAATTTAAAGGTCTTTTCCAACCTAAATGATTCTATGATTCTGTGATTTTATATACACATACATATTATACATATGTACATATATGTACATATATACAAATGTATATGTGTGAAGTCTTTTAACATTATCTGCTAAATTATAATGATTTTTTCTTACACTGAGATAACAAACTTCTTATTCATGTTAATTACAAAGACCATTAATAAATAAGTGCTTTCCATGAAGTGCTTGCTAACATTGGAGTAGATTCTGGAAAAACATGAGATTGATCCTGAATCTTACAAGAAGTCCTACATGAATATAATAAATTTTCATTCTGGTAATGAATCAACTTATATGATCAACTTATTAGATTTTATAAGCTTATTATTATTATTATTAATTTGTATATACTAATTTTAATGCTTTAATTCTCTAAATGAACATCCCTGTCCCTGACATAAATTTAAAGTCTTTGAAATGTTGTATATATCTGGAGTAAAGAAAAACCGAGTAGCAACAGGGTAAAACTGTTTATATCTATATTTTGTCTCAGTGATAAAATTGAACATTGAATGTCATTTTGATAATATTGAGTCTCTGATATTTTGAGAAAAAAACAAAAACAAACAAACAAAAAAAACTTTTCCTAATTATTAGAACAGAGATATTTGTGTCCTCCCTTATTTGTGGCAACAGGGTCTCCGACAGACCTCAATGTGACAGGTTGAGAATTGTCTATGTGTAGGCTCAAGTCAGCTTTCCAGGCAGAAAACAGGTTGCATAGGCTAGAAAGGCTTTCTATATAATGATTCTTATTCTATAGCATTCTGTCTCCATAAATTATGATGCTCAGCTGGTGCTTGATGTCTTTCTGCAACTCCACAAGACAGTTGACTGACAAAGTAAGAAAAGAGATGAAGAGCTGCAACCACAGAAGTGCCAGATTTCCGACAAGCGTTATATTAAAATATTCTCTTTGAAGTTTTAATAATTTCAGTCAAGATTATCGTACAGGAGAAAAGAAGCAATCCTAATGAATTTATATTGAGTTTCTGTATTCCTGTCAAAGTTAAAGAAGAATTTGGACAATGCTCTTTAACATATAGTCTGATTTTTAGTGGTTCTGTGTGGGGCCAGGAGTTGGACTTGATGAAACTTGTGGATCATCCTTCCAACTCAAGATATTCTATGATTCTGTGATATTTATCAGAAATCACTTCCATCATAAGAAATGTCAGCTTAAAGAAGGAAATTATAGTTCCATGTCCTGACATTAATTGTCTAACCTAAAACACCTATGGAAATGAAGTGGGTGAGGGCATCTTCAGTTTTAACTGATTGCTGAATATTTCTAATAAAGTAGGAATCCTGTATCTTGAGAAATATACTGAGGGGAATGGAAGAGGAGGGAGAACAAAACTTTAATACACTTTGACAAAAAGTGGGAGTGAAAGCATTGAAAATGCATGCTTTCCAGTTATCTGTTATCAGCTCAATAAAAAGAGTGTACTTTCATCAGCTTCTTTAGAGTTTAATGAAATATTTTCATGCCAGATTTGTAGCCCACTTGTGACTCAAAGTACCTGGAAATTTTGAAATTGAGAGACCTATTGATAGTTCAAGAAACAATGCAGCGTATTACCTGGATATGGTTCATCTCTATAGATCTAGACAAGTTGGTTATAGAAGACCATCTGGGATGGTATGGGAATCCTGGAGAAAGTTATGAGGCCTGAGGAGGAAATTCTATTGGTTGTGTTAGGATTAAGCTCAGCCTTAGCCTGCAGTGCTTAGCAGCTGTGGAAATTCAATTTCTGTTGAATAGAACCATTAATGAGCAACAAAAGACCTATCTGCTTCAGTTAATATTAACAGTGAAACCCCAACAGGGTGCCTTGAGATGCAAAAGTCATGGTAAATTAAAGCACTTCTAATTCAAAGTAACATTTATTGCAACCTGGTTGTAGCATTGGTAATAAATTTTGAGTGATTTCTTCTCTGAACTGTGGGAAGTTTAAATTCTGTCAGACAATGGATTTCTGGGACTCTGTCCATTTCCTGGCAAGAATGCAAACCATTTCTCTGATTATTATGTGAGAGACAGATTAATTGAGATTGCTTAGCAGGAGTAGATTTCTTGAATATTCATCACCTGCAAGGTACTGTGTAAGATAGATATCAAAAAATCTACATCCAGATGTCACTTTCTGCTAACTTAATTCTAATAATTAAAAAAAAAAAAAAAAGAGAGAGAATTGAGAATTTGGAGAGTTGTCTCCTGTGGAAACAATAATTTTAGTGTGGAATCCAAAGACACATTTAGTTCTGAACACTGTGTCTTGGGTACAAAATAAACAGAAGAGAATGCTGATTGAGTAATTTTTACTTCAAAAACTATTCCCCTTGAAAAATTAAGTATGTTTTTAGGAGACCTCTGTTGATTTTCCTTAAGGGTTTTTAATTTTAGAGTGCCTCAGCCTTATATAATAAATTTATAAAAACTCTTTTTTTTTTTTTTTTTTTTTTTAAAGGTGTTTCCTGTTATGTTACAATAAAAATAGTAAATATTATTCACTAGACTCTATTGTTTCTCTTAACTAATGTTAATTATGGGAGCGACACTGCCCATTGTTTTCATTGGAAAAAGTGGTGCATTTGGATACATAAAATAATTGTGGCTACTTTCCCAGCAGGGAAAAATTAATGAGGTTTTCAATTTTATTTTAAAACCACATTCAATAAGATTAGATGTTTCTCTTTAAAAATGCCATTTTGCTTTTATTCACTATACATGTTCCTAATTCTTCCTTCAATTCTCAGACAAACTATAAAGAAAGGTCTGAAATTGAAAATGCCTTTTGAACTTTGTTTGGATTTCTGCTGTTTCAGTCAATCCACACCATCAGCTCAGGTGCCTTTGATATGTCTTTCAGACCTTTTGGGAGGTCATACTATCATTCTCTTTCCCCACAGCATTCATGAGTCTTTAACAGACACCTCTGTGACTGTTCTGTTAGTGAGATGATGGAGGGAAGTGTTGTTTCTCTCATGTGGCACATGGATCCTCCTTTAATAAAATAGACCCTTGGCATATAGGAATTTTCTGAAACAACCTGATAGATATTTCTACAAACATCACAGTAATTGTATTTGAACCATTTATTTTATATGCTGATGGATTTTGGACTTCTATAAAAGCAGTTAATCCAGGATCTCCACTGGTGGAGATTTTGGGTAGTGGTGAAAAGGTAGAAGTACGTTTTATTAGTAAAGTGTTTAATCTTTCCACCTTTGTGCCCGAAATAGGAAAGGACATGTTTAGTATAAAAAAAAAAAAAAGAAAAAAAGAAGAAAAGAAAAAAAAAGGCCAATTCTCTTTCCTTTCAGAGCGAATCCCAAAGAAGTATTGCCAGAAGCTGCTCAAACAAAATAACTTTACTAGAGGATGTCTGTGTGGAGCAGTTATACATTATGGCTGGGTAAAATTATCTTCTGAACATTTCTTTCAAGTAGCTCTGTCAATGTCATCACCAGCTGTAAACTGGTGAGAACACAACTTCCAACACTTCCAAGCCACAGAGGCTTCTGGAGATACATATGCACTGAATTTTTTAAAAATGCCAGATTTGGTGCTTGCATAATATTGAATCTCAGTGATATACAAATAGACTTTTAGTAATTTTTGCAAATCTGATGAGATGCTTTATCAGCAAATGCTTGTGTATTTCTGGTTGTAAGAGGCACAGCTCCACACCAAACAAGAAATCTTTGAGATGACCAGGACCTGAAGCCTTCAGCAGATAGTTGTGGTGTTAGATCCTTTCCTATGCTTCCTCCTCTTTGATAGTGACAATCTGAATCCAGTTTTAATGAAGGTGCAGGATTACGGTTATTTTATTTTAGCTGGTTTGCTAATTCCCATTTGACAGCACATATTATAGTACTACAATAATAACTCCAGTACATACAGGAGCCTTAATCATGCCAAGATGGCCTGTCAGGCTACACAAAACACCCAGGAGTTAAACAGGACTGTGTGCAATGCCAAACTAATGAGGAGGAGCCAGAAAAGAAACATGAAGTTATTCAGAATTTGATTAAATGGCAAGGGATTGGCAGCATCCTTGATCTCTCAGAAGAGAGTTACATTGTGAAGAGATAAAGCATCATCATAATATAATATAACTTAATGTGAAAGAGCTGATATTTCATTAGCAGCCAATGGTTTGGAAGAATGTTTTCAACACATTGCTTTTGAAAAGGTTATATATTAAATTCATATAACTAACAGTGCATAACTAGAGATGAAGTATGGCTGGAGTTTGTCATTGACAGAATCTGAAATAGCTGACTAAAATAGCTGGAGAAAGAGAGAATGAGATACCTTGATTATTAACAGTAATTTGTACAAAGTGGGGCAAGAACGTTGTTTTGAGGGGTGACTTCAATGTACCAAATTGCGTAATACTGGGGCTGCTGTTTTCAAGCAGGAAAGCAATTCTTTTCTATATGTTTGTTTGTTTGTTTTCAGAGTGTGATTGCTTTATTTCTAGTTAGTAAGTTGTAAATAAAAGGAAATTATCTTTTTAAGAGTAGCATTTTTTTTCAGTTATTTTTATTCCTGTAGATTGTGTCATTACTTTCAGGGGAGTATGTCCTTTGGGATTTTATAAATCATATTATTCAATCTATCAAATATCAACAGAAAACAAGAACTAAGTTTTTTTTTTTTTTTTTTTTTTCCAGAAATGCACCTAGATTTGGTGTCTTGTAACCTACTTCTTAGCTTATAACTTTAGATCTCAAATCCAGTTTATGGAATTCTTAAAATATACTGGAGTTTTGCTTGGTTTTCATTTGACCTTGCAGGTCCTTCTTTCCTCCTTCTCTCCTTTCCTTCATTCCTTTGTTCCTTTGTTTGTTCATTCCTTCCTTCCTTATATTTTACCTTTGATATTCCATGATATTAATGATGTTCTGTGTTGCTCTTTCTTAATTTCTGCCTACATTTTCTTCTTTTTAAGACACAACCAGAGTTACACATAGCAACAAAACATTGCTGCCCCACGGATTTTCTCTGTGGTATTATGCTTTTCTCTGGTTTTATTCACTATCTTTTATTTATTTATTTATTTTTAAATAAACTGTAACATCTATTTATTGTTGAGTACTGATGTTAGCAGAAAACATCCCATGACAGCTTTAAGTTTTGGGTATTAATATATAGTTCAGTGCTTCCCTTGATTTTATTAAGACTCTGTGCCCTGTGCCCTATAAGTTACTGAACTGAAGTCTGTCAGTCATAAGATTTACCACAGTTTATCACAGATATCACAGTAGGTTATCACAGGCAGAGTATTCAAATGTCTTATGTAGCCCTCTCTATCCTGAAACATGCAAGTTATCTAAAGTTATGATAGTGAAACATCAGGACCTATATATATACATATATAGATAGACCTGTGTATAAGTGAAGTAATATTATTTACTTAATTATTTTAATGTATGGTATTAGTATAATAACAAAAGTTGGTATTATAGGTGGGAGAGATCTACTGCTGCACAGTATGAGGAGACATTACTACCATTTGGACATACTTACACATTTTTATACAAGTTCAGTGTTCAGTTTTCAAAGAACCACTGAATAAAAATTTTCCCCAGCCCCCCAACAATAACAACAAAATCCTTGTTAGAGTTGTGCATAGTAATTTTCTGTTTAACTATTTCCCGAGTGTGAAAGGTTAATAATTAAGGAAAAAAAAAGTTTATCCACTTTATAATGCTTTTATTTTTATGACATTATTTATGGTGTGAAGGTCTGCACAAACAGAACCTTTTTATATGTACTATGACATAACAATCATCAATGGAAACAAAAGTTTAAGTATCTCAGATTACATATAATTGTTTTAAATTAATATTACTTTACAAGTGCTATGTTGCCTAAAAAGTGCTTCTCTGCACTGGGGATTACATGAGATTCTTAAAATTAATTAACCTTCTATTTGTACACGCTGCCAGCATCCAGTAGTGTAACAGAACTTGCCTTCTGTTTGAAAGGACTGTTTTGACATACATTTTGTGCAGTAATATACCTGGGGATTCATTCAGTAATCACTGATGTTTCATAAGGCACCTTAGTTTGCTTACAATATTGGAAATAGACTATACAATTTAATTTGGTATGCAAACAAGTTAGTTTGTGAATTTTACAAATATTCTTTGTCTTTTACACACTGTTGTTATGAAGTAGAAAATAAACTGCTAATTGCCCCATTGTTATTATACTCCAGTTTTAATGGGACTACATCACAGATTATGGAAGTTTTTGTAGCATTAGCAAGGGAGATGGAAATAGATATGAAGTGAAGGAACTGAGAGAGAAAAAATGCATATAAAGTTGAATTGGAAAAGGGAAAATAATGTAGGATGGCAAATCTTGCTAGTTTCATATCTCATACATAATTGCCCTCTCTAGAAATTTGCAAAAAAAAACTATCACTAAAATTGTCAGCAATTGTTTCCAGTAAATTTATTATTATCTATGGCATTGATCCACATTCTCTTTGATGACCATGGCAAGATATTTTTGCAAGGAGAGAAGGTGTATGCATAGTAATTGTAGTCATCCAGGATTTCTTTGATTATGTTTAAGGTAAGCAATTGTCTTAGAAATATTCTAAAGGAAAGGAAGCCTGTAGGGTATATTTCCACAACAGCGAGCTGTGCTCTCTTGTAGACAGCAGGCTGTTTCATAGTTAGCCACCTTCGAGGTCAGCTCTAACATCATGTGGGAAAGTACAGACTTGATCCCTGCATATAAAAGTATATTTTTAGCTCCTTTTTTGCTAGCTGTTAATGCCATACAGCTGTTCCATTACCCAGTTTAAAATGAGCAATGATATACTAGCCTCAGTTATCACATCCTAACTGTTGTACAGACACCCTAAAATAAAAATATGTACTCTTTCTGGGAGAACTCAGACTGTTTTTGTTAGATGTTTCCTGGATGAACCTATGCAGGCTACCTCCTGAGATGACACTATGGTTAGCAGTAATAATATATAACTCCAGTTAGTGTTAAAGTCATTAGTGGCAGTATGTTGTTTTTGGTTAGTGGTGACTCATGTAAAACATCTTTAATGAATTATGAAACACTTTCAATACAATTGTTTGGGCTTTTGCTGATTTGAAACAATGACAAACTTGTAGTATTCATGGTTTTGCTCTATTGTGCCTCAGAGGTAACTTGTCAAACAAAAGTCAACAAATGCTTTACAAAGAGCTACAATAAGAAACAGATTTCATTCCTGTTTTGTGTTCAGTTCTTGGCCACTGCCTGTACTCTAACGTGATATCACTGTTTCAACTGTTATACAAAATACAGGCATCTGGTAGAATTCTTTTTGGAAGTCTAAAAGAATTAACATGATCAAGTATTTGTGACCTGTTAAGGACTGAAAGATCACAAACAATACTGAGAATAAAATACTGTCTTCTAATTTCAGTTCTGAAAGCAAGTGTGCTATATCTGAGTTCGAGTGGCTAGCTTTAGAAAGCTTTCATATCAATGTTTTCAACAAAGTATGTTGTTTTGACAATGCAAATTCAGCCTTCTATCATCTGAATGTCTCAACACTTCCTAAAAGAAAGGAATGGAAAGGTTCTAATTTGGAAAATCTATGTTTAAATAAAAAATCAGCTTATGAAAATGTGAACATTGTTTTCCTATTTCTCTCATCTCTATTCTTTCTGTATTAGGAAAATGCTAAAATTCTCATGAAACATAATTTTCATCTTCCTAAATGTCCTTAGGAGACAATAGCAACTGGAGGTTTTTGTTTGTTTGTTTGTTTTTATTTTTTATTTTAATCAATTTCAGTTTCATGACTTAAAATAGTTACAAACCACATGTCACTTACAAACCTTCCTGTTATAACACATTGGCTTTGTACAGTGATTTCCAATCCCTTTCTCCCATTCAGAAGAACACTTTGTGGTTTTACTTTTAACCTTTAAGTATTTTTAGAATGGCATACAGTTGTGCTTTCCGCAATATGTGTCTTGGAATGTAATGCAATAAGATATTAGTTCATGCAATGGAAAGTTCTGTGAGTAGTAAATATACTTTAAACAATTTGTATTGATGTTTTTGCATTTGATCTCAAAATGGTTCTTTAAAGAAAAAGTATTGTGAAATAATTATAGTAAGTAATTTCTTGGCTCTCACAGAACACAAAGTTTCTTTAGAATAGGAAACAATAATAGAGCTCTACTATTATTTTGCAAAAACTAAAGTTGTACATTTTAATAAGAAGGTTTTATATACTCATTTTTAAATAAATACTTTCTTCCTAGTGATTTTTTTTTTCCAGCCAGAAGAGTTCAGTGTGATTTCACAATACGGTTGTAACCTTGGCCCAAAGGCTAGGGTCTCCAGCCAAGAGGGCGGGAAATTGAGGTCATTCCCTCAGTCTCCATGGAAAGACTACCTTGCTGAGGCCTTCTCTTTGTAAGAAAATACCACACCCACTCACCCCACCCCAGATACGTCCTTAGCTGCAACGGCTTAACATCTGTTAGTATGTGATTATTTTTTAAGGTGTAGGACTTTTAACAAAACCATGGCTTAATACCTCATTTGAGGCTAGGCAAATGTGTATGGAGAACACTCCCTGTGGCAGTACCCCTGCAGAGTACAGAATGACTAAGCCAACCTTTTCGCACTGCCTTCTCTGGTCTCTCCCTGTACTCCTGTACTATCCATACAGGAAAGCTGCTGTTTTTGCAGGGAAGCCGTTCCCCTTTTGTGGTAGAGGAGTGAGATGGATTTGTTTTTAATCTTTGTTTTCTACTTCATAGGGAGCAGCAAAGGCAGATACAGAGCTGCAAGTTGTTTCTTTAACTTGGTGTCTATTTTAATTCCACAGTCGCATTTCCTACTGAAGTCGTTTTGCCCATGTCAATAGCTTCCATTCACATTGGTAGATTCTATATTCATTCCACCTTCCTCTTTTACTCTCCTTGCAGAAGTTTTATGTGTCTTTCCCCCAGCAAAAGTGGCTGTTCAGCAGCCTTTGAGCCTGTCATCTTAGATTTAAAAGGAAAAATTTATTGGCTTGTTTTCTCCTTACTCTTTGGCATTGTCCATGTGCAGCTGGCTTCTGCAGATGTTTTCTTAACAGAGCTGGTGACTTTTAAAGCCTTGCAAATGTCGGTACTGTTACAAGTTTCCCCTTTACTCAGAGCTACAGTACACAGGCTACATCTGTTCTTAGTAGATCTGGCTGCCTTCCTTACCTTCTTAAATATAACCTTCAACTTATTGAGCTGATATATTTGCTTGCAGCAGTACAGTAAGTAAACATGTATATGTGTTATTGATGTTGGAATAGTCTTTCTAATTCAAAATATTAATAATAAAAAAAACATTCTCAGACTAAACATTTTTCTAATTACCTTTGCATACTTTTATACTGCATGGGTTTTTCAGCTGAACCCATTAACTTTTTTTTTTTTTTTTTTTTTTTTTCCTTCTGTATCATTTCTTGTTGCTTCCTCAACTTTCTCAGTTTTATTCCTTAAAGTGGATGAATATTTCTGTATTCTTAAGAACATCTTATAAATCCCCATTCTTGTTCTGACTCTGAGGACTCCCACCTTCTGTAAAGCATCCTTTCCACACACTTTTGCTGAAGTGCTTTAACTTTTGAGCTTTAGGGGGAAAGCATGCTGCAGAAAGAGAAATGCTACTGTCAAATATCCTTTCTTCTGTTACACCCACTCATTTGTTAGTGGCTGATTGGGATTTAAGGAGCAAATATATCGAGGATGGTTTGTAGGCAACCTGTTATGTATTTCTGACTTTTTGTAAAGCAAATAGTAGCAAGTGGAGCATGGTCCTTGATTAAAGTACTATATTGCCTGAAGTATGCATCCTGAGTGTGCTTTTGAATCTACTGATACTGAATGAAGTCCCCCAAAGCTAGAGCAATTGTTTTGTCCAAATAAAGAGACTGTTGCTAGTGATGACAAGTCATATCTCCAAACTTTAGAACAGAAGGTTTATAACATTAGTGGCCAATTAAAAAAGCAAGTGGGAGGTGGAGCTGGCCCATTTCTTCCCTTTCCTTTGGGAGACTAACATTTATCATAAATTCTACAGTAAGAAGTTAGAGAAGCAAATGATATTTCAAAGGACATTTCAAATGCTGGTTTGGAAGTGTCCCAAGAAAGAGCCAAGAAGTCTGGTGGCTTCAAAATTTAACTCCAAATTTAAGGAAGACTAAGTTTCCTTCAGCTAAACTACCCTTATAATCTAAAAGGAGAGAGAGAATGGCATTTGATTTATTACTAAAAATGTTATTATTATTATTATTATTTTAAATACAACAGGTAACTATTGCATGTGCCTTATAAAAATTTCTTATAAACAAATGTATGGTGATGTTTTTCTTGGTTAAATATTTTCATGTGTAAATATGTATGGTTTTCATAGAGGAGAATAAGGAAGGGATAACTTGAAATAAGCAACAAAAAGGAAGACAAAGACCTGCTTTACATTCATTTTGGGGAACTGATCCTAACTGAGCTGATGCAGGGGTGCTGTATCTTAATAATATCAACTATTTTAAGGAGGTAGTGATGTTCCCAGAGAGTGAATAACTCTGCCAAGAATAGCTATGCTAGCTTTTCTTGAGCTGTTCCATATGAGGTCTACTTACATTGGGTTTTGTCATTCATAGAAAGGTATTTAAAAATGCTTTCCTTTCTGCTATAAACATAGATTTTAAGAGGGTGCTTACAACTAGTCTAGGATTTGATATGACAGATATTTATATCTAATGCAGAGCAAAACACAAAATACACTTAACCTTTATTCAGTTGCATTGTAAATGTATTCTACTTTCTTTCAACTGGAGTGAATTATATTAATAACTTGTTATTGTTAAAATGTCAAGAGTATTTTCTTTCTCTTTGAATTATCATTTCTCTGCTCAGGGTATTGGGTTCTGCTTATCGCTCCTGACATGGAAAAGAAGAAATGTAATCTTAAGTGAAATGTTCAGACTTCTCTTGAATAGGTAGGCTATTTCTTTCAGATTAGCTCAAGTAATAGTTACAGAGCTGACATATGGAATGTGGAAGGAGACAGGAACCAGACAATGCACGGAAACTGAAACACTCTCATTTAAAGATACAGTCTCCCTGGGACTAATAGAGTGATGTGCACAACATGTCAGGTACTTCTGTATCTGGCACTTCCTTTTGTTTTCACCAAGCTGATTTCAACCATGTGACTTTTATTTTATTGTGACATTATCACAGTAATTTACAGCCTCCTATCAGTGTTGAAATGTGTTTATTTTGGGAGGAAATCAGAGATGTTCCAGAAAACAACAACAACAACAACAACAACAAACAATTAGGAGTTTTCAATTTCATGCCATCTCTTCAGCTGATGAAATATATTCCCTGTAAAACACCTGGTTAATCAGATGACTCTTACACAGCTCTCCCCCCTCCGTACTTCAGAAAGAGGTCATTTTTCCTCTTAAAGGATAGTTACCTTGTGGGAAGTAGGTTAATCCACAGTCCAACTGGAATGTAAAGGCTGAAGTAAAAATTGTATACATTTTGTAGTTTACATTTTTCCAGCATGGTTTATGAAGCAAACAGAAATGTAAAGTTAAATATATTTGTACCATATTTATTGTTTATAACCAGAAATGTAACAGATACTCCTCCTAACGACTTTACTACAGCAAGCTGAATCAAATTCCAGTTGATGTCTTCTTTGGAAAGTCTGATTGGCTCAAAGGGAGAAGAAATGTTTCACTTTATATTAGATCCCTTTCTTCCAGCTTCTAAAATAATAGTACTGTTTTATATTCCACCACCATGGATAATCTGGCTAAGGCCTGTCAGTGTTAACAAAGCCTTCCTTCCTTTTGTCAAGTGAAAAAACTTACTTGGTTCAAGCCAAGTTGTGTGTATTTTTACATCCTTATTTTCAAATTAACTGCTGCTTTCCACTAGCAGCTATCAATGCATATAAAAAGCTATTGGTGAAACAGCAAGGTTCAGGGTAACATAATGGTCCTTGTTTTTGTGCATTTTTCTTTAAAAATAAACATTGAGGTTCACTAGTACTAGTAACAGTATTATTTGCCAGCTGGAGTATTTTATTTTCAAATGAAAAAAAAAAAGAAAAACTAGATCCTACAAAAGTGTCAAGGACTTTTGTAAGGAAGGTGTTCTAGCTAAAAAAGATCTTTAAATACTGTAACACTACTGGTGTAATTTAATGACTTTAATTCTGAGGAAATATTGGCCTGCCCAATGCAAAAACTTAGCTATTGTCTATTTCAGAGAGCTAATATCATTAAGAATTTAAACTGTTAACTGTTGTTGGTGGGAAATACTGCCCAAACATGATCCTGACCTACACAAATAAACAAAGCAAAACAACTAAAAAATGAAATCTTTTATTCAAAAAACATTGTTGTGTATTGTTGCACTGCAGACAAGCAGACCAGGGTAAAAACTGGCTGTGAATATTGTAGAGTTTGGGTGAAGTTCAGACTGGAATGTCATCTTCAGGCCTTTTGTCCTATGTCTTTAGCAGAAATACTAAAATATGAAGTTATTTATTTGCCAGGGATTTTTTTTTGTTTGTTTGTTTTTTTTCTGTGTTTCTGACATTTGTAAATTACACTGGAAAACAGTGGGATGGAAAATATATTGCAGAAGAGATTTTGTTTTAAATTATTATTTGTTTTCAAGGAGAGTTTTATTTAAGTGTACTCAAGATTTCTCTCCCTTACCCAGCCCCAGGAAAGGAAAGAACTGGATACGTTTTGGAAAGCTACATTCTCAGGATGACTGGAAGGGAAATTAAGAAGTGTCTTGCCAGCTCTTAAACTATATAACAGAGAACAATTACCCTTCATTGGATGATGCTGTAAGAAAAGGCATGTGGAAACAACAACTGGTTCCATCATGTTGTTGTGGAGTACTAAAGCTGTCTTCAGTCCCTCCCCTTAGCTGTGAACCAGTTTAATCTGTGAAATTATTATTGTTCTTAATATTTCCCAAATAGATTTCTAAATTAATGGGCTAAGAGGTTACTATTTACATAGTGTTTACATCCTCTTTATCATGGTACACTTTGAAGTTAAGGATAGTTAATGCTTTTTCACTTATTTATTTATTTATTTATTTCTGTATTAAGTCATTCCACAAATAAAAGCTCACACACACAAAAAAACTGTACACTATCCTTTTTCACCCAATAAAAACTGACATTTATTGGACTTACAGAAAAAAAAATATGAGAGAAGAGATATATTCATAGGATTGCTCTGTAAATAAATATGCTTCCATCTATTACATATTTATAAGATTTATCAGTTTTATCAGGTTTATGTCTTGGGAAGAAAAAAAACCACAAAAACAATTCACTTGAGAAATAGAACTGCTAGAGGAAAATTCTTCTTCACCCTCACAGAAAAAAAGTGTTAGTAGTTAGACTGCTCAAATTATTAGTTATGAATATTGCTTTGTTATAACATAATTTTCTTCTTTAAAAAGATTTATTTATTTTTATAGATATCAATTTTGGAATGAACTCCTGCCTAGGACATTTCACATACTAACAGGTAAAAAATTAAAGTCCTAGATTTATGTGATGCAACTGCCTGAGTGGAAAGCATTGTGGATTGTATATGGGGCCAAAAGCCATACAGTCTTGGACTCTGGACCCCTTTTTGATGCTGCACAGCCTATATAATTTTTTGTGCTTACACAACGCTCAGCAAACATTATTAATTTAAGCTTCACACAGTCACTGTGAGGTACAGAGGTGTAATTATCTCACTTTTTCAAGTGGGAGAACTGAGACTCATAGAGTCTCATCTCTGCAATAAAACAAGTTCAGGTGGGAACCAAGGTCACTTGGCACTTATTCCTGGCCCTGGTCTGCTGGAGTACTATGTGAAGTCTCAACCCCTTTGCCTGGCATATGGGGTTAATGTTACTTTTCTCTTTGCAGCTGCTAGTGCTGAAAATCATGCCAGGCAGTAGAAGAAGATATCCGTCTGTGGAACCCATCTTCCATGGAAGCTATTATTGTCTCATTTTAACTATTTGGGAAGTTTCATGTGGAAAAAAAAAATAAAAAAAAAATAAAAAAAGGGCAATTCCAGCTCTTCAGAAGACGATGAAGAGATTCCTTATTTTAATGGATGTTAAAACTCTGGGAGAGGTTGCCATAATATGAGATAAAGGATTGCAGAGCAGAACACCAGACCCATACTGGCACAGGAAGTACCCACAGTTCTTTAGGTTACTCACTGCAGCAGCCCAAGGCAGTTACTTACTCTTTCTGTGCCTCAGATTTTTTTCTTGCTTTATTTTTAATTTAGTTTTAAGCCACACTATGCTGCTAAAACATGGGACTTGAGCCTAGGAAGTCCTGGGTTTTACAGTGGCAGTTGGTGGCTTTCAGGTTGATCTGGGTGAATTTCTTGTGTAGATGCTTCTTGAACATACACTTCTAACCAAGGCTTTCAGTTATTTTCTTGTTGCTCCTGAGCAGCACCAAGGTGCTGGATCAGAAGGCAAGGTGGAGTGAGTGAGAAAGCCGCTTGCATTTCAAGCATTGCCTGTCAGCTCCTGTGGGGTGGCTGGTGCTGACAAGGGGCAGTGCCCCAGCACTGCCTGAGCAGTGCTGTTGGGCTGTCAGGCTGGTGGGCTGCCAAGTTTTCCACCCCTGTACGTGGATCAAAAAACTGTGGAGCATGAAGAAACAAGAACTTTAATTTACCTTTCTGACAGGCCCCGTGTGCCAGCTGTAGAGCAGGAGTAATTCTATCTCTACTTTATTTAGAGCTGCACCAGCCTGCCAAAATGCCCAGAGTGCAGTGTATTAAAGTGCATCTTTTCCTCACAACGTATCTGAGTTGCCATAGATCAAGTTTTTACCTGCAGATCCTCAGACAGCCCTTTGCTTTCTGGGATTGCATGGTGTGGTACCTAAACATGCTATGCCTTTGCAGGATTCAGTAAAGCCCTTTTATCTCTCTCTCCCTCTCTCTCTCTATCTAATCTATCTAATCTATCCGTCCTATTTATTTTTCAATTAACAACTTTTTAAAATAGTGTTTTCACTTGATGTGCATCCCAGCACTTGTTAATATTTCATCTGTTTGTAATAAGTTTTGATATAGTGAATTACCTTTTATACAAGTTGTTTTCCTTTGTGTTTTTCAGAGCCTGCTGTTCTCTCAGTTTTCCAATAAATTATTATTTTCTCTGTCTTACTTTACATGTTGTAATTGCTTTGTTATCTGGAAAAGAAAGGTAGGCTCAGCTTACTCCTTTCATCACTGCCAGCGCCTCATTGAATGAACTGTAGTTCTTCTCATTACCATTGCTTTGTTCTGCCCTGTTACAATGATAATTGCCCTTGTCATCTTCTTGTAATGTTAGCTGTGAAACCTTGTGGTTAAAAACAGAAAGAAGGTAAAAGGTTGTGGTGGGGAGAGATAAATTAGGCAGTATATTTTGCAAAATGAGTTGATAAAGAAATGTTTGTGTTTCCTATCATTAAATAACTGAGTCTGAATTCTTTATGTAAACACAGCAGCACACACTGAAGAAAGGCTAAGTTGCTTTGCTGCAAGAGATACAGCAAGAGTATGACTGTGAGAGTTTGCAATGTTTGGTCCCAGTGTAATTTTGGTCAAGTTAAGACAAATGAAAATTTCCAGGTGTCTCATTTTCTTTAAACTTTTTGTTTGTTTGTTTTTCCTCTCTGGCAAGCTTAGTCTTGCTCCCTCCCAGCCTCCCTGTTGTTTTCACCACTGCCGGATGATCTTTGATGAGACAGCTATACTGTTTTTCTTTGTTTGTTTTTATTTTTAACCTATATTTTTATGTCTTTTTCCCAAAGGAATAGAAAATTGTGTTTTCCTCAAAGTGATGAAATAAATAAAAGTGATTGAAATTAAGGGCTATGTTGTGATGCTGAGGACCCGCTAATGCTATAGAAACCAGTTTGTGTGATCTTGTGGCCATCTAATTTTGGTCAAGCCAGCTAACATTTAAAATGCAATCCCTTCTGTGGCAAATGAAAAGTAGAAATGAACGAATAAAAATGCAATTAGGCAAAAAAAAATTAAAAAAGAAAATCTTCAGTGTGGATATGTACACATTGTTTTCTCAATTCTGTAGCAGTTAGTCAAGCTGTTGTTTTTTACGAGCTCCTGAGGAAATACAGAGTTGTCCTCCTCTCATTCAGAATCACTTAATTGATTAATTTATTCCATGTTGGATGAGACCCTGAGCAACCTGATCTAGTGGGGGGTTGGAACTAGATAGTCTTGAAGGTCCCTCCCAACCTAGGCTGTTCTACAATTGTATGAATTACTTGTATACTGGGAGCTTTCCAGATGAAACTAGAGATTCAGCAAGGCCTAGAAGTTTATATGGAAGACTGTTTATTTTATAAGAATTTGGAAGATAAACTTAACACATTGTCAAGACAACTGAGGTGACCAGGTGAAATCTAAAGATGCTATTGTGTAACAGAACCAGTGGTGGATGAGTTCCAGCTTTGCAGAATTAGCTGTTGAAAATTCCTGAAAGCAGCAAGTAAGATAGCTCCCAAAACAGTGAATGTGTGATTCTCTTGTCCTGTGTCTCAGATTAGCTATGTGGTGGGGCTACCCTGTGTTTGAGCCATGACAGTCTCTGTGCCAAAATATTCATGTTAACAAGTGGATGTACCTTCCTTTTTTTTTTTTTTTTTTTTTTTTTTTTTTTAATTAAATTGCTGCATATCTCTTTTATGGCATCCGATTGCTGGAGTCTAGTCCTTTCTTCAGTGTTTGCAAATACTGATACAGTTGCTCAGTGAGAGCAAAATTACAGAGCAATCTTAAAGGTATTCCATTCTCAGATGGCCAAGACACAGCAACAGGTTTTAAAAGATTGATTAGCCTTTTGGTAAAGCCTGAGACTTTGGTTTCTAAGATTTAAAAATCCTACTGACTACAGATATAGCCCTGTCATCTTAGGATACAAGGATTCAACTTTAGGATTCTTAGGATTCAACTTTATATTCATTACAGCAGATAACAGCAGCTGCTCTCACAACAGGGTGCAAGCTCAGCTCATGTAAAGAGGCATGGATACCCAGAGTGTATTCTTTTGGCTTGCTCTCTCCAGTGGAAGGTATGCTCAAATGGAGAGAAATATTTGGTGATTGTATTCATCTGTCAAATCTTGATAATTCCATGCTCATGACATACCATCCAACTCCACAAATGTCAAGATGACTAAACACGGAATAGTCAACCTGTTGATTTTGGAGTCTGTTTATGTGCCTGGTAAAATGGAGGGGAGGAAGGAGAGATCCCAGTGCTGAAGCACAGTTGCACACTGCACTTAGATATTTTTGGCATTGTGGTGTCTGGCCTGTGACCTCTTTGTCATGACCAAGACAAGTACTTCCTAGTGTCTTCATGCTTTTAAAAGGCCCATTGTTAGACAAATAAAGTTACACAAAATCAAGGAAATTGGAATGAATGCCTGCCATTTAAGTTTCTCTGAATGGATAAATTCATAATGATTCACTGTTTCAGAAAGACATATTTGATGCCAAATATATATTAAAAGTATGCAGAATTGTATTAGAGCAGTTGGTCCTTATCAAAATAAACAAAACAAACAAACAAAAACACAAGGAAAAAAAAGAAGCAACCATAGATGAATCTTAAAAGGGTAGGGGAAAATACTGAACAAATCAAATGTTTTCACCACACATAGCTGTGCTTTTGGGTCCTGTATAGCAGCAAAAACTAATTTACCTGTCCACTGATGAAGGAAATGTTTTTTTATTTATTTTTTTTTGTTTGTTTGTTTGTTTGCTTTTAACTGTTTCTAAAAACAATTGGATTGTTTCTACTTCATTCTTTATCCAGGTGTGGCCACAGCATAGAGAAGTGGTTCAACTGAGAATATCTGAAGCCTGTTAATAAGGACTATCGAGAGGGACTGGATGCAATATTATGTGCCTACTTATAAACCATCAGAAACAGGCTAACACCATTCTCTCTGCAGGTGGAATTCAAGTCAAGTTAATGTCTCTACATTTTTACATTTTTATTTGTTCAGTCTGCTTCAGTTCTTTGCTAAAGAGCTGTGGGAAATGCTGACCCAATACTTGTATTGTATTTATTCTTCACTATTATGCTTTAAATTAAAAAGAAAAAAAAGTCATTTTTTGTTTGTTTCTAAAGTGAAAGAAGCTTTGTGGTGCACATAAGTGTTACAGGACTAAAGAACATCCTGGTTTTACTAATATGTTATGTGAGTTATCTAATTGTTCTTTATTAATATTGGTGACCTAGAAGAAAATCCTACCTGTAGGAGTATTTTCTGATATGAAATGCAGTGTTTTCTTCAATATTATTATAAAAGATAATAAGTGTGTCTGTCTTACCTTCTTGGTCCTTTTTAATAGCTCCATACATGAAGGACTGTCTCTAATTTATCATAAAGTCTCTCTTGTACTGTTTAAGAATACTAGTATAACAGTAGAACAAGCAGCGACCCAGCTCTTAGGGGATCAGTCCTGGCTGTGTTCCTGTGTTCTTGTAACAAATTTGATACACTTCTCCTGAGAAAAAGGCAAACATAAATGTTATTATTATTATTATTATTATTATTTAGCATAATAAGTCAACAATTAGCAGGAAAGAATTTTCAACACAATTTCACCAGGAATCTTTCTGACTTCCAATCCAGTAAGTAGCCTGTCATCATCAAATAAATGTATCTTCAGATAACTTATTAATAGAATCATTTAGGTTGGAAAACACACTTAAGATCATCAGGTCTGACCATCAATATAACACTACCAAGTCCACCACTAAAACATGTCACTAAGTATTACATTCACACATCTTTTGAATACCTCCAGGGGTGGTAGCTGGGATGAACACCACTTCCCTGGGCAGCCCATTCCAATGCCTAACCACACAATCCATGAAGAAATTCTTCCTAATGCCCAATTTCAATTATCCCAGTTGCAACTTGAGGCTGTTTGCTTGTATACAGTCTAAATTATTTTGAGAGTAACTTGAGTCCATTTCCTCGCATCCCATCACTTAATCACCTGAGAAAAGAGACCAACACCTTCTTCGTTGCAACCACCTTTCCGGTAATTGTAGAGAGCAATGATGTCTTCTCAGACTAAATAACCCCACTTCCCTCAGTCACTCCTCATAAGTCTTGTCCCTTCACCAGCTTCATTGCTCTTCTCTCAATGTGTTTCAGCAACTCTGTATCCTTCTTGTAGTGAGGGGCTGAGAACTGAACACAGTAGTTGAGGTGCATCCTCACCAGTGGGACAGTCACTTCCCTAGTTCTGCTGGAATATTGTTACTGTTATTGGATGTCAGGCATTTGGACTTGGCCAATTGTTCTTGCCTATTCCTTCTCTGAGGATGAGAAAATCCTCAAGAAAAGCTCTGCTCAGTCTAGGCATTGCCAATACTGTTGAAAGCTGAAATGTTAGAATAAGCTCCATATTAAAAATGCAAGTTTGTGAACTGCAGAATCATGTACAGTTGTTAAAGACATGAGAATGCAAGAACAGATATTCTGCAGAGTAACTGCAATAGTTTTGCCGATATGTGCTTCTGTCAAAGCTCTCTTCTGTGCTCTTTAAGACTACCATATTTATTTTCATGTGAGTACTGTATGTCTTTCATGTTTGTATGATTTTTTGTTTGTTTGTTTTGTTGATACTAGAAAAAAATTCTAAACTGGCTTTGGATTTAAGTGATTCTTTTTGTTGTTTAGAATGTTTTTCTTTATTCATTATTTACATTATCATTTTTTATCCCCTTCTATTTTTTTTATTGTTTTGTGATTCCATCTTGACTAGAGCCTGTTTGTTCCTTCAAGTCATCAAAGGCATTTAAATATATAATATAGGATAAATATGTAGTGTTACAGTCTTTTTCCATATCATTTTAATTTAACATAATTATTTTTGTATGTTTGTTTCTTTGGCCGTTCTTTTATTGTGTCCTTATGTTAGCTAGTAGATTTCATTTTGGATATATCTGGACCCATATTATTAACATTTAAGCTTAATTATGTTTAAAAACACGTTCTCTTTGTAGTTAAATAACTACTTTGTAGTTATTTTTTACTAGCTAGGGAAATAACTTATTTCTAACTTATGGGTGAGTATCTGGAATTGCTAGTAACATTTCAGATTTTCACCGAAATAAATTCCTTCATATTTGTCCTTATGTTTCTTTGTATGAGTTCTTGATGCTTTTTCTAAAGAGATACCAATATAACCTCCCAAGAGGTGCCATGCAAATGGCTGGGTACATAAATAAAAAGTTCCTTCCCTGATGGCTGCTTACTATCCATAATGTCTTTCAAAGGACTAGGTAAGTTAGAGCTGTATTTTTAAGTCTAGAACTATTAAACAACAATAGTTTTTTTGGTAAGTAGAGCCATGGATATTTAATACTATGATTTGGCAAACAATTTGTAAATCTGTTGAGAGAGATAAGAAAAAATGTAATATCAACAGAATATAATTTATAATCCAATTATTTTTTATAACCTAATTATATCTAAGTGAATCATAGAATCATAGAATGGTCTGAGTTGGAAGGTTGGAAGGGACCTTCAAGACCACCTATTTCCAACCCTCCCATGATGGACAAGGACGCCTTCCACTAGACCAGGTGGCTCACAGCCCCATGCAACCTGGCCTAAAACACTTTTAGGGATGGGGTATGAACAGCTTTTCTGGGCAGCCTGTGCCAGGGTTACACCCTCTGAGTGAAGAAATTCTTCCTTATATCTTATCTAAATCTACTTTTTTTAGTTGAAAATTGTCACCCCTCGTCCTATCATTCCACTACCTTCCACAGGGTTCCTCTCCATCCTTCTTGTAGGCCTCTTTTAAGTATTGGAAGGCCATTATAAGATCTCCCCGGAGTCTTTCCTTCTTGAGGCTGAACATCCCCCTTAGCTTGTCTTCATAGTAGAGGTGCTCTACCCTCTGATACTCTTTGTGACCCTCTTCTGGATTCTCTCTAACAGCTCCATGTATATCTTTTATTGGGATCCCCAGATCTGGATGTAGTACTCCAGGTGTGGTGTTGTGAGCATGGAATAGAAGGGGAGAATCACATCCCGCAACCTGCTGGTCAAACTTCTTTTTATATAGCCCGGAATACTACCGTCTTTCTGGTCTGCAAATGCACATTGCCTGCTTATGTCAAGTTTTTTATCCACCAGTATCCCTTGGTCCTTCTCCTCAGGGCTGCTTTCAGTCCATTCAATTCCCACTCCATACTGATGTTTGGGATTGGTGCAATTCAGGTGAAGGACGTTGTACTTGGCCTTATTGAACTTTGTGAGGTTTGTGTGTGCCTACCTCTCAAGGCTGTTAAAATCCCTCTGGATGGTATCCTTTCCCTCTAGGGTATCAACTGCACCACAGAACTTGGTGTAATCAGTAAACTTGCTTAGGATGTGCTCTATCCCACTCTCTATGTCCATAGTGAAGATATTAAATGGTACCAGTCCCAGTGTGGATCCCTGAAGTACACCACTTGTCACTGGCCTCCACCTGGACATTGTTCCACTGACTGCAACTCTTTGGATGCAGCCATCAAACCAATTCCTCCTTATCCAGTGAATAGTCCATCAGGCAAATCCATGTCACTCCAATTTAGAGGCAAAGGTGTTCTATGGAACCCTATCAAAGTATTTATAGAAGTCAAAGTAGATGACATCAGTTGTTTTCCCCTTGTCCACCAATTCTGTCACTGTCATGGAAAGCCACCAAGTTAGTCAGGCATAATTTGCCCTTTGTGAAGCCATGCTGTCTGTCTACAATAACCTCATTGTCTGCCATATACATTAACATGGTTTTTGGGATGATCTACTCCAAGATCTGGGCACACAGGTGAGGATGGCAGGTCTGTATTACCCTGGCTCCTCCTTTTTAACTTTTTAAAAAATGTGTGTTATGTTTTCCCATTTCAGGTCAATGGGTACTCTACTTGACTGCCAAAACTTCAAATTTGATGGATAGAATGAGCTGATAAAAGGGGCTTAAGAAAAGGTGGGAGAGAGGATTTACTGTAATACTTAAGAGTCTGCTACTGTGTATGTTCTGCTTTCTTACAGATACATTCAGGAAACACTGGGGAAATAATGTCCCAATTTTTAGGCTATTTACTAAAGCTGGATTAGTATCCAAGAAGATATCTGTTGGGGAGATACTATGAAAAATATTTGCTGAACAGAAAAAACAAGAACCACTCATAGTAATTTCTGCACTGTTAATTCAATACTCATAACAACAACAAAAAAGAAACTTTACTAGTAGATAGCATTTCATGTGATCGAGACAGTAAGGTCAATAAAATTCTGGCTGTAGAACTAAGTAAAACAATATAAATCTGTATTAACTACTGCTACCAATTTTAATATGTAGAGACCTCAGTGTCTCCTAGCTTTTTTTTTTTTTTTTTTTTTTTTGAGTAGTAACAATAATACATAAAAGTCAGGCACTTTTGCTTTCTCTCTTAGACAAATGCTACATTGTTATTTCTCAGTTGGGTAAGGGTGCAATACTCCAAGGTCCTGCTGTTTCACAGCTGTAGTGAAAGTGACAGAAAATCACTGGCAGAAGACTTGGCTGAGTCTTAGATACTGTTGAGCAGACTAGTGATTCTGTAACTTTCAAAATAGACTCAGAAAGATATGAATGATTTTGTTTTGAACTTTCAGTATTCTTTTCTTTTTAGACAATGCAGTACACTAACAGAGTTTTAAAAGAATAGCTTGTCATATAGTCCATATTTATATTAGTCATACATTGTAGAAAGATGTCACCAGCTATGTTGAGTGAAACAGAACTTGGATTTGTGTATGTCACCTGCTAAATCATGGAGTCATAGAGTAGTTTTGGTAGAAAGGGACTTTCAGGACCTTCAGGTTCCAAACCTCCTGCCATGGGCAGGGACACCTCCCACCAGACCAGGTTACGCAGAGCCCCATCCAGCCTGGCCTTAAACACTTCCAAAGATAGGGCATCCACATCTTTTCTGGGCAACCTGTTCCAGTGCCTCACCACCTTCTGAGTGAAGAAATTCTTTCTAATATCTAACCTAAATCTACCCTATTAATTTAAAGCTCTTAGCCCTTGTCCTATTATTATGCACCCTGGTTAAATTCTTTCAAAAGTGATGTTGGTTACTAGGAAGCTGCAGAAGGATCTGGAAGTTTTTCTGTGCTTGGTTCCATTGATGTTTCACAGGTATCAACACTTTCCCAAGGATTATAGAAAAATACTTTTTAACAATGTGATAATATTAATTTGAACACTGTCTTTCTATCCTAATAACTTAAAAAAAATATTTTTATTTTTATTTTCAGCTGGTAGCTTTATCTGCAGCATTCTTGCATGGATTTTAAACTCTTTTCACTACCTGTTATAGTTTTATCTGTTTCATGGTTGCATCTTTCCTCTTACTGTGAGTATACAACTCCAATCTGCTTCCCTAAATTGATGTCAAGGTCAAAGTACTATACCTAAATGTATGCTAAAGTATACTGTTTTGTCACTATGACCTCTCTTCCCACCACCTTTGCTCTTTGTGAGTTTTATCTTCCGTTATCTTTGACTTGTGCATTTTTGTTTTATTTTTTATTT
The DNA here is from genome assembly GCA_011074415.1 of Stictonetta naevosa. Taxonomy (NCBI): domain Eukaryota; kingdom Metazoa; phylum Chordata; class Aves; order Anseriformes; family Anatidae; genus Stictonetta; species Stictonetta naevosa. Next base: position 52,937,109 of record CM021729.1, read on the forward strand.
TTTCCATTTATAGATGTGATTTTTTATATATTTATTGGTACACCCTGGGGCTTTAGCCCAGCTTGAAGAATGGTAGTTTGGGCTATTTCAGGGAAAGATTACTATCTAAACATAATATATTCACATAATAATTCATCACATGCAGATAAAGATATACGAATTCTGGGTCTGTTTTTATTTTATTTCATTTATCTTATAGCTCGAGAGTGAACATAAAAAAAAAGTTTCTGATGAAAAATTTGTTTTGTTTTGAAAAATATCCCTGAAAGTATCAATTAAGTTTATTGAAAAAATACTGAGTTTTAAATTAAATTAAAACATCAACAGCAAAGTCCCCTCTTGTTGGATTTTTTTTTTTTTTTTTTTTTTTTTTTAATTTTTACAAGTTTTGGTAGTAAATTGCATAAAGGGGTGACAGGGAACAGAGAGACAGATAGATTGAAACAAGAAGAGTTTTCAATGAGAATGGTATATGTATGTCACAGTAAATAAGGATTACCTTCATAAAGCAGTGGGCATAGATCTCCTCTTTGTCTAGAGGACCACTGTGGGTTTGGACATAAGAGACATAAGTTTAATTAACTCATTTGTGTGAGGCAATTCAAATTTATCTCTATCTCCTTAAAACTCATAGCAGAGTACTGAGGATTGTAGTGATTACATTTCTGTGGACTTAAGTGAGTAAATGGCCCCATGGCAGAAGCACTTTCTGAGAATTGGGAGACTTAAAATGAACTCTCTAACACACTCTGAGTAAGGCAGTAACCCCTGTGTCACATTTTATTTGGAAATAAGAAGGAAATACATTCCCTGTTCCCCCTAATTCCCAGGTTCTGGGCTTGAATTTATTTTGATGAGGAAAAATGAGGAAGAAATTATGTTCTTCAAGATGATGATTCAAAGCAGGTGCTCTGTAATGGGAACAGAAGTGAATGGATGGCTTGCAGAAAAGCTTGACTACATAAACTTGCCATTTACAGCTTCTCAGCCCCAGGCCTAAATATTACTGTGTTTTTCCAAGAGTTGAGATAATTGTGACTCTGTGAAATGCTGCATATGAAACAGCTTCAGTTTCAATATATGTATTTAAAACTCTATTATGCATATATTATTTTTATATCTTCTGGGAGAAGTATGTAGGAAAAGTAGAAGAGATGGACTCTGGTTTATTCTATCTATAGACTGCAGAAGGTCAGGCAGAGTTCAGGGTAAAAACATCCAAGTGTCTGCATTCCTTCCTTCCTTCCTTCCTTCCTTCCTTCCTTCCTTCCTT
>CM021729.1:52941629-52955628 GCA_011074415.1 Stictonetta naevosa
CCTTCCTTCCTTCCTTCCTTCCTTCCTTCCTTATTCTTTCGTACCTTCTTTTCCTTCTTTCCTTCTTTCTTGCTTTCCTGCTTTCCTCTTTCCCTTCTTTCCTTGTTTCTTTCCTTGTTTCTTTCCTTCTTTCCCTCTTTCCTTCTTTCTCTCTCCCTCTCCCTCTCTCTGTTCCTCTCCCTCCCCCTCTCCTCCCTCTCACTCTTCTTCTCTCTCTCTTCCCTTCTTACTGACAAGTGAATGTGACCTTTCCTATACACACATTGTTTCATCATTGTGAATCAACATAGCTCAGATCTCTTTTTTGTCTTGCTGCCAAATATTGATTTTATCTAGGCAGAGGAGTAGTCTAATAATAAATAAGTAGGTGCAATTAATATCTCACCTTTATCAACGCTCATCTTGATGGCACAAATGTTATCTTAAAAATTCATCTTTACTTATATGGTATTTAAGAAGTGTCAAATAAAATTAAAGTATGGTTGTACTTCAGAGAAAGTTATCATTGACTTTTTATTTGTAAATACTGAAATATCTAAGATAGTTACTGTCATCTTTAATTATATCTGGTTTTAGTCACTTGAATTTGCTCTGTCATTTCCCTATATATTTGATTTCTAAATTTTATTTTCTTGGATAATTTGATAACAAGAATTTTAAATGGGATAAATATAGCTTGTGCTTGTGTAGAATCTTTTAATATATAACAACTGGAGATTTTCTTCTTCTTTGAACAGAGGTCACGAGAGTTGAAAACTGGAGTGTTCTGGAAGTCTGAAGTTTTTATGTCCTACATAGTGTGATGAGACAAAAGGCATCTAACTACCAACATTTATCACACCGATGGATCAATTTGTGCAGTGAATATCTGGGAAGACAAATCAGGGGATTCAGCTCCTAATTTTGTCTGAATACTTTGGATTTGGGAAAAATCCAGGAATGCTTCTCAAACCTGCTTACATATGTAAAGAACCATAATCGAGATTTGTCTTCTCAAGTCTTTCAGGTTCTTCAGATCTGGTAGTTTAGCGTACCTTTGTGGAAATTCACTGAAGCTGTGAGATTTATAATATGCTGATAAACTCCATTTGTATGGCCCTGAATTTATAGTCAATGGAAGTATATATTTTTGCTTGAACTTATTGTAGCAGCACTTTAAAAAGAAGAGGATACACATTTATGTGAAAAATAGTTAGAACATGAAAAATATTTTAATGCTTGCATTTTTACTTCCAAGCATTCTCTTGGCTTGATTATGATAGGTTAGTCAAGCAATGTCTGTCTTACACCTGTCATGAACCACTGATACTAACATGCTACTTTTGTCTACACAACCTTCCCCAATTTCTTGTGTATTTGGCCTAATTTTCCACAGGAGTCTTTTCCACTCTTCAAACATCAAACTTTGGACCATGATATCTAATGCAATTCACTATATTTTTGCATTTTGCTTTATTCCTATACTACCTTCATTGTTCTAGTCCAACACATGGCAGATATGGTATTTTCATACCTAGGGAGTTTATCATATGGTTTCATTTTTTAAATTACAAGGAATCTAGTTGACATGATTCATATATAAAATATTATATTTGTTTTATAAGACCAGTGTATTGTGAATGGGGTACATGAGCAAAATGGCAAAGCAAAAAATAATAACCCTGGAGAGAGATGAATAAGAAACATTTATGACTGGCTTGTACTGGCTGACTGTGTTGTGTTTTCCAAAAGACATCACCCGGGTTGATGCTGTTGTGCATCATCCTTTGTACTGGCTTCTGTTTTGGCTTTCTCGAAGAAGCCTTTATTTGTGCTATTGGTAGTGATGTTGGTTCAAGATGCAGACATCTGTCCTCTGGGAATGGGATAAGAGTTTGGGCTACTAAACAGCTGTCAGTAGAGAGTTATTTCAGTCAGCAAATCTCCTTTTCTATAGAAAAACCTTTTTAAAAATGAAACTTTGGATCCTTGAAATTCAATTTCCAGTACAGTAAGACTGCCCCATAAATAACAATCATGTGTAATCTTGTTTTAGTTACAGATATTTCCACTGTTGAGAAGAATTTATAGCAAGAAAAATGCCTTTTAACCAATGTAATTGAATTGAGGTAGTGTGGTATTGTGAATTGCTGGAAAACAGAGACAACCCATCAATTTATGGCAGGCAAAATGTTTCAGGAACTTTATTGTCTGACCTTTTACTAATTTAAAAATGTTTACTCACATCAGTTTGTTAGACGGTTTTTCAAGCAAAGATATCAAAACTAAAGATGGTTTTATAAGGTCTCAATTGAGTCTGATTCTTTAAAAGTTGATTTGTGTCTGATTGCAATTTATCTGTGTTTCTTAAATGAAATTGAGGGATAAATTTATTACTCTGATTTTCTTTTTTTCTGTGTTTTCAATAACACTTGTTACAGAGGTAAAAAGAAAGAATGAGACTGAAACTTATGCAATAATTTGAGATTTTAAATAATCTTTTGGCATGACTCACAACAGGTATTCTTCTGCTCACCACCTTCATTAAATTACTGAGTTGTCAACCTTCTGTACTTCTGCCCATAAAAAAAATAATTGTAATTGGATGAACTGTAGGTTCCATGAAATGGCAGCAGAATTATTCCACATTACTATTATTCCAACTACTGCAGTTTTATAATGGGAAAATTGATTACGTTAGTTGAATAGCATAAACACTAATATGGGTTTTCTAGGTATATTTTGAGTGTGTTGGAGACCTCATATGTCTAGAAGATACTGACTTTCCTCTTCTCCTGCACTGCACTACCAGATTACACAGAGCAAGCTGAATGTTGTCTGGAGATCATTCCGAAGAAAAATCTTTTCCTCTTTATTGACTGTGACCAACAGTACATTGCTTTTTGTCTGATGTGTATGATAAGCAGATATTTCTCTTATTCCTTTTCTGTGGCTCCATGAACACTTTCTAGCCACTCCTGATGATATTGGAAATGGAAAGTTTTTTCCTTGCAAAAACAATAAAAAATATTAACAATAGAAATTTACACCGAGTATCAATGAAAGAGTTGCTGACTTCCTTTATCTTCATTATTCCTATTGCATGTCTGCTTTAACCCGGCATTGTGCAATAAATCAAGGATTCTCTGAGAAACAAACAAATATAAAAAAAATCCCACACATTTGTTTAATTAAATAGCTATTGAATTTGAAATGAGGTTGCTGGAGTGGGAGAGCAGAAAGAGCTGGAAGAAATTCAGTTGATGGCAAGTAAAGTAAGCTGCTTATATGAAGAGGAAAAAATAATGCAGTATCTTGTTTCACTTTAAACTTAATGAATAAAAATCACATTGAATTTATTTCTAGCCACTAAGCTTGAATAAATTGATTACAAATAACATATACATTTTTTTTCCCACTTCCTTTGTTATTGGTGATTTACAAATGAGCACTTTTCTGATTGATCCACTGTTTTTGTACGCAGTTGTCAGGGAAAGCCGTTTTGATGTGCACAATGAGCAAAAATTGCACTAAATATCTTGAATAACAGTTACAGGTTTCTTATCTGTAGACAAACTATAAACAAACAAGTTGTAGATTCCTTCTGTCATGGTGCTTATAACTGCAGATAGCTAGTTGAATAATTTTTAGCATCTCATTTTTGAGAGTAAATAACTTGTGTTGCCATTGATGAGTTTTGATGTCATATGTATAGCTCATGATCCTCCAGGTCAAGTGTCTAATAGGAATAATGGAAATGATAAACTAGAAAATACTCTAGGAATTGAAAACTAGAGTTTCATCTAGAAGCATGTATGCCTGGCAGCAGAAAAAAGAACAATTCTGTTACATAAAGGGCAAATTCATATGTACACACACAGAGTCTATAAATGGAATTAGAATTATTTAACAATTGCTTAAATGCTAACTAAAAGTAATGTTTTGGTTTTTAATGTCCAGTAAAGTGGTGTTATGAAACGTGACCAATACCTCAAATAAAAATGAAGAATGAAATTGACCATTTTTACATGGTTAGAAAGGAATGCATTGATATTATTGAACCTTAGTAGTCTGATTTCATAACAGACATAAAGAGAAGTTTCTGAACAATTCTACACATAAAACATTGTAACAGAGTTTCAAAAGAAGTTCATATATATATATATATAAGAAAATGAAGGGTTTTATGTTAAGATTTTTTAAGTTAAATTTACATCAAAAATTGTTTTTGAAGTTTTTAGGAGATAAAATCTTAAGTCTTAATCTAAATTTGAACTACTGTGATGTAAAGACTACTGATAAACCCACTAGCTTTTTTATATTATACTTAAGATTACTTTTCCTATGTAATTTCATTTTTTTCCAAGAGTTTTGATAATATACAATTTGGTATTGGCAAATTTATGATAGAGAAAGTCACATATGTTGCCTACTTTTTATCTTTAGAGAGAAAACCATAGTATCATTGTCTAGCTTTGATTTATAATATTTTAATTTTTTATTTTTAACTGGGTTTAGTGAGAGGAAGGGGAGGCTTCAGCTTTTAAATATGAACAGAAGTTGCTTGTTTTCACACTGCCTGTGAGGGTTGTATAAATCTGTATTTGGAAAGTAAATCTTTTTGAACGAGTCAAAATCTGCCAAGAACATTGCATGTTCAGATGGGAGTTGACATAATTTGGAATGTGGAAATGTAACACCACAGTTATTTGGATAAGCTGAAAATTATTTTAGGTCTGTTGCTCACAGCAAACTATTAAAATGCCTAAAATAGCATTTAGTGGTCATCAGGATTTTGGGGGGCTATTTTCAGAGCTCCCCAGATTTTACTTCTGAGGGTTGTATGGATTTTCTCTCTTTTAAGATATAGTGCAATAAAAAATACATGGCCATTTTCTGTGATTGAGAGAGGGCTGCAATGTTTGCATTATCACAACATTCCAGTAGGCATATTCCAGTATTCCAGAAAGTTGGGAAAGTTGCCTGATTTCTGATGATGCAGTGGGTCTCAAACACATGTTAATTCAAATGAAGTAAATGATAAAAGAAGATTTATCCTCAGCTGATGCAAAGCCAGAGAATGAAGATATTTGTGTAGTAATACTTTTCCATGTTTTCTTCCTTCTACTTAGTTCAGGCAATGTTTGAAACTATAAGGTATGATTGATGCATGAGGAAACTGTTGGTCACTCCCTGAACAGGGCAAAAGGAAAGAAATGTCATGGTCTGTCTTCTGTTAATTTTACATTTGCACCATCCTGAGGGCGTTTGGTGTTCAAAGGCTCTTGGGCTGAGGGTATGTGTCTTCTGATTGTTATTCAAATCCTTTTAAACTTTCGGTTTGTTGTGGGTAATTATATATAAATTTTATCATCTATAGCATGAAGTTCTTGACCTACAGTCCACATCATTGGGGATTACCATCTTCCCATTTTATATATAGGCATTTGAAGCACCAAGATATTTAACAATTTACCCAAAGCCACACAAAATGTCTGTGGTTCATGGAAATAAAAAGGCTGAGAATCTATGAACATACATAAAATAGAAATGTTCATTCTTCATTCCTATTTATTCTTAATTATTTGTTTCTCCAGAAGATTGTCAATTGGTATGTAGACAGAGATGGTAAAAAACAGATATGCCTTTAATGCAAGATATTTTAAGCTGAATGCACTGATACTTCATGCCTAGATCTTGTTTTAGCCTTCAATGAAAGCTATTCATGTAAGTGATTCTGGATCTTAGACCAGTGTTGGTCATTGTCAGAAATGTATCTGGGAAAATATGCTAAAGGGTGTCTGCGTATGCTGAACCTCTGTTGATGGTAAATTAATGCCCAGAATATCTATTTAAAAAGTGAGGTAAAGTGATGGAAAAATCACCCCAGACATAGCCATGTATAACAAAGATAGACTTATTGTAAAGATTTGTGCTTTTTGAAATCTGGTCTAATTTGGTTGTAAAATTCAGAAGCAACTTTGGGACAAGATGCCTTTGTGGTCTGCCTCAATGCTGGAAGTCAAACACACTGAGAAAAACTGTCAAAATTATGTATGTTTTTGAAGGGCAATTTGTAACAAACTCCTCAGTATCAGTAACTGTACTTATGCTTACCATAAAAACCCCCGCTGTCAGTATTTTCCCACAAAGTTGTTGCTGAGAGAAAAAAAAAAATAGATTCCTGAAATCAGGATTTACAGACTGAAATGAGAAGACAGTAAAAGAAGCGGTCAAATAACTATATTTATAATGCATAAAGGTCCAAACAATCACTTGAAGTTTCTTCATCACAGTTAAAAGTTCTGTAAGTAGATATGCTTTCCAGAACTTGTGGCATGAAAATTATTTTTTCTGGTCTGCTGACCATTCTGTTTCCTAGAGGTGGGTTGCAATTTCTTGCTGGTTTTATTACTTTTATTTATTATTTTTATATTTTTACATATTTCTCTACTTCTTTAAAGGTAAGCCCAACTCCAGCAAGAAATAAGAGATGGACACATAATGGTATTTTAATCAATGAGAAAGAAAGATGCAGAAAAATAGTTTCCAGTATATACACATCCACTAGCCAATAAAACCAGCAGTCTTGGGAAAAACGTGACTACCATTTTGTGTTGAGATGAAAATAGTATATGTTTTGTGTTATTGGTAATTTAGAAAACCTGATTCAGTAGGTAGAAAAAGATGAGGAAATACTTGTTGACTTTCCATTACAGCAAGTATTGGGACCTCACTAATAAATGAGGAGAGAATGTCAACTATGTTTGTAGAAAATGGCCAGTCATACAGCTGGCAGCCAGTCTTGGCAAGGAATATATGTAATGTTTTGGTATTGCAAGCTGTTTGTAGTTAGCATTACCAAGGCTGCCAGCCAATTGCCTCATAAGGCCTGCTGACAGGCAGTAATCTAATCTGGCCTCCCATTTGTTCTTTGTTTTTATCTACTAAACACAACTTCATCTTTCCTGTGGTTGACTTGTGTATTATTTGAAATCTGAACATTGCATTCAATCTTGTGGACGCAAAACTAGAGGAGACGTTATAACCAAAATAATATAAAACTGGGCCTCTGGCAACAATTTTTCATGAAGAAGTGTTCAGATTTCAAAATAAATTTACCTTGAAAGGGGAAAGAATTCTCTTTTCATTATATTTCCCATAAATGTCCTGAAATTTTCAAACCAAAGTTTTAAAGTAGTAAATTTTTCATCATACCAAATTCTAAGTAGATATCAGAGCTAGACTGAAAGAGCAAACTTTGAATCTGAAGCTACAAGTGCATTGGAAAACTTGTTCTAGGTTATTTCTGGTTATTGTTCTAGGTTATTTCCCTGATCAAAAAACAGAAATGGGTTGTGTGACTTGTGTTTGAACAAAATTACTTAAGTAGAAAATAATCATAAGTAAGCCTCCACAAGATATTTTCAGACTTACTGTTTTATTTCAAGCTATTTGTTGATAAGTTGTAAGTTTCAAAGATTGTCAGTGAAGAGTCAACAGGTTCTTATTACTTTGTTTTAATTCAAAACTGTTCTGGTAAATACATAAATAAATCTACTGTCTTTGTTCATATAAAATGAAGGGTGTCTACTGGGAGGATTACTAAATTGTGTTCATTTCTTAGTTTCTCCAAAATCTTCCCATGTATTCATGGTATATAGTTAAGAGTAACTCAGGAAAAAAACATTGTGTATAAAAAAATATTTCTAATGAATTTTAGGTGCTTATGCATAGGTGTTCATTTCTCAAGGCAGCCAGTTGGGTAGAGCCAAACCTTGTAGCTGACAATATTTTCAGTAAAGTTTTACTGCCACTGCACTTCTGGCCCCATTCATGTGTCCAGATGTGACTTGCTTCTGTCAGTTCATAGCAACTTAAGATTCATACCAGTGTCCCAATGGAATCCCAGGCCAGATACTGAATAATTATTCCATGCAAAGTGAAATTGACTAATTGTCTTTATCTTGGTGGGGGAATATGTCTTCCTGGGAGGTGGGAGATGCAGTGTGGTGGCCATGTTTTTCATGTGGTTATATGGGTCAAGTTACCCCGGGTCTTTCTCAGTTGTTTCAGTTCCCTTCAACGTGTCTTTAGAGATCCATGGAGAAGTGCTGGATACATTGCTTGGGACTGTGCCTTCCTTCCTTCCTGGGGTCTGCTGAAAATAAGACTTGTGATGTCCTGCATCCAGATCTGGGGATCCCAGCACAAGAGAGACATGGACCTGTTGATCAGGTCCAGAAAAAGGCCATGAAGATGATCAGAGGGTGAGAGTACCTCTCCTATGAAGAAGACAAGCTGAGAGAGCTGGGGAGAGAGACCTCTTCTCTTCAACCTCGAGAAGAGAAGGTTCCAGGGACACTTTATAGAGGTATTTTGATACTTAAAGAGAGCCTACAAGAAGGATAGGGAAGGACTCTTTGTCAGGGGATGAAGTGATAGGACAAGGTAGTAATGGTTTTCATATAAAAAGGGTAGATTTAGATTAGATACAAGGAAGAAATCCTTCACTCAGAGGGTGGTGAGATACTGGATCAGGTTGCTCAGAGAACCTGTGGATGCCCTATCCTTGGAAGTGTTCACGGACAGATTGGATGGTGTTTGACTGGCCTGATCTACAGGATGGTGTACCTGTCCATGGTCTGTAACTGGAGAATCTTTAAGGTCCCTTCTAACCCAAACCATTCTATGTTTCTGTGGTATCACCTGCACAGCAGTATCCTCCTGGTCTTTCTGCCTTTCTTTTGTAACTGAAGAAAAAATAACAATAAAAGGATAGAAATGCTTTCTCTTAACTGAGGTGTTCTGAAAGCACATATACGGTGAAAAATTTACCATAGACACCTGTCTGTCAACATGCAGCTTTGTTCTCATTTGTCTACATTTCTCAAGGTTGCCAGTACGTGTTTTCTTTCATTGGAAGAGCACAGTAAATAAATGTGTTCAAGTTTAGGAATTACTTTTTGCTATGCTGTCAGGGGGATGTTAAGAAATCTGAATCTTTTTTTGAAGAGAAAAGTAAAGTTTTATCACTCTGATGATAAAGTGTGTTATTTGACTCTTGAGAGATAGAGAGAAAATGCAGATAATGAAATGTTTTCTGTTTTCACAGATTGAATAATTGTCAGTGTAAAACATGAATTAGAACAGTGTCACACCTGAGTGTCCATGAGAACAAAGTATTTTCTATGCAAAGTCCTGAGGAAGTCTCCTGTTTTGTAACCTTGCAGTACTGCAAAGTACAAGGGTAATTAGACAGGAACAATAGTGATATGGTTTAGTGGAGGACTTGTTAGTGTTAGGTCAGAGGTTGGACTAGATGATCTTGGAGGTCTCTTCCAACCTAGATGATTCTGTGATTCTGTAATAATAACAATAATAATAATAATGGTAATAATAATAATAATAATAATTTTCTACAGAACATCTTTTTGTTATGGATTTTCTCTGGTTTTGTTCCAAATGTTGCTTCTGTGACACTTGCTGAAGTTTTCCCCTTCATGTCTCATTCTGTAAGGAAGCCAGGAGCTGAAGAGGAGGTTTGCTCGGAATAGACAGACCTCCACTTGTTAGTGGCCTCCTTAGATAAATAAATAAAAACTTCCACTGTTTAATCCAAACCATATGTTTCCCTACAGGAATTATTCTTTTTCATTATTATCTCCCTTTTGTTAGCTCAAAGGGAAAAGGAAATGTCACCCAAGACCAAAAGGACTTGCCCACACCACATATCTATTTTTGAAATTACATCAGAACTTTTAAATAAGAAAATGTCAGAAATGGAGCCACTCACATGAAATATGGAAAAATGAATATGTTTTTGTTCCTTTGTGCCTGTAGTTTTCTTCCAATCAATAAAAATGTCAACGACAAAAAAGTATATGTTTGATTGGAGAAATGTGTTCATTTTGAACTATTAAAGAAGCAATAGTTCTTTGTAAGATCTTGTCAGCTTTTCTAGCTTAAGAGAGATTCCAAGTCAGCACAGCTGTTCTGGCTTAATATTTGTAATCATAAACCTTTTTGAGAAATGCCAGTGTTCTGTCTTGAACATGATGAGCTCATGCATGACAACCAGAATGTGAATTACACTTGAAAAACAAGAGGATGTATGAAGGGGGAGGAAGGAAAGGGAGAAGAGTCTAACAAAACAGAATTGTATTTTCTTTGCCGATTAGTGGTCTGCTTTTCATCTACTTAAATTATTCTCATCTCATTTGAGGTTATACAGCATGATCTACCACAGCTATGAAACCGAGATGATGTAAAACCCCGATGGGAAAGCCACTTTTGGTATGAAAGTTTTCCAGCCAATAGACTTGGAAATGTAACTGAACCACACTGTTCTTTCCATACTTTATGTTTGGAGGAAAATTTAAGGCCCTAAATCAGTCAAAGTGTAATAGTTCATGAAAATGAATTATAAATTTAAAGGGAAAAAGTTACTATTTGTTATTTTATCAGGACTAGATTGGTCTGGATTTAACAAGTATTGAGTAGTGCTTCCAAGCACTGCAAGCTACTTGACAATGCTTATTGTTAGACCTTGACTATTGCAAAATAATTTCTGTGATTTTGGTAAGATTAATCAATATATATTTATTGATATATATTTATGCTACATAATGATACAGATATCCTCCCAAATGCAAATACAAACCTGATTTCCTACTGAAAAACATAGGACAACAGTAGTTACTTAAATTAGGAATGTGTTGAATCTGACTAATCTCTCTTTTTTGAACACTCTGTGGATAGTGGTATTAACACCAGGTGCCACAACCTGTAACAGATCAGCTTAGCATTTTCAATTATTTTTGCATAATATCAATGTCACTCATTTAGTTTTGATTTCTATCCAATGAAGCTAATAACATTTATAAACTTGTATTAAAATACATATGTGAAGAGATTTAGATTTTATTTTTAAAGTGGTCAAAATATGCTTACATTTCTCATTAAAAGTGGAAAATTTAATGCTTACAGGTTTTATTCTTCTCAATTTCACCTGAAAATGGCTAATCATGCAAAAAGAGTGTTTGTGTGTGTATTTGAAAACAGTTCAAATCGTAAAGAACATTGTAACAGACTAAGAGGAGTTTCAGAAAGTGATAATGAACATTCCCTGTTCATTATATGATTCTGACCTTCTATTTGTCCATTACATTGTCCAGCATTTGTTGCTAGTTTTCCCATTAAGAGGGAACTGAGAGTTGTAATTTCTGCTTTAACTCTTGATTACTTTCTGACCTCGAGTATTGAACTATATTATCTGTAAATAAGGAATGAGCTGAGAAGCTTGGGGGTCAGTTTTCAAACTGACTTGAGGGAACTAGACTGGAAGATTTTGGCACAGTTCCACCATGACTGAGAACCTGACTTCCAAGCTGACATAAAACACTGTGTTTTGATGATGGTATGATACTGTTGAAATAAACTGCATTGTTATGCTTTAAATGCCTTTAAAAGAGAAACAAAACCAAACACCAACAGCAAAACAGTATTACAGATGCTGGCCCATTTTCTCAAGTGTTTTAAATGAAGCACAAGTCACAAGGACATGTTTCTCCTCTTTCCTTCTCTCCATTAATATTGTCTTAATGCCAGCCTAGTGCCATCTCCAGTATATCAATATATTTGAGATATTAACATAATACTCATCTCAGAGTACATATGAAATGTTCATGATGGTCTGCATGTAGTTGGAGCTGAAGGTATCTCAAGAAAGTGGTAGAAGTTTGGTATCTTCCACTGGGAGAGAGTTTTCTTTACACAGCAGTAAATTTATTTATTATATTCATTATATTATATCTCTTGTACAGATGCCTTGAGATAAATAAACATACACTTTTCCCATTGTTGTAAAGAAAATTTCTCCATGAATGTTAATTATTGATAAGACAAACTGGGACTATTGTATAGGAAAATATCTATTTTTACTTTTTAATTTAATTTTAATTTAATTTAATTTAATTTTAATTTGTTTGTTGACATTTTAAATCATTCTAGTTAGAGGTTAACTATTTTCCATGGTATAGGGTAAGCATGTAGTAAGTGTTACATCTGTTTCCATCATCAGCTTAGAGATTTTTATTTTATGCATTGATGTTTTGCATGGGAGAGAGTCAGGAATTGCAAAATAAAGGATTTTTCCTTAGTTTGCAAATGTCTGAAGTCAGTCCTGATTAGTTCTGGATTCTTTTGAACCTCCACCATTTGAAACAGCTCAGACCTTTAATTCAACCATTTGTCAGACTCAATGGAACATCAAACAATCAAATGAAAATACATGAAAAACACATGTTTAAAAAAGCATCCACATGTGCAGCAATCTCCTTTAACGGTGTTCATCATCTCTTCTGTAAACCTAAAGTAAACTTCTATTTTTTCACTTTTTCCAGTGCAGTATCATATTTAAACCTGTGATAACAAATTTGCTAAACAACTGAAAATTTAATAAAACAACATATTAGACATGACATACTATATTAATTTAAAAAATCAGGTTTTATTGACTTCAGTTGACTACTTCCTCCCTTTCTCCTATGTAAGCTAGGGAAGAGTTCACTTTTGAACTTTTATTTGTGCCCATTCGATACTTTTGTGCAAATTGGTTACAGAAGTACATTTTTGCATGCCTTGCACATATAGGTGATGGGATGTAAATGTGTGAGAGCTATTTTATGTTATTATCAGGGTGGGACTTCAGAAATGTACCTTCTGCACAAGAAATTAATTTAATTCCCTCTGCTTGATTTGTTTATACACAGCTTGGAATTAATGCTCATAAAATTTGATAATGATTCTCTGTGGACAAAGTATACAAAATATATTGATAACTCACTCTTCACAAATTTTTTGGATGGACTTGCTTGTTTGTATTTTTTAATCTTCTGTAAACCAGATATTTTATTGTGTAAATAAGTGATCAGGTAAGGTGGATTTTTTATTTTTTTATTTTTTAATTTTAATTTTGCAAACACTGAGCCTGTGTTCTGAAAATTCCTTACCTACTTCTTTTTTCTCCCTTTAGCTCATTAAAAATACCAGAGGTATTTTGTCATCATATTTTATCATCTAAATAAAGTTTACAATTATAGGTCTCTGAATCTGTGATTTGGACTCCTTTCTTGGACTGAGGAATTGTAGTAGCTGTCATGCAGGAGTTCTCCCTCCCACCCCCTCTACTCCTGGCCCCACAAAATACTGTGGAATGTGGAGAATGAAGAGAACTTTAAGTCTTACTTTGATTTTGAAAATTTCAAACTCCATCAAAGCTCTGATGGAAGTACATTATATCATTATTAGTTTGTTTACTATCATAAGATTGTTTTCCACTTCAGTCCTCTCAAGATAAGGTATGAAAACGCAATGTTTTAACCACAAAGTCATGAAATTAGATATAAGGAAACATTAGACTGAGGGCAGTGTAAAAACATTCGTACATTTGTTCAACCTTTTTTGTGCTTTGCAACATATTTTTTTTCATATTTATCTGAACAAATGTTGTTTCCTAACACTGAAACATTTCAAGAGTAGCTGTTAAAATCTGGCAAAATACGTAAGTGAAACCAAAGCGTGTTAATGGAGATTAGAGAATAGAGCAACCGAGTGAAGTTTACATGAAATTAAATTGTAGACATAAAGGCATCATGGATACTCACTACAGGTCTTTGCATGTCTAAATCAGTACAAATTAGCCTGCTGTATGTTTTCTGATGGCAAAGGAAAGTTTTTATTTTCTGGTTGTGTCTGGTTTATGTGCATCTGATTGCCAGAGAGCAGGAGAATGCCTGTGAACTCTAGACAAAATAAATATATATTTTGGACTGTAACTGAATGTGTGTTGTGTGTTAAAAAGAATGTAAAATACTAATACATAAAAAATGCTTCAAAATGTGAGAAGAAAGTAACAATAAAAGAGATACCTACAACATTTTATGCCAACTTATTACTTTGATTATGCACAATTTTAACCTGGATCAATGTGTTTGCCAAATCCAAAATATCTTTAGCA
>CM021729.1:52977429-52987614 GCA_011074415.1 Stictonetta naevosa
TCTGTTTTGCCCGTGACAATTTTTGAGTGATCTCTGTGTCCTTCTCTTAACCCTTGAACCCTTTTCATCATATTTTTTCTCTCCTTTTCTGTTTGAGGAAAAGGAGAGACTAGTTGTGGTGGAGCTCAGCTGCCCACCTGTGTAAAACCACCCCATCATGGATATCTGCAGAAGGCTTTTTGTAATACTTTTTGCATATAGTCCAAGTACTTCACATTCAATAACATCATAATTTTTTCTTCTTTCTAGTCAACAGATCTCTCTAACCACTTGATAGGCTAGAGTCACTCAGATAAACACAGTCATGTGTTCAGCCAGGTATTGTGCTGTTTATAAGACTTCTGTATAACTTCTATATATAACTTTTCCTTTTAGTTTAACAAACTAAGAATTCAGCAATCCCATAGAATTCAGAAGGATGAGTTGCTCAGTACATCTTTTGAAGGTGAATGACTTCTTCCAGAACTGAATCTTTGGATCTTGCCTCATCTGATGGCTCTCCTTAATGTTCATCTATTATGTCAATATAACTATTTTCCCTGGACTAGTCTGTGGGGACTGCCTAAAGAAAACTTTCCACTTGCAGAATCTTGATTTCCTTTATTTTCGACTGACAGTTGTTTGCTAAATTATGTTGTGTTTTTGAAAGAGTCTTTGCTCCTGCTTTTGTGATTCATTTCAACACAGAAGGAAAACTCTAATTCTTGCCACAAAGTGTTACAGTTAGCACTATTATTCTTGAAACCATAGTACCTCTAGGGAACTTACAGTCAAGTACGTCTCTTACTCATCTTAGTATGAAGGATTATTCTATTGTTTTCTTAGTTTTCTATGTTATCAGTCAAATCTCTAGATTCTTCCAATCTTGGAGTCTTATTTATTACATTTTACAGTTAAAACATTATTTTCCTTAGGAAAGTTGGAGTGAAAATCCAGATTATTCTTTGGTTTCAAAATATTCATGACTGTCTGTATTTTTCATGGTACAGACGGTTTCTCAGAAGTATAGAGTTCCTACCCTCTTTTTAAAGACAGCTGTAATGAGTTGCTTATTAAAGGAATTTTGAAACATTGCAGTAAGTCAAAGAGAAACACAGAGGAAAGAACTGGGAGCAAGAGAGACTTGTGTATCTGTCTACTCATTTTGTTAGCAATTTTTGGTGAAATCCTGTTCTAAACCTTAATGAAACAAGATCAGTATGTATCTTGTTGTGGAGACCACAGAAAAACCACTGTTGTGCTTCTTTTTGGCAGTAAGATTCCAATTTCTAGTAACAGCAAACAAATTTTAAAAGAAAAAAGAAGCACAAATAAAATTTGAAATTAAAAAAAAATCATTTGAGCAAGAATTTATTTAGCTACTTGTGTGTTTCAAAACATCTTTATCTGTGTTCTTACATAAGTAAGAAGTCACTGCCAGGTACTAACTGCAAATGAAATGCTGAGTTCATCTTATCCGACTTGAAATTTTTGACTGAGGCTCCCAAATTAAGAGCAGGCCTGACTGAACCCCTTTTGGTAGACAACAGGAAGGACTCAGCTTTCTAGGATGAAAAGTACCACTTGGAAACACTTTCTTGTCTCCATGAGCTATGTATGGAGGATAGAGCAAATTGTATAGAGACACTAAATCAAAAAGCCGACTGTTGAATGGTCAGAGGTGTTCTTTCATGTCTTCTACTACCTCAAGCCCAAATGTATTCTCCTCATTTACACTGAGAGTCAGAGATGTTTACTAGGTAAGGATCTATGACAGAGATGTATTTCAGCTAGAAAATTGTTATCAGGTTCTGGAACATATTCCCTGAAGGACATATGGCATATAACACCAGGATATGGAATTCTTGCAAAATGGTAAGAATTTTTCAGATTACTTGTCTCTGAGTTATGTATATTTTTTTTACTATTATTCAGCTATGAAAATAATTTCTTATATTAAACAGTTCATGTTTCCGTTTTTCAAGAGTTTCACATTTCTCACTTTTAAGAATACCCCACCACCTCCCAGCCCCAACATGAAAGCAGGTGGACTTCCACTCCAACGTGGACTTAGGTGGAGAAGAATCATTTCCATATCCATATACAGCCACAAACTATACTGCAAAGTAACTGCAATATAGTTCATCTTCTCTAATTTACAGTATTAGAAAACTAATAAATAACATATTGCTTTTGATTGCTTCTGCTTATTGACTTTTGCATACATATGTGAATGTTGCTTTTATCAAAACATATGATATTAAGAGTATGTTTAACACCTGACATGTTTATAAATCAAAGTAGCCTACCTGACATTTTTAAAGTCACCAAGGTCTTTATTTTATTGGTTTTTTTGTTCTGTTTTTTTTTTTGTTTGTTTGTTTGTTTTGTTTTGTTTTGTTTTGTTTTTTTGGATAACTCTTGTTGTATGTGCCTACGATACTCCTGTTCAGTGCTGTACTTTGGTAAGTGGTGCATTTCTTTTTGTATTATCTCATTAGGATGTGTTTATCATGTGCTTTCTGTGTTATAACTGACCGAGAACAGTGCCAGACAAGAATAGATGTTACACCTCTAAAAGGTGTTAAGATACAAGTTACATCTTATTTCTCTTCTAGCACACTAGCTGACATTTTGATTGGCTGTCACCTGGATCTGTTGAATAAATAGCATGAATAATGTACACTCCCTGCAGTCTAGCAAAAGAGTTTTTCAAGATCTGAATAAACAGAAGGGATCTTTTGCCAACTTATTTATCTCTTGCCTTGCTTATACATACTTCAACTGTAAGTTTATTTATGGACAAATTAATATCAACTTGGAAATACTCAAGTTTTAAAGTACAGCTTGAACTGGTGTTTGAATATCTGTTTTCAGGCCAAAGGTAGACATTTGAATTCAAGTCTTATAAATTCTTTGTGGAGGATAAAATATTTGGAAAATGATTAATTTAAGAAAAACACACATATTTTAATGTCTTTATTTTTTCCTATGGTAGAGTCCTGTTCTGAGAAGGTTGCTTAATGGTGTCACAACTGCAGCAGCAGAGTAAAATGATCATAAATTTTCACAAAATTCAAAATGATGTCCAGAAACAATAGAAAGAATAAAAAATATGAAAATATGTTAATTTATATTTGAAATCATACCCACTTGGGCAGACAATAAAGAATTTGAAGAGTGATTATTTATTTATTTATTTATTTATTTATTTATTTTAAGTACAAAAAAGAGTAATAAGAATAGTTCAAAACACATTAGACTCTGGAGGCTAATTGTTGATTTCATAGGACTGATAGAAGGCTAAGGTGTAAAAAAATGCACTCAAGGCTATAACAGGAAAATCTAAATGAACTCTATGTATTTGGGTTCCTCAGTATTAACTAGACATCATTGGAAAAGATTTTAGAGAAAAATATGATTAGTACATTCTTTTGAGCAAAAGATTTCACTCAAAAGGTCCAGCTACATGATATAAAACCTGTTACTCAAATCAGTTTTGTTGCCAGAAGAGAGGAAAGAGGCAAATGAGAATAAGTTTTCAAAAAGGGCTCCAAAGGGTGTCTGGGATTCTACAGACCATTATATCTTACTTCTATACTGATTATACTGGTAGAAACCATAAGAAGGACTACAGCTAGTTAGACACCTGGGAAATAGGTGTTAAATATCAAGCTTGTAAATCAAGTGATTCTGCTGGAATACTGAAAGTCACATCAGCAAACATGGCTGAGGGGGCTGGCTGACAGAGCACCGGGTTTGAGGAAGAATGGCGGTTAATTACTGAGTAGAAAAAGGAAAACTGTGGTCTGTTTTCAGAGAATGCATGCTGTCTGTGAAGTTCTTTTATCACCTCTGCAGGCACCAATCCTATTTGATACTGTTTTCTTCAGAAAACACCTAGAAACGGGGTGAGCAGCAAGATGACAAGGTTTTGACATTGGAAAACTACTCCAAGGTAGTGAAGAGCTGCCAGAGGTTGTCAATGAACAAGTGAACAACAAAGTGCCAGCTAATATTTAATGTCAATAATCATGGAGTAACACAGGTGGCAGAACTATAAACACAATAACTGGCTTGAAATTAATGGTGTCTCATTCCTGAGTGAATCCCTGAAGGCACCGTGAATAGCACTCTGAAACATTCAGCTGAGTCTCTAGCAGCAACGGAAAAGGTAAATAAGATATTAGGTAGTGAACAGGAATAGACAACAAAAACTCATGACACCACAGAATTAGCCCACAGTCCGTAGGCATTTTAAAATTATCACAACTGCAAGAAATTTCATATTACTTAGGGTTTAAGAGACCTAGGGACAGTACAGAGAAAGGAAGGATCAAAGGTTACTTAATCAGACAGTTACTTCACAGAGAAAGGAAAATAGCCTAAGCCTTATCAGTGTGGGAAAGAATTGACTGCAAGTGATTTTGATAGATGTCCATGTAATCATAAATGGTGTGGTCAAAATGAATGAGGACTTACTGTTAACTCTTTTATATCCAGTGAAGTTATTCTGCAGGAGATATAAAAGTCACCAACATGAATAATTTCTTTCAAAAAAGGGATGTTACTGAAGTGCATAATTCATTGCTAAATAAAGTATAAATAGATTAAAAAGAATATGAAAGAAAGGTCCATTCAAAGATTTTAAACTGAATGGTTTGGATGTAAATTTTATCTCACAATATTTCAGAAAGATGAGTGCTAGAACTGTGGAGAGGCTGTTATGAGCACAAGATAAGGAGCATCTACATTCTCCCTATAAATTCATTTGTTTGTCATGTATTGCAGTAATTGCAAGGGTCAAATGAGGCAGCTATTATTAGTATTTTTAATTAATTCATTTATTTTTAAAATTATTATTATGATTGTTATAAGACTAAACTGGAGAGTGCATTGAGACTAAGTCAGTCTCCGACAACAACTAATTCAAGACCCATATTATTTTATACAGTATTTATGCTTATGTTGAGCAGTCAAGAAATACACCTTAGACTTGCTGCGTATGTTGCAGACTTGTTACTCTATAGACCCTTAGCAGAGTCATTATGTCTCTGAATAAAATGATTTCAGTGAAGTTTGTCAAACTCTTTTTAATGGTGTCTTCCCTAAGTGAAGAAAAGCTATATTCCACCTCTCCCACTGCCCCCACAGGAATAGCCTTATTCTACATATGAAGAATGTTTTTTTGTGTGTTGTCTAAGGTATGCAAAGTTTTGATTGGGACTCACACTAAATGCTGAATTTTAGTGTAGATAATTCTACCACTTTCACTTAGATTGTGTGTATATATATATGTTTGGCAATTATATTGTATGTATTCCAATAATACATTTGAGATGTTGTGTACTGTCAATTAAAACAGTTCCAATTGCATCAGTTAAAATTTCCAAAATCATTACTCTTACAAAAATGTTACTGTTACGTTATTAAAGTCCTTCAGGATCTATGGTGACTTTCAAAGGGATTTAAAGAAGAATACTGTACCATATGTTAAACACCACTATGAATGATATGTCACTTAAATGCATTCTTAAAAAGGATCAAAATATGGGTTTGAAATGAAGATTGTATTTGATCAAATGAGAAAAGTTGTGCCAGATATTACAGCAGTCTCTTGCAGAAAATAATAGACAGTAAATGAAGGTAAAGGATGCTCTTTCTACTTAGCTGAAGATCCAAAAGCAACGTGATTTTCCCTAGGAAAGTCCACTTTCTTACACCTGTGGGTTTCTGTGACCTGCTATGTGTTGGTATTTGATGTGTTTACCATCATCCTTGTTTTTGCAGCTGAAGTGCAGACCTGGTGAAACCAAATGTGGGGAGGTATTGTCAGGTCACTGGAGTGATCTGCCTACCCCCATGCCACTATCAGAAGTAATTGGGCAGTACTGCATGCTCTTCTTTTGATTTTCTCTGCTATTTGAAAGGGGGGGGGGGGGGGTGGAGGGCGGGGGGGGGGAGCCCGGTTTGGTGTAAGTGGAAGGTAAATGACAGAATGTGTACATTACTTTTTTCTCTCAGCACTGTAGCAATGAGGAAAGGAAAATACGTGCCAGACTGTCTCATCCTTTGCCTCTGTCACTGGGCAGCGATGCATTCAATGGCTGACTAAATGGCTCTAGCCTAGCAGAGAAAAAAGACTGCATTAGCATTTCTTTTGCGTATTTTATTTTATTTTATTTTATTTTATTTTATTGATTTTCTGACTGAAAATCATCCTAGAGTTTTACGTCATGGAGCAGGTAACAAAATACCCTATGAAGCTTTACTCTGAAATCACAGAGTTTTCAGCAGCTGTGAAATTTTGTTGTGATAAATTGAAATATCTTGGAAGTAACTCTTAGAACTAAGCAGAAGGTTATAATTTCACTTTACAGCTGCACACATGAATGACTGAACAGTCAATTTAGATCAATGAATTTAAGGGCATTACTGCAAAACAGCAGTCTATAGGAGTCAAGTATCATGGCTTTTAACAAGTTTATTTAATGAACATACTGGGAACATAGCTGAAGTACTCTTACAAGTAAGATTTTTTTTAAAATTTTTTTTTCCCTTCAGAATGAGATGACTTTTGTAAACCTGGTTGTACACTAGCATCATCTGTCACTGTGCTGCACTATATTAGAATGCATATTATGAGCTCCAAAGCATTTTTGCATTGTAGGCCTATATGATTACTTGTTATATTCTCTATTACAGGAATCTTTGTTTGTACTTATGCAGCCATATGAAATACTCTTTCAGCTTCATCTCTGTCATGCTCATTTTTTTTTTTCACATTTTTTTTCATGAACAATAAATAGTTCAACAACATGAAAAGAATGATGTATCACAATTTTTTCTTGTGCCTGATGACCATATAGAAATGAGTTAGCTTTATTAAGAGTGTTAAAGTGCTCTGGGCAGAAGGGTGAGAAATAATTTTGGTTTGAGTCTCCACTGAGCCCCTGGGAGAAGACTTAATGTTAAAAATGCAATGCCTTTTTTTCTGAAGAAGATGCATGCTGACATTTTTTTTCTTCTGTGTTTCCTGAACAGCTGTGTAGGTTATGACAAATAAAGGTCTATTTATCTGGTTGCTGTTTTACTGTCAAAGTAACTTAAACACAAAAATAAATCAAATAAGATGAGACTAAGTTGCTTAAAGTGGTGTGATTATTGAAAACTACTGCTAGGATCCTTTAACAGCTTTTGTGAAAGCCTTCAAACATACAGGCTTTTATTTCTACTTCTTGGATAAAACACTCCCATATTTGCTATAGTGACAATGTTTCTTCTATGTGAATTACTTTGGAAGAGAGGCAACATTATTTTATCTAAGATTTTTTTTTTTTTTGCCAAATAGACAATTTTTTTTTTTTTTTTTGTCTATATTAGCATAGTTGATATTGTCTATACTACCTAGCTGATCAAGGAAAGCCAGTTGATGTAATCTTTTTGGATTTCAGCAAAGCTTTAGATACTGTTTCTCACAGTATCCCTCCAGAAAACATATCCAGCATACAGCTAAACAAATACATAATAAAATGTCTGAA
The DNA here is from genome assembly GCA_011074415.1 of Stictonetta naevosa. Taxonomy (NCBI): domain Eukaryota; kingdom Metazoa; phylum Chordata; class Aves; order Anseriformes; family Anatidae; genus Stictonetta; species Stictonetta naevosa. Next base: position 52,984,950 of record CM021729.1, read on the forward strand.
CAATTGGCTGATAGTGTGGGCCTAAAGGATTACAGTGAATGAGATTACATCAGCCTGACTGCCAGTCATTAGTAGGGTTCCCAAGGGCTCCATTTTAGGTATAGTACTCTTCAATGTTTTTGTACATGGTCTGGATAGAGGACTCGAATGCTTACTGAGTTTGCAGATGATACTAAATTAGGAGGACCCATTGACTCCCTTGAGGGCTAAGAGACCTTGCAGAGAGATCTTGGCAGACTAGAGGGCTGGACAATCACTAACCACATAGCATTTAAAAAGAGCAAGTGTTGGATTCTGCACCTGGGATGGAGAAACCCTGGATACACATAGTGATTGGAGAGCAGACACATACAAAAGGATGTGGGGGTTTTGTTCAACAGCAAGTTGAACATGAGTTAGTGGTGGAAAATTACTGCCTTAATTATAGAATCATAGAATCGTTAAGGTTGGAATAGACATCCAAGATCATCTGGTCATATCACACTTCTAAAAATAAAATTTCTTCATACACTTTTTTCTAACTGATTTGCACGTAAACTCAGTGGGACACAGGTTGCCAACCTTGGTGAAAGCAACAAAAAAGTAGAACAAATCTGAATTCAGCCAGGTCCTGTTGCTGGCCTACAGCTTCCTCATGAAGGAGAGCAGAAGGGCAGGAACTGATGTCTCTTCTCTGGTGACCTGTGGGAATGGTATGGAGCTGCAGCAGGGGAGATTCAGATTGCATATTAAGGAAAGGTTTTGTGGTCAAACACTGGAACAGGTTTCCTTGCAAGGTGGTTGATGCCCCTTGCCTGTCAATATTCAAGAAGTGTTCAGATAATGAAATGTTTTAGCTTAGTTTACAGGCAAATCAACTAGACAAAAGTGTTTAAAGACTCTTATTTTTAGAAGCGTGATACTAAGGCACAAAAAATTAAGTGATTTGCTTAAATTTTGGCAAATTCTGCCCCAGGGAAATGGCGTAAATTCACAGGCCTTTATTTTAATAACTGAAACTCTTTTATCTTTCCCTGACAGACTTAAAATGGGTTGAAGAATCATGTGTTCATAGAATACTCTGAGTTGGAAGGGACTCACAAGGATCACTGAGTCTAACTCCTGGCTTCACACAGGACTACCTAAAAATCAAAACATATGTCTGAGAGTGTTGTCCAAACATTTCTTGAACTCCAGCAGGCTTGGTGCTATGACCACTGCTCTGGGGAACATGTTGTAGTGCCTGATGTAGAAAGGTTCTCAGTGAAGAATCTTTTCCTAATATCCAGCCTGAACCTATCCTGTTGCAGCTTCGTACTCTTCTGTTGGGGATTGTTGTGGTTCACAGGAGAGCAGAGATCAGTTCCTGCCCCTCTGATCCCCTCATGAGGAAGCTGTAGGCCACCATAAGGTCTCCCCTCAGTCTCCTCTTTGGGCTGAACAAACCAAGTGACCTCAGCCTCTCCTCATACTTCTTCCCCTCCAGACCCTTTACCATTTTTGTACCCCTCATTTGGACTCTCTTTAATCGTTTTATGCCCTTCTTATACCATGGCACCCAAAACTGCACACTGTACTCAAGATGAGGCTGCGCCAGTGCGGAGCAGGGTGGGACAATTACTTCCCTTGACCATCTAGCTTTACTGTGCCTGATGCACCCCAGGATATGGTTGGCCCTTACAGCTGCCAAGGCAGACTGCTAGTTCACATTCAACTTACCATCAACCAGAACCTCCAGATCTCTTTCCATGAACAAAGAAAGTCCAACTACAAAACTTACTATTGTCCAGCTACTTTGGGACTATGTTAGAAGTCTATAACCTAGTAAGGTCCCTGTCCTTCATGAAAATCATCAAAATGCAGAAGAATAGCTTTTAGGTAGGTGAAGTGAAAGTATATATTTGTTGGTTAGTGACACTGTAGTGGGGGTGTACTACAGGTCACCAGATCCGGAGGAGGAAGTCGATGAGGCCTTCTACAAGCAGCTGGAAGTAGCCTTGCAGTCTTAGATGTTGGTTTTCTTGAGGGACTTTAATCATCCAGACATCTTTTGGGTAAGCAACTTGGCCAGGCATGCACAGTCCAAACAGTTCCTACAAGGCATTGAAGATAATTTTCTGATGCAGTTGGTGGAGGAGTCGATGAGGTCAGGGGTGCTTCTGAACCTTGTTCTTTCCAACACGGATGAGCTTGTTAGGAATGTGTAGGTTGGGGGCAGCTTGGGATACAGTGATCATGAGATGGTGGAGTTCAAGATCTGGAGTGGAAGAAGTAAGGCAAAAAGTAGGATTGCTACCCTGGGCTTTTGGAGAGCCAACTTCGACCTCTTCCAGGACCTACTTAGGGGTATCTCATGGTGTAGATTGATAGAAGGTAAGGGTGCTTGTGAGAGCTGGGCAACATTTAAACAGCACTTCTTCCAAGCTCAGGGTTGGTGCATCCCTAAGAGTAGGAAGTTGGGGAAGGGGGGCAGGAGACCTGCGTGGATGAGCAAAGAGCTCATTGATAAGATCAAAAGGAAGAGGAAGGTCTATGAAATGTGGAAAAAGGGCATGTCCTCTTGGGAGGAGTTTAGGAGTGTTGTCAGGACCTGCAGGGATGTGATGAGAGGGATGTGATGAGGAAAGCCAAAGCTCACCTGGAGATAAAGTTGGCAAAGGAGATAAAGGATAATGAGAAGCTTTTT
>CM021729.1:52999676-53010692 GCA_011074415.1 Stictonetta naevosa
GAATAGGCCTTTTTCTTTAACATACAGGCCCTGTTTCTTTGTAACTAGGATAAATGCTGATGCTCTTGACCTGCAAGATACCTTCTAAAAATGTTTGTCCATTTAGGAAGTTATGTAACTGTACGAAATCATATGGCTGATGCTCTTGCAGGGATACTTCAGACCAAGATTATAGAAACTTTCTTGAGTTTATAAGTTACATAAATAAGTCTGATGATTATTGTGTATTTGCAGGTTGAACTGAGATCCTTCATGCCATCAGCGTGGTTGGTCTGCTAATATCAGCTATAAACTGTAGTATTGCTGGGGGAGAGGCTTGCTGGATGAGCTACAGAAAGGAAATGTCTGTCATCTCACTACTAGTCTTTGTCTTTTTCTACACGGCAAGTAGCATAAGCAGCTGCAAACCATTGCTAGTCAGATTGATTTTAGCTGGAGTTCCAGGTGTTGGGCTTCTCACAGGATTTAGTCCCTTTTAATGATTTTTACTTTTTTATTTTTAATGAAAATGTATGTGGTGAGGATGAAGGAAAGCAAAGGTACCAAAATGTACCAAAATGAGAGGTTTACCAGTGAAATTTAATATTTGAAATCTGTTTCTTCAGCATTATGGATGCTTCACCTAAAGAGTCCCTTGTTCCAAGGCTTGGTGTCAAGTTATTCACAACATGTGAATGTGTCAATTGGCGCCAGTCCACAGGCAAAATAGTCCCCACAGGAAAGAGTTGAAAAGGCCATTTCTGCCTTTCTACGGTGGTGTTATTTATTCAAGCATGTATGTGTCTCTTTATTTTAAGATGACAGTGTTTTCAAGATCACATGTCTGTTGTGGCAGAGATTAAAAAATACTTTCTGTCCTGAACATGTTTTGTATTTCTAAGAACAGTGTCCTTGAAAAGTCTAGGTGCCTTTTGGTATAGTATGGTCACATTTCATATATACTGGGTATGGTCACAAGAAATGGACCCTGGTGACAGAAAATTTAGAAGCTACTGAAACTTATCAAAACAATGTATTTGAAAACCACTAAGTGTATATTATACCTTTTGTATTGTATGTGCCTTATTGTTAATTGGTAAATGCATTTAACTTGTTATAGATTTTAATGCAAGAACTCATTCCTCTGTAAATGTTTTTATCTGTGGATAAAAAATTGTGATGGTATTCAGGAATATTGTATTTGGGAATTAAAATTCTTATACTTTACAATTAAAATATTGTTTAGCTAAGAGCTTTATCTTTTAGCATGGTCAACTCAAACATTTAGCAGTGTAATAGTAACTGTCTAGATCTATCAAATGCACATTTCAGTATAAAGTTTCTTCTATCCTTTGGATTTATTATTTATTATTTATTTATGTATTTATTTTAAAGCTTCATTTGTGTTTTTGCTAGCTTGTTTGACTTTTAGAATTTTTAAATATAGATATCTTCAAAGATCAGTACTAATATTCCTGTCTTTATTTCCTTGACAAATTTTTGGCTTCTGCATAGAAAATACACAAGTATTGGGATCTGTCTAGCATGACCTAAAGGAAATTTGGAAATCATGCACACAGTCCCTTGTAATTGAACTATTCTGTTTCCTCATCTATTTCTGTCTCTCCATTGATATATATTACCTTATCTGCAAGAAAGAAGTTGTCTTTGGGTAAAATAAAATAAAATATAAATGCTTATACACATAATTCATCAAGCACTCTAGTGTTAACTTTTTTTTTTACTACTAAAAGCAGCCCATCTAAAAAAGTGCTCAACTGCTTGCAGCGTTCAGAATCTAAAAGTATTGATCTCTTTCTGCTAAAATTTTGCTTAAGGACTTTTCTATTTTTTTTTTTTCCTTTTTTCTTTTTTTCTTTTAAGTTCATAATAATAACAACGAAAAATTCAGTTATATGTAAATAATTCTAATAATACCAACTTCAAAGACAATATAATGACATGACAAGTTGTCACGTCACCTGACCACATCTGACACAAAGGTTTTTAATGTGTTGTTAGGGAATGTGACTTATGTTATTAATCCTTTTACTTATTTATTTACGTTATTTTTTCTCTCTGCTAACTCCCTTAACTAGAAGCTGTTTTTTCCAATATCTTTGAAATCGTTAGTATCACATGTTAACACAAGTGGTACCTAAGAACATCAGATGGTAAGTTCAAGCATATTAATTACATCATTAAAGTAACATTTGGTGTACCACTGAGATACATTACAATAACAATAACCTTCATGTATAATAAGATGCACAGCCAGCATGTAATGCGGAAGCAGCATACAACTGCGAGATGCTATAACTATCCTTGCATGGGGTAACTGAATGTTCTTAGAAATAAGGAAGAGCAGATAATGCCTAAAAACTGACACTGGCCTGTTTTGTATGTGTGTTCCTATGTATATAAAGTTATGTGTATCTATCTGAATATTGTCATACTCCGACAGCTAGATAAACTATTCCAGGGAATGCAGAGTTGCTTGGTTACATCTGCTGAAAACAGTCTGTGCTGTGTATGAGAGCTCATGTCAGTACAGTAATTACCACAACTGAGATAAAGCCTGTGCTACATGTCATTTGCAGCTGACAGACACATGAAGCCAAGCACTGCTAACTGATTCAGTTATTCTGAGAGTGCTTAGCTCTATGTTTGGTATAAAATCACTTATCCTGACTGTAAAACAAACAAACAGAAAACAAGTACAGAAAGATGCAGCACAGAGACCAGGGTGGAAAAACAATTAAAAAAAATCAAATCAAAAATTAAAAAAAAATCCCCACAATTAACAAAAATGACCAAGTGGAGAGAAAAAAAAAAGAAAGAAAAAGAAATAAAACTCATTATATTTCCTAACAGTGATGCTAAAGACTTTTTCTTTTACTAAAAAATTGCTTAATAGTCACCTTAACACAAATGTCCACCATTTCAGCTGGTACCCAGGAGACTGTTGTTTCTCAAAGTGATAGCAAGCAAAATATACTAAATGCAGCATTTTCTAATTGTCAAAAGATGAGGCATGTACAGATTACAAAGAGTAGAGCGTTAACAAGTTATACATCAATGCTCAAATATTCCTCCCAGGAGAAACGATGAGAAAGAAGTAATTTATGAAAGTCTTCTTATATTAAAAATAGTCAATGTTTTAAGTTCTTAAAATCAGTTAAAAAAATAAAAAATAAAAAAGGTACCACACTCCACCAGAGAAAAAAAAAAAGAAAAAAAAAATACTAAAAAAGAGAACAAGGTTCCCTTTTAATTTTTCCACACAAATCAGGCAGATTTTGAATGTATGATGAAAAGTTCCTCATTCTGAGGAATAGTTTAAATCAATTTTTCTCTCTGGAAAATTTTGGACAATTCCTACTGAGATGGAAAAAGGCTTTTTGACTTCTGAATGCCAATATACGCAGGTAATATTTACTAAATGCTTTATATTACATAGTAGAGTGTGGTGCAGCTGCCTCTGAAATCAGTTGCAAGCTGAGAAGTTCCAATTGCTCGTGACACAGTGTGATACAACACAGAAAGCTGCTTGGTTTCCAAAACTGGTGTAAAGGTTTTAGCGTGGTAGCACGCTAGAGGTAAATTGACCCTCCTCTCAAATGATGTTGCTCTGTTCTTGATGCAGATGTGATCTACAGTGATTAAAGCTGGGAAAGGTGTCACCTGCACTCCAACTAAGCTGTGCAGGTCTTGTTGGCTGAAATCCTGACAGAAGCCTAAGCTCAGCATCCACTGTGTTTTACTTAGCTTCTTTGAAATCCAAGCTTTAATCTTTTTCTGTCTCAGATTTCTTTATCACAGAAGGAAGAAGAGATTTCTTTTTTTTTTTTCTTTTTTCTTTTTTTTTTCCATCTTTTTGCTTAACAAGGTAGATAGGAACTGTTCTCCCACTCCAAGAAGTTCGCAGTCAATTTCTTTCAAACTTGTAACACCCGGTCATTTGCAGTCCCTGAGTGCTAGCTGTCAAGCAAACAATTCATAATACAGTATTCTTATGCCAAGAAGAAAGAAACTGTTGCTGAGTGTGTTATTGGTACCAGAAGAACCTCATTAAGGAAGGAAGGAATGGAGGAAAAAGATGTGCAAGAAGAGCCAAGATGTGCCAAGAAACATTAGCACCTAAGGAAGAAGATAGTCAAAATCTTTCTAAATGGCTCTTTTTTTTTTTTTTTTTTCCTTTTCCTTTTTTTTTTTTTCTTTTTAATATTTTTGTAAAGGTTCTGGCCATGGATGAATACAGAAGCATCCTTGCCACCTTGCCAGCTATGTCATTCAGGTTTCCTTTCAGTGGTATATTTTATTTTTGGTACATGAATGATAAAATGATTGAATAACTGAATTTAAAATTGTCTGAAATTCCACCTGGTAGGCTAATCAAAGTGTGGTATGGTGCATATCAAGCAAACAAAATAAAAAGTACATGGAGGATTACAGGATGGGATTTTACAGTGTTTGCAGTGACAAACTTGACAAGTCCGTGTTATTATTAGTGTGAACATGGTGCTTTTGTCGAGTGTATCAGACATGAAAATCAGCAGTAAGTCTGCTAAGATTTCCCATGCATTATGGGAAATGTCTTGTTCTTCAAATAAACTAAACTGCTCTTGTTATTTCTTAAATCAAAATATGACCCTTTTAGTTAGAGAATGGGAGAAATCCCAGGTAATAATGTGTTAGTGTCAAGGTAATATATATTTGTCTTTTATTTTTTTCCCAGTATATAACCGAACTTTTGTTTACATATCATATTTTGCAGTGGTCTGTTGCATACTATTGCAGACAAAATGGCATTTGAGAGGTCCATCTACATACCCAGATGTATCTAACTACACTCTACACTGCTTTCTAGCAGCAGAGTGTATATATATACAAGCAAGTTTGTCTCACTGTTGTTTATGTCCGTTACAAGTCTTTTGCCCTCAAGGCAACAGGGGCTTTCTTGGGGCTGTCCTCCTGAAGCATGGAGATGCTCTGGGATCTAGATGAAATTTGCAAATTCTTCCTCTCATGTCCTGTGATCCACTTTCTGTAGGTATGATACCAGAATTTCAGTTTATGTTGCTAGATAGGATGATGATAGAACACTGTTATGGGTTTCAGAAGCAGAGAAGCTTGTAAAGGTGTTGTTGTCTTATGCCAGCTTTGCAGCTCATCATGTGCACTGCTGTCTAGCCTTTGCAGAAATCTGGAGAGTAGCACAAGCAGCTGCCTGACTAGTAACAGCCGGAGTGGGAGAAGAAAGAGGACAACATTGACTGAGATTTCCTTGAATGTGACATTTCTCTTATTCTGTGTAAAGACACTTCTGGTCTTATGCAACACATGCTGACTGATGAGAAAGAACTGACCAGTACAGGCTGCAAAACAATAGGAAGGCAAGTGACCCTTTTCTGGGGATGTATGCAGAGCTCAGCTTCAGTATCTGTGTTTAGGTAGCAAGGGGGTGTTTATTCAGGTAGTTTATCATGATTAATTGAAGGTGAACTTTGCTATTACATTCATATTCCATGGCCCCAAAGTGATGAAGGTTACTTGTGGGTTTTCTATGGAATGAGACTTGTGGGCACACAGTCATTTTCCTCTGCAACAGACCTTCCATTGCATCAGTTGAATGAACCATTTCAGTGCAGTGTTTCAACCTTGGCAGGTGCATCACTTAAAGGATAAGGAGGTACGAAAAGGCTTGTGAGGCCTGTGAAATTTGAAAATTATAAATTTATATACATATTAAGCAGATAAAGAGAAACTAGTTTTCATAAGCACTAAATAAGTGAATTTCAGCATGGCTGAAAATTCTTTTAATTCTAGGAGCTCTTGTTTATAACATGACTGACTATACTCGGGCTTTGAAATACGTTTTTGCCTAATGGTGTGACTAGGGATTGTCTTATTTTACAATTTCCTGCTAGTTTGCTCAATATCTAGGATCATCTGACTGCGATGGGATGTGTACAAGTATTTTCTGATTAATGAGACTAGCTGATAAAACACTATGAGCAAAAATTACATTCTGCTGATGTACTCTGGTTAGTACTGTGTTGCTATTTTAAGAATAAGAACTGTGATGCATATAACTAAAAATAATTTATGTTGTAAATTGTACATATAGGCACTAAGCAGTACAATATTTTGTGAAAATACATGAAACACGGAATTCACTATATTATTATAATTCATGTATTTCACCTGCAGAAAACTCATGAAATTTTGCAGAATCTTATGAAATTTTTATGAAATTGCGATATACTTATGTTTGGGAACTATCCTTCCACATTCACGAACTCAGATTTTTCCTTAATCACATTTTAGTTCATTTGGTCACATTTCGTTCCTTCCTTCCTTCTTTGACTAAATTATATCCACGTGCCAAACAAAGATTTGAATCAACACGAAAAGTGGAGAAACAGATCTTAAAACAGGGGAATAGTACTGTAAAACCTATAACCAAAAAAACATGGACATCTTATCTGTCCTAAAAGTGCAGCTTACAAACTTTCTGGTGTATCAATTTACAACAGGGTGTAACTTTAGTCTGTTAGCCTTCTCTGTTCCCTGACAGGCTGTAAAATAGTATTCTACACTCAGATGCTTCAGAACTATGGCTTTATATTTTTTTTTTTTTTGTTTTGTTTTCAATTATAATAACCTGCCTGTTCATTATATTTCTATACCTTGCTTGTTTTTTAGTTCTTGTTCTAATTTGCAAATCCTGGTGAAAACCTATGCTCTACCTATTTTAGCCCAAGAAAACTACCTTCATTCAGCTCCTGGGTAGCCTTATTTTCCAAGACTTCTTAGAGCTGTCTGAAGGTACGACATTCACCATTCCCCTCCCCCTCCCCCCCTCGTCCGGGGGCAGCGGCGGCGGGGGTGGGGGCCGCCACCTTCCCCGTCCCCGTCCCCGTCCCCCTTCCCTTTCCTTCCCTTCCCCCTTCCCCTCCCCCTCATTCTGTTTTATTTGTCATGCACCAGGAAAGAGCGAAATGTTCCATCCTCTAAAGCAAATCAGCCCAGGTGTGGTGAATCTGAGACACGAGAAGAGCAAAAAGCAATTACTGTTCCGTGTTCAGCTGCCATGGTACCAAAAGGAAAATATTTTCCATTTCAGTTTTGAAATCCTGTCCTCAGATCCTCCTCTCAGTGTTGGCAAACTGTAGCCTGTGTTTTGGAGACCCTTCTTGTTTATTTTGTGTAATTGTGGGATGATTTGCGAGTGATTAATTATGAGGAGTATACAGCAGCATGTGATTGTTTTGCAAGTCTGAGTGACAGGACAGCGGGCCTGAGTTATAATTTAATTAATATATATATTTAAATATTATATTCCTTCAATACCCACTTTAGTGTCATATTGTTTGTTCAGTACATTAAGGTGTGTTTTTGTTCTACCATTTATTTGGAGCTTGGTTTCTTATGTGGTTTAATTTGTTGGCTCTCCCCAGGTGTTTCTCAAACATTCACTTAATGGGGTACCAATGATTATCAGCTAACAGCAAGTTGGTTTGTGACTCCAGAACTGTAATACAGAGCAGGGATACAACAACAGCACTGGCAATATACAGATAGATTCAGAGTCACAGCTTGATAAATGTTGTGTGAAGAACTACTTCTGCATAAACATTAGTCCTCAGACTAGTGCACGTTACACTCAACTGACTTCCAAATATACAAATGCCACAGAATTGTCAAACCAATTTGCATTTATTCTACTCCTAAGTCATTATGTTTCACTTCAGGCTACACCATAATCTTTCTGTGTTATCGGAAGACGACAAATTTTAAGAGAAAAGATTTTGTAGGCTCCCCTTTATATCTTGTAGTCAAAATCACACTTGTGCCCGATATTGCAAGGCTAAATGCCGGAGAGTGGCACCTTGAACAGTGCTGGTTTTGTGTTAGATGTTACTGTGCACCTTTAGTAAGACATTGTCTGTAACAGCTTAAAATACTGCAAGCTCAGCTCTTGGCTGTTATCAAACAATACTTCAGAAATGCTTATGAAACAAATAGTTTGACAAATTACTGGGGTACTTTGGAATTTCTTGCCAGTTCTCTCATCTCCTTTCTATGCTGGATGTTTGATAGGAGTTAAAAGATTTAATTTTGGGAGAGTGGGAAGGGAAAAAAGCTGATATGAAAGCCAAGGAAAAAGCAGACAAAGACCATCCAGTTGAAGAGTAGGATGCTGACCATATTCAGCAGATTTTTTCTCCACCCCCAGAGATATCTTTGCAAAACTCATACTCACAAGTCTCCTTTATGTCTTTCTGAAATTCCTGTGTCCTTTGGAGTTAATGACTGATACTAATATTTCATACTCATTTTACCAATCAGTGGCTATTACTTTTAAGTCAATTTATTTTCTATCCTTAAATAATAATAATAAAAAATATTATACTGAAGCTGTAACAACAACAACAACAAAATGCTGGTGCCACAGGCATACAAAGGAAGAGGCAGAAATTGAAACAGGCCTAACAAATGTCTGGTGTTTTAGGCCTGCAGTGGTTAAGACCTTCTTTGGGAAACAAGAGAAAGGTGGGACTGGAAATAAGAGGTATCAGTTTCTGACCTGTTGCAGTTAAATCCAGTTAATAAAGTCGTGGCATTACAGGCAATTCTATCCTTGATGTGTTCCAGAGAACTGTAAAAAACAACAAAAAAAATTCAGTGAATTGACAAGGATGCAGATTGAAGGGAAAGGAAATAGGTGTCTCATCTTTGCATCTCCCAGGTGTTCCCTGTCACTTCTGCACATGAAAAATTGCTGTCGTTGTGCTCATCTTGCCAAATGGGCTTGGCATGCCAGTAAGCTTGTGTAAGCAAGCAGCCTTTCTGGGATATGGAGCCCAGCCTGAGGTGAGCTGTCTCCATCTCTCACACTCCACTCATCATTCCACTCTCCCCGCCTCCTTTCACAGGGTCCTGAGATCCACACTCCAAGGGCAGCATCTAATGGGATGGGGAATAGCACTGTTTAAATTGCAAAAAGACCAGTGAAGCTGGCCTGACAAAACCATGTAGATGATGTTTCTATTTACCATAATGTCTAGTCTTCCTCTTTCAGACCCAATTTTTTAATCAAATGAAGGAAGAACACTGGGGACAACCATCTTCTCCCTTCCTTTCTGTCTTAGACTATCTTCAGCAAGTTGGCAGATGATGCAAATCTGGGATGAACGGCAGATAACAGCAGAGGGTTGTGTTGAGGTCCTCCAACAGGCTGGCAGAATGAGAAGACAAGGACAGAACCAGGCTCTTTTCAGTGGTGCCCAGTGCCAGGATAAGAGACCATGGGCACCAGCTGGAACACGTGAGGTTCCCTCTCAACATCAGGAAGCACTTCTGTGCTGTGTGAGTGATGGAGCATGGGCACAAGTTACTCACCAGGGCTGTGGAGTCTCCAAAAGCTTCCTGGACCTGGTCCTGGGCAACCTTATCTTGGTGGCCCTGCTTCAGCAGGGTTTGGACCAGATGCCTCCAGAGGTCCCTGCCAATCATAGCCATTCTGTGACTATGAAAAACACCTATCAGTCATATCTGGGAATTAATCAACAGTATAGTACAAGAGCTGTTTGGAAGGATAGAAGACTTTAAGGGCTATTGTCTCTGAAACGGGGACTCGGATACATTTTTGTTAAGTTTGTGTTATTGATATAAAAATACTCCATCATGTTTTGATTCTTATTCTTTTGTTAAGTAATATGTCACACGAACATTGACATTTATCTCCTAGTGTGTTTTTTACAAAAAGCCACATGTGCTGAGGTCTCTGTAGCTAAAACCAAACCCTGTCAGTGAAATAACTCTACCACTCTGTCTTATTTAGTCTGTCAAAATTCAACAGTGACCTGCCACTGTCAATGTGTTGTTGTTGTTTTTTCTTTCTGATAAAACCTTTTTTTTTTTCTTTCTCATTTTAATCACTCTGTATTTCACTTTTAAAAAATCATATACATGTAAACTGTCCCTGTCTTCATAAATTCTTAAAAATTATTTGTATGTGGAAACAGGCACACATCTTGTGTCTATACTGTAGCACAAGGTTTGCCCAAGTACAATGTATTTGGGAACAAAGATCCCATCCTTGTCAGGGGATCGGCAGAAAGGCAATAAAGGGACCTGACTTAGAAAGAGTCCTGGTGTCCTTGGGTTCATGGATAGTAATTATAAATTGAAGGTGATATGCTTGGCCAACAAGAAGCAAAACTGATAACTTGGAGGAAAGCCCAGACAGAACCTACCCATCTGGTTTATACACAGTATAACAGCATGGACAAAACACTAGGACCTGGTGGGCAATTTCATTATTATGTGAAAATACTACTGAAATCAGGAGCATTTTTAGCAAGAAACTATAGAAAAGGAATGTCAGAACATTTTTATCAGAAAAAAGTAAGTCTGTAGGAATAGATAAATTATATTCTTATGGAGGATACCTTACTAGTAAAAATAATAAAAGCTAACTGTACTTGAAATAACAAAGTTTGCTGAAGATTCCTTCTGTCTGAAGAGAAAGGAACACACAGAAAAATGTGAAACAGTTATCTCCTGATGCATTTTTTTCATATTTTAAAATCAGGCAGGTGTATTTTGGTACTGTTTTATCTCAAGGTTCTCTGTCATTTCCAGCATTATTCTTCTGGACTATCAAGCAAGTTTTGAATAGCCAAGGTAACAAATACTAGAATGGACGTGATTTGCCTCTCCCCTTCCTACTGCCCCTGAGCCTTCAGGGTACATTTGTGAGAAAATGCTATAGCTGGCCTCAGGCTGTCAAGTTTATACAGGAGTTACGGTTTCAATCCTAGGGATGGTTATACCAGGGCCCAGATAACATATTGTCACAATTCTCTTTGACCTGTAGCCAAGTGTACTGAGCTCTATGCATGTTATTGTTGACTGATAATAATCATGCCTAGTAATGACAAAATCTGTAGTTAGAGATAGAAGAAAGAGCAAAAATTTGTCATAACCAACATTTGGCCCATAAAGACTTTGTAGTCACCCTGGGGA
>CM021729.1:53013310-53024406 GCA_011074415.1 Stictonetta naevosa
ATTTTTATATATTTTTATATTTTATATATTTTAATATTATATATGTTTTTATATTATATATTTTTATATATTATATTGCAAATGAAAACTGTTTGGGCTATTAATTGGAAATATCAGAGCTGCTACAAATGATCTGCTTCAAATTTAAATCTGTGTGAGCTATGACTCTTTGCAATGCATGTAATACGTAAGTATTTTAACAGGATGCGCTTTTTATTGTGTCTGGAAACTTGACTTTTGTGCTGTATTCTCCTTGAATATTAAGTAAATTATTTTTAGCTATTTTTGAATATTTTTACTCAAATTATGATGTGACTTCAGACTAAATTTGGAAACATTTTAATAATACAGCCTGCTGATTTCATTTTGGAAAAAAATATCTGTGTATTGTATATTAGTCTTTGTAGATAACTCTTCCCCTAACCCCTAACCCTCCATCTCCTAAATATTAATACATTTTGTTTTTATAAAGCTGTCTAAAAAGAATATTTTCAACTTAAAACATGTTGCTGTAAAAATGTAAGTCTGACTCTTGGAAGTGTCTTAGCACTGTGTTTTAAATAATTCAAAAGTCTACTCTAGTAAGAATTTACAGATGTAAGACTTTAGATAGCTGGACTAACATACAGATAAATTGATTAAGATGATTTCTTATTGCATCAAAGTGGTTATTCTTACATGGGGCAGAGACTTTCTATTAATGCAAAGAGAGAGAATAGCTCCCATTCCATATAATTCCTATTCCATTGATGTGTTTCTTGTTTTGTTCATTTATTAAATATGTCAATCATTGGTGTTAATATGTTACAAGATGAACAGTTCAGATAGTGGTGAATGTTAAAGCTGAATTTCTATATCTGCATTTAATTCTACTCCTTATCCATGTGTATAGTATAAGCTTAGTGATTTTACTTTGGTTAAGGATGTGTGTGGGATCTAGAAAGTATCCTCTGGATACTCTCTAGGTATAATGGGGTGTACCCTATAATATCATTGTTATTTCTGGAAGAGAGACTGGTCTCACAGGAAACAGAATGTCTTTCCCTATGTGTAGTTGTAGCTCTGTGCACTGTATGATGTTTCAACATCGGCTGCTGTTTGAACATATGAAGATGAACAAAAAATGCAGGCATAAGGATTCTGGAAGAATTTGCTAATGGACGTCTATGACATATAACTACAGCAAAACATCCTAATCTATAAATTTGATAACACGGTACATCAGTAGTAACTTGCCTGGTTCCACAGCCATGTAGGCTCAAGTTATAGCCAGATCTTGTTCTCTTTGGTGGGAGGGACAGGAACTTAACAGCTGGCTCTTCTCTCTCCTTTTTTATGGTGCTGGTGGTGATGGGGCTCCTATTCTGGGGCTATACTGGACTGGGGCTATAGTGTTAATACTATGATATCTATGCGTTAGTCCTCATTACATGCACTGCTGCACTACACACACATGATCAAAGAATGACAGACCTTGTCAGAATATATATGTTTAATAAGGCAATGAGGCCAACCTAGTTTCAGGTCCTCCCCACCCTGTTTTTTTATCAAAGCTTCCTTTATGAATAGCAGTTTTATTTCAAACAGTGAAATCATGTATATCAGCAGAAAAGATTTCCACATTTGCAGCTCTCAGCAAAATATGAATTTTAGATCTTAGTCTGACTATAAGAAAGCATGAATTTCAGCCCACACAGGGGCGTAAGTCCAAGTTAGCATAGATAGGTCTTGGCAGTTACAATGGGTTTTGGCAGTGTTACAGCAAGTTTCATCAATGCTTTCAGCTGGGGTATCTGAGGCTATGCTGGTCTTCAGACAGTCAAAGACTACCAAAGAAGATGAAAAACTTCAATGTTCATGAAACAAAAAAAGTTGTCAACAAAATGTGTTCCCTGTTGTCTCATGCCCTCACTGCCAAAATGTGATTTTATTATTTGCAATGGTTTAAAATGAGAAAAATTCACTTTTAAGGCTGTTTGGTACCCCACTGTTTGCCTTGCTCAGTGATGGCAACAATTGCTTCATTAACGGATTCCCTTTCATAATTTTATAAGATGAATAAGGTCTTATAACAATTTGTCCCTTTGTGTTCATATTTTCTAAAGAATAAATGCATTTTAACCATGCAAAACACCACAATAGCTACAAAAACAAGCAAACCTTGTTCCCGCTCTACTCTGCGCTGGTGCGGCCTCACCTTGAGTACTGTGTGCAGTTCTGGGCACCAGAGCACAAAAAGGACATTAAACTGTTGGGGAGTGTCCAGGGGAGGGCGACGAAGATGGTGAAGGGCCTAGAGGGGAAGACACATGAGGAGCGGCTGAGGTCACTGGGCCTGTTCAGCCTGAAGAAGGGGAGGCTGAGGGGGGGACCTCATCACAGTCTACAACTTCCTCATGAGGGGGACTGGAGAGGCAGGTGACCTATTCTCCGTAATCACCACTGATAGGACCTGCAGGAACGGTGCTAAGCTGAGGCAGTGGAAGTTTAGGCTGGACATCAGGAAGAAGTTCTTCACGAGGGTGGTCACACACTGGAACAGGCTCCTGCACCAAGCCTGTCTGAATTTAAGAAGAGATTGGACTGTGCACTTAGTCACATGGTCTAAACTTTTGGGTAGACTGGTGCGGTGCGAGGAGCTGGACTTGATGATCCTTATGGTTCCCTTCCAACTCAGGATATTCTATGATTCTATGAAATCTGGAGTTACATTCTTTCTTCAGATTACTTTGAAGAAGTGATCCTTTCTGTAAGGGAGGAGGGGGTTACAACCATCACATCTTTAAGCTTTAGTCCCAGTGTGCTGAGCTATTTTCTCAGTGACTCATAGATGAGAAAATGATTCACGAAGTCTTATGTGATAATATTCACTTATGTGACAAAAATGTCTGGATTGCTGTGAGATATTCTGACAACCCTGTGGCAAGTGACAACTAATTTTATTTAATCAGGAAATAGTAATTTTTACATGATTTGCAGAAAGCATGTAAATTCTCATGTGAACCTTTTTCTTTAATTTTTGTATCAAGAGTAGTGACTTAAAAAAATGATTATAATTGTCATCTGATGACTTACTACTGTTTCCCTTTCCAGTTTTATGTGGAAATTCCTTTGTCAGTAAAACAGATATGCATTTAGCGTGATTACATTAAAAACTTTAAGTTACTGAACTAAAATTTCAGTGTTGATATTTTGGTGCAATGCTTTTTTCTTTCCAGCCAGACCTTCAGTGCTGCAAAATAATTGCTTCATTTGTCAGAGCACATGCAATATCTCAATATTTCTTGTAATTAGGCCCTGTATCACCAGAATTAAATTACTCAGGATTACAGCTCTTTGTAAAGAGTGTATTAAACATTTCTTAGTCTGGAAAGGGCTCATCACCTTTAAACAATAAAAAGGCAGAATTCTTTATCTACACTGTTTTCCTGTTGTTTTGTCTGAAATTGCTTGCTATTTAATCTCCCTTCCTGTTTCTGAGATTTATATATGTTACTGAATATCTTTCAAGAAAAATGTCTGAAGTCAGTCACCTGCATCTGCTTGATTAAACTGAGAAAATAACAAGGAAAATAAAAGTAAGCAAGTAATCTAGTAAATCTAGTAATCTAATAAATACTAATAATCTAGTAAACATTACTTAAACTATTTATCTCTTTATAAAATAAAGCATTTCAATAAAAGAATAAAGTGTCAAAGTCATGGTATATGCAGAGTCTGCATTATAAAAAGGTGAGCAAGCTTAATTTCACCAAGACAGGTCACTGGCTTTACCAAACAGTGTGGTCTTAACACTACGTTCAAAATATGTAGCTCTAAATAATGATGAAGGGGGAAGTAAATGCCAAAAGATAAAAGGAATTTACTTGCTTCTAATGTGGTCAATGTACAGGTTAACTTACTGTGATATACACCAAACAGGTCAGTTTATCTACCTTTTTATTTACTACTACACA
Source organism: Stictonetta naevosa (assembly GCA_011074415.1). NCBI lineage: Eukaryota > Metazoa > Chordata > Aves > Anseriformes > Anatidae > Stictonetta > Stictonetta naevosa. The sequence goes on from CM021729.1 coordinate 53,017,267, forward strand.
GTTGTTTCTACCATAGCATGATTTATACCAACTGCTTAATCAACTGGGAGTATAAACTGCCATTGAAATCACAACATTACCAAGTGCTGGTTGCTGTCCTTTCTGTAAAATATATTTTTTTTCTTCATTTTTATCTGCTGGTCTCAATCCACAAGTGTCCAGAATGTCCAGTGGGTTTGCTGCAAGTCTAATCCTCTTTCTTGAAGCAAAGTATCTCTCTTATGACACTGGAATTTGTCCTAATTTTCCAAGATATAAGTATAAAGATACTTATCCTATGGATTTATTTACTTTTTAATTACTTGTTTTTGTTTTAATAGATCCGTATTTCCTAAATGTAGCATTAGCTAGATAGACTGAAATACTCCACAGAATCCTATGGAAAGCTTCAGAGCAGCTGAAACAGACAGATGTATTTCTTGTTTTATGTTATAAGTCATTCCACTGCATTGAATTGTAGACATATACTGTAATTATTTACTCAAACAGATGATGCAGTGATAACGTTACCAGAGTGCATCCAGTGCACTATTGACTGAACATGCTTTGAGCACTAATAGTTCTTTACTCTTATAACTAAGCTGTGGAAAACTTACCAATAAAGATAAAGAAATTCACTTTTAAATAAAGGTTTAAAAGCAACCAGGTCTTCTGCAGAAAAATGTTTGGTTCTAAAACTCAACATGAGGCAGAACTGGCAGTCAACTCATGAGGAAGTCTACATTTCAGTGAGCAAAATGAAGTTTTTTTACAGAATAGCTATTCTTGTTCAACATAAAAGATTTTACCAGTGGGAATGAGCATCTTCTTGAAGATCCCGGAAGAAGGAAATGGATAAAAAGGTAGAAAATTAGTAATACATTTTGGACTAAAAAAAACCCTGTGCTCTTTCAATTCCTAAGTATTGACTGGGGCTAATTACACTGTCCTGATTTCTTAGACAGATGAGCTATACCTAACTGGCACAGCTAAATGGAGAACATCCACGGCAGTTTGGAAAGCAGGAGATATCAGCAACAGCAGATGGAAAGAATCATGGGAAAAGGATGGGGATCACTCTGATGCATGGCCTGGGAAGTGGGAGGAGGGGGAGGTGAGGGGGGGTGGGGGAGAGGGGGGGAGGGAATCTCCTCCCATATCAGGTCTCTACTGTGGCAATACCAAATAGAATAGACTTACATAGCTTGTGGTGGAAAGCTGTTACTTCTTTAAAGACACTTTAAATCAGACAAACTACTCCAATTATGCCAGCCTTTCTGAACTGGAAAATTGTTTCAAGTTGTTAAAATAGCTCACAGCAGAGTACTTTCTCATAAAAGTGTGATGAGATGAGATATCCAGAGCAGACCTTTTAGATGCAGTCTGTTTATGAGGAACATATTTAGCTACGATATTAAGGATCTTTACTAAGAACCGAAACATGTCTTCAAATGTTCATACCAGCTATGAAATATTTCAGAGACTATATTTTTGTTTTACTCTCATTAATGGGGTCCAGGAAATGGTTGATGTGATCACACAAAAATGCTCAGGCAAGCCCTTTACATCTGTTCTGGACCTATTTCATGCTGGATGAAAGCGACTGTGGGCTCATGTGAATTCTTATGTTATTTTGTACATATTTGCACTTTCAAATAATTTATCTCTCCCTGCTGCAGTTCAAAAGGTGATATTGGAGTTGTGACCCAGATTTTGGTGGAGGTAACTCCAATAAGCCAAATACATTTTCAGCTTCGTTTCCAAAAATGAGGAATATTGGATCGAGAAGGCAGAAATGCAAGTGAGTGCTTCTGGCAAGGTCCCTGCCCATCTGTAATCAAGAGGGAGTGAGATCTAATACTTATCTAAATGTACAGGTCAGGAGTGCTTGCTGAAATCTTTGAACAGGACACCATTACTATTGAACTGTTAATGGCTGTCTGTCATGCCAAGGGGCTGAACACTGTTGGTTGTTTCATCAAGTTAACTGCTGTATTAACATCTGAGATATCATGGAATCTGGCAGACAATGAGGAATTCCAGAAGCAAAGCATGCTGTTACAGTAGTAAATGCAATGAAGGTAATTTGACTTCTTGATCACTAAGAAGTGATTAAGAGTGGTTCAAATTAGAAAGGGGATAGCTTCACTTGCCTGTACTTAACTTTGACAATATCACCCCAAGAGGGATATATATCATTTTAGGATCTGAATTTGATTGGAAATCATTGCACTTAGATTATCCTGGGTTAGCATTGTTGACATAATCTTTAGGGACTAGATGAATCTTTACAGAAAATCTAATATGGGTGAGATGAAATCAATAAAATCATCTAAAATAAGCAATGACTTTTGAGGAACTAAAGCACTTGGAAGGAAGATTGATGATCTTAACAGTTACAGTGACTACCTTCTCTAAATTGAGTCACCAATTTTAAAGAAGAGTCAGTATTATAAACTATTCCATAAAGTCTTTCAGTTGCTCATACAAGGCTATGTGAAAGACTATGACTCACAAAAATATCTGATGATAAGTTGATGTTACTTGCCTACAATAAAGATGGGCAAAATCATGTGTTGAATGTGTTCTCTAGGAACCTTTTTTAAATGTTTGGTTAATTTAGCTAATGATTGAAACTTAGACAAGAAGGCCTTTTGATCTGTGCTTAGCTGTTTACAGAAAATGTCAGAAATCAAAAACTTGGAAGTTCTACTTTGTCTTTGAACTACAAGGAACTCGAGTGTGATCAACAAGGCAGTATGGCAAGTACCATAATAACCACTTTTAAACATTTATTTTGTTAACTAAGCATATCCATGTACAAGTTATGCAAACATCAATAAGTAACTCCTAAAGAAAACAACAAATGATGTATCATTCACACCTACTACCCAACAAAGTGAAATATCAGAACACTGAAGTCTGTACCAGTATTTTGGTTTCTAAAATACAGCCTGAATTGGAAAATAAGCATGATGTGTTATAGGATTATTTCCATCATACCCTGGGAAATAAAGCATATCTGGTAGTTGTTTCTTCCTACTGATGGAAAAGAAATACTAAAGGGTAGGACAGAGCCTCTGACAAATTAATTCCATGTAGCTGACCTAACACGAATAACACTTTAGCAGAGTGTTACATTAATAATCTCTTCTTCCGGTGTTCCTGTTTCCCTGTGGAGGAAACATTTTCCTATTACGTTAAACAGACATAATTAAGCAATGGTTCAGTGACTTAACTTCATGGTCCAGATTCTCATCTTTCTCTGGGCTGAATCTGCTGAGATGCTAAGCTTATTTTGTCCCTTTTAACAAGATCAGGATCTAGATTGATGTGTCTCAACCTTGGTAAAACTGCTCATTGATTAAAGCACAGAAGTCCTATTTGTTTACAGGTTCTTTAGTAAAAAGGTTCCTGGTAACTTGACACTCTTGACTCTCTAAGCATCTAAATGAAAAAAATGAACCTCACTTGCAAATCACAGGTCTGACTTCATATGATAGATATGAAGACTTGTGGAAGGACTGTAATAGAGGAGGCTCTTCATGGATCCACAGTGCTGTTACAAATCATTCTGCCTCACCTCTATTATATTGCCTTTGTCTGGCCCATATATGTAACTAGATACCTAAGAAAAGCACAGCTGTTGTGGCAGAAGAGAGTACGCTGAATCAGTCTTCATTGCACCCGTTCCAGCTGCAGTGAGGGCAATGCTAGGCAGCACACCTGATCTGCATGATGATCCCAGCAGCCCTTCCTGTGTGAGCACAACACTCTGCCTCTCTCTTGAGACCAAAGGTTGCCACATTTTATCAAGCTCAGGGAGCTACTTTTTTCTCTGACTAGTTCACTGCATGAGCAAACCCTCAAAGATTCAGAAAATTGTATTGAGACCTTCTTGAAAATCTTTAAACTCGAGAACATTTTTTTATTGGTAGAAGGGCAGGGTGTCAGAAGAAAGTGGGAGGAACTAATTTAAAATTTAACAACAGCCAGAGCAAGCAGAAGTATATGCATGAGCCAGGGAGAGAAACAGAATAGAGAGACTGGCCAGTGCTTGATATAGAACCGTGGGACAAGGATCACAGATTCTACAGCTGAGATAAGTGGGTGGTCTCTGGTTGTGCCCTTCCCTCTAGACCCAGAGCTTTTTTAACCAGGCATGACGTTTCAGAGAGTTGCAAAGCTTGGTGTCAGAAAGTATGGTCCATTCTGCTCCACCTTTACTAGTTGATTTAGTAGCATAAGAAACTACAATTGCAGCCAGTTATTTCATTAGTTCAGGTACTGGCTGCTCATCTGGTGGAATTTACTGTTCCAGCATCCTGAAGCTCATGTAGGTTTCCATATTGAAAACCTATTTTTCAATTTAAAAGAAAGGAAACAAATTACAAACATTATTAGGGGTGAAAAGTCAAACACTTCAAAGTAGGAATTACCAGTATTTGAGGCAATAGCAAGTAATCATGTAGGTAGGTAATCATGAAGATTGTATCATAATGCATATGCACGAGGGAGCCAATTAAGATTGCTTAAACAACCTTGCATTTCCTTTTTTTTTTTTTTTTTTTTTTTTTTTTTTAACAGTAGAGAAATGGGTTTTGAAACCTTATGGATCTTTAAATGTAGGTAATCACAACTAGTATTACCATAATGCCTGATCTTGGCATCCTGCTAAGATCTCATTTCCAGTGATATGTTATGCCAACAATTTCTACAGGTGGAGCTTTGTAAAAAAAGTGTTTCCTTTTATCAGTTTAAAATTTACTGCCTTTCACTGACTTTTCATACCTCTTTGTTCTTATGAAGAATGCCGTGCAGGAGCTGCTTGATGTATGTTTTCTGTTCCAAATATATTTTTATATGCATCAATCTTATTTTGAATCTGCAATTCCAACTTTCTCAGTTTCTCATATGGTTTTATGAAATGACATCTGCAAGCAGATAAGTAACACCTTTTTACAGCTTCTGAGTCCTTCCAGGAAACATAACATTAAATTCAAGATAGAAAATTGGTAACTGGTCAAGATTTCACAGAAAAAAAAATCAAAAAAAAAAAAATCATGACAGATCTAAGAAAAGAGAAAAGACAAAGGAATTAAAGGGAGGACCCTTTTCTGTGTTTTTGCAAAGCTGGGGGGAGTGAGTGACATTTGTAGTAGGGTGATGGTTGGACCAGATGATCTGGAAGGTTTCTTCCACAAAAAAGACAGGGATCCCCTGACAAGAGTCCAGCAGAGGGCCACAAAGATGATACGAGGCCTGGAGCATCTTCTCTATGAAGAAAGGCTGAGAGACCTGGGTCTGTTCAGCCTTGAGAAAAGAAGACCGAGAGGGGATCTTATCAATGTTTATAAATACCTGAAGTGTGGGAGACAGAGGGATTTGGCCAACCTCTTTTCAGGGGTTTATGGGGACAGGACAAGGGGTCATGGCCAAAAACTGGATCACAGGAAGTTCTGCACCAACATGCAAAAGAACTTCACAGTGAGGGTGATGGAGCACTGGAACAGGCTGCTCAGGGAGGTTGTGGAGTCTTCTTCTCTGGAGATACTCAAGGCCTGTCTGGACGCCTACCTGGGCAGCCTGCTCTAGGGAACCTGCTTTGGCAGGGGTTTTCACCTGATCTCTGGAGGACCCTTCCAACCCCTACAATTCAGTGATTCTGTGATTCGAACCTTAATGATTATATGATTCTATGTTTCTAACTTAAAAATGTAATAGAACTGTGCCACAAAATGCTAAATATTTAGCTACATTAATGTTGTTTTCATTATTGTACATAGTTCTCACTGCACCTCCACGTATTTCTGTTCTTCGACCTGTCTTTCCCACCTTATCGTGTAGGTCATTATTAATGATACATACAGTTGCCTTTAATGTAGGAGTCCATACTGGCACAATCTTGCAGGTCTTCCAAACTCACGGTTCCTGGATGACTTCAGCTATTTTTTGTGGATCTACAGCACATCCTGTATGGCAAAAGGCTGTGGAACCTGGGTTTGTTCAGCCTTAGCTTGAGATAAGATCTTATTGCTGCTCATACCTACCAAACATGAGGAAATAGGCAAGATGGAGTGACACTTAATGTGGAAATGCAATGATAAGAAGGGTCAGAAGCTGGAAAACAGGAAATTCTGATTACATATAAAGAAAATTTTCACTGTGTAGGCAATAGAATACTGGAAAAGATTGTCTGGTGCAGCTGTGGGATACGTGCCCCTGAAGATATTAAAAATTTGATTGATTGTGGCTTTGAGTAGCCTGACCTATTTGGCAGAGCTCTGAGCAGGGCTTGGACTAGTGAACTCCATGCCTGCTTTTCAAACTCAACCATTCCATGATTTTGTGTAGGAACAAACATGTAGACTCCAGAGATAAGGAAAATGTTTTTGTTTTCATAAGATTTATACTAAAAAATCTAACCTGCTTACCTGTTAAAGTTTACTAAAGCTTACTGAAGTTCGTTTCAGATAGAATTTAATGAAAATGTGTATTGTGGTTTTATTCAGGTAGGCACCTGAGCCTACAACCACTCTCTCACTCCCCCTCCTCAAAGGGAAAGGGGAAAAAATATGATAAAAAGGGCTCAAGGTTTGAGATAAGGACAGAGTGATCACTCAACAATTATGGTCATGGGCAAAACAGACTCAGAAGAGGAAGATTAGAGGGATTTATTACCTATTACTAACAAGCTAGAGAAGTGAGAAAAAACTAAAGAAACTAACCCCCCTCTCCCCCCCCCACCGCCACACACACTTCCACCCTCTCCCATCTCCTTCCCCCGAGCAGCTCAGGGGAATGGGGGCTGCAGTCAGTCTGTAGAACTTAGTCTCCGTGGCTCCTTCACGGTCACTCCGTGCCCCTGCTCCACGTGGGGTCCCTCCCATGGGATGCCGTCCTTCCCGAACTGAGCCTGGGGTGGGGGCTGCCCACAGGTACCAGCTCTTCAAGAACTGCTCCCACACGGCTCTGTACCACAGGGTCCATCCGTTTCCCAGGAGCAAACTGCTCCAGCACGGGTCCCCCACAGGTGGGTGGCAGCTCCCCCCATACGCCCTGCTCCTGCGTGGGCTCCTCTCCACGGGCGGCAGCTCTGGCCCAGAGCCTGCTCCTGCGGGGGCTCTCCATGGGCTGCAGCGTGGAGATCTGCTCCATGTG
>CM021729.1:53024506-53039516 GCA_011074415.1 Stictonetta naevosa
CTGCTGCTGCGTGGCTAGAACACCTCCTGCCCTCTTGCTGCATTGACCTTGGGGCTGCAGCACTGGTGCTCACTCCTCTCTCCCAGCTGCTGTTGTGCAGCAGGTTTGTTTGTTTTTTCCTTTCTTAAATATACTCTCACAGTGGCGCAGACAACATTGCTTATGGGCTCGTTTCTGGCCAGCGGCAGGGCCCATATCTAACATGGGGCAGCTTCTGGATTCTTCTCACAGGAGCCATCCCTGCAGCCCCCTGCTACCAAAACCTTGCTATGTTAACCCACTACAGAGTGCAATCAAACAGAATATGAAGTAATTTATTCTGTCGTATAACAAAAAATCAAAACCTTCTGCAAAAATAATCTGCATTTGCTTGTAGCATATTTTAAGATTCGTTCTGCAGCATGCTTTTTTTCCTATAAAATCTTTTAATACCATCTAAAGATGTAAATCATGTCACTTATACGTTGTTCTACTCCACTTGGAGGACAGACTAATTTTCTATTAATCCCAGAGGTAACAAATACATTTGATTTTTGATAATTCCAGACTAAAGTATTTTGTCTGTTAAGGACTTTTAATATATATAATCTCGTACATCTTTGGTGATTTGTTTCTCTTGAATCACACAGTATGTTCCCTAAGTACACCATAAAAATAACATAATCATGATGTTATCTGTTCTGTTACAAAGTGTATGACAATATTGTGTTTATGGTTAAATACAGCCTCAAGGACCTCATACCAGTGCCAAATAAGTAAGTTGTTTTCAATTAAGGACATCATCTCAGTGCTCAGTAAACACACAAGATTATTTATGCATGAACTTGAAGTTAGAATATGCGTATTAGGAGCATCCAATTCAGCTTTTGTTTGGACCTAACTGAAAACAACAAAGATGAAGCATAATAATAAAAAATAATGCCTCTAATAAGCCTATGTCGTAGTTGGTTTTGTTAGTTCATTTCATACTGCTGATAATGTATGGATACTCCTAATGATTCCATTAGAGTTTAAATAACAGAATTCAGCACAAACGTATTTCTACTGAGCAGTGGAAACATAATTTCTCTGGAACTGCAGCTGCTGTAGTTGAAGATTAGGCTCTTACTATCCCTTAGGGAGATTACTGTCTCTGCCAGCTGACTTAGTTTTTATACAGCCAGCGATTTATTAGATTGCTTTGCTCTTAAGTGTGATAATAAGCCTTATGCTTAGCAAGGTTTAGAGACTTCCAGTGCATTAATATTTTATGGCAATGACAGTCAAGACACATTTTGTTTACCTAACAAGACAAGCCAAGCTACAGCTGATGTGTACTGGAGATTAGATTTAACTGGCAGGAACTCTGCCAATTATGCCTTTAATGCTTTGCAATGGCTTTTATAATTGTAATCTAATCATTTACATATTTGATGCATCAACATTTTGTTCTAAACAGTACTGTTTATGTGATCTGGGTATTTATGGACAATCTTTTCTCTGTAGCATGCTCCTCATTTCTTTGGTGTCTATGTACTTTCTTCAAGTAGCATAGAAAAGCAGAGACAGCAATATTTGGAAGCCCAAACAGCTCCCTCCTAGGATCCCATTTATGTCTCTTTGGGGGGTTCAGTTTACAATGAAATTGATTGAATTTTTAAGTATTGTGAAAATAACCCTTAGTTGCTTTACTTATTCAATATGTTGGCCAAAATAGGACCCTGGTTTGCTGTGATTCAGTTTCAGTGACAGTGTTAGCTTCTGCTGCCCAAATAAATATTTAAATGAAGTAGTCCTGCTCTGATTGCTTTTCACTTCGTCTCAACAAAGCAGATTTATCAGCTATTATTAGTAGTGGAAAATGGAGAGTAAAGATCAGTGTGTCAGGTGTCTGGCATTGATTCAGCACATCTGCAAAACACACACGTCTGCAAAATAGTCACCATCTTAACTCCAGGGACAAGGCTGAGAATATTTACCAAGAGAAATTGCACACTGAAGTGCTTGATGCTCATGTGTCAAGGCTCAGGTATATCAGAACTCTATTAACGGTAGTTCGCCTTACAGTAGTATTGAAAAAATCAGACCAAAAGGTATCACAAAAAAAAAAAAAATGCTCTCACAATTAATGCTTCCCCAAAAAGATAACAAAGCAAGCCATAGAATATAGATGAATATACATAAATCTGAAATATCCTACCCTGACTGTAACTTTGAATGATATTCTGTCCTGTATTGTAACGTTTGTAATAAAATTACAAGTCTTGGTGATATAGTAATTTTGCTGGCAGAATTATTGTATTATATATATATGTATATATAGTTATTATGATATTATTAAAAACACACATTTTTTGTCTTCTTTTTTTTGTAGAAACATTTTAAATCAAGTGAATATACTTCAAAAATGCTTTGTTTTGTTTTGGTTTTGCTTTGTTTGATCCTGTCTGTATCTATAAAAAGTTCTTGTATGCTATCTGTGTAGTAAACTATTTAAAATCAAAGAGAGAAAATCTTTGTTGTCCCCCAAGAATAAGAATCAGAAAAAAATAAACCCTTAAAAATTTCTCATTTCCAAATTATTTTAATGACAATCATGATTAAAAAATGCATTTACATCTACTTTAAAATTTGAAATGTAACAGTTTTCCTACCTTCAGTCATTTGTTGATGCTTTATTATTATTATTATTGTGTAAAGCTGAACTGTAAACACATTTTAAGCTTTTTAAAAATGTATTATTAAAATACTGAACAAGCTCAAATACTGACATTGGTGGCTTTATGATTTCAACTATAGAGACAGTACTTATGGCAGGGGAGAGGAAGAAGCTGTGGATCCAAGATTTTTGTTTGCTTTCGAACTGCATTAGTCTGTAGTTCCGAACATTTAACCTCTATATGTGTCAGGTTTAAAACGGACTGTTGCAAGGCTGAAGCTTATACAGCACTTTGAAATCATCTAAAAACTCTGTAGAAGTAGTAGATACTGAGCGGTAGCATGCACCAATTTTTCTTTAACATCTCCATAAAAATTATGGAATGGAATAAACAGTTAGAACAGCTCTTTTTCCCAAGACTGATTTTTATTTATTTATTTATTTATTTATTTATTTATTTATTTATTTATTTTCCCAGTTTCTACAGATACTGAATATAAGACTTTTTCTTTACCTTGTCTGGAAATTGAGAGCTGATCCTGGAATTTGTATTCACAGTCATGTAGAGGGCAAATAATATTTGCACTCCACAGCACAGTGATGACCAATCAGCTGAGCATTGCAGTTTCTCCAGTCATGATTCACAGAAGGTGTGAAGTGTTACTGCTTCTTCCTTGACAACCTCATACGCAAGGCTGTAATGAGTTGTGGTCTTCACACCAGAGTCCCAGTGCAATGCCTGTGTGTCGATCAAGAGGGAGCTGATCATATGTATTACATATAAAAAGCATATGTCTTATGGATCAATAAAAACTGTGTGTGTGCATGCACACACCTGTGCATGCATGCCTATGCACAAACCGATTTTCTGGAAACGTGAAATTTTTAATAAAAATAATTTTCACTACTAAAGCCAGTTTACTGCCTTAGCTAGATCTGGCTTCAACATTGTTTGTTCTTTTAGCATTCCCTTCAGGATCCTCAGACAGATTTAGAAATATGAACAGTCACAGAAATAATAATGATGTTTTCCAGCCATTCAGTGAATCCTTCATTACAAAAAGGAGCCACTTTACTTATTTAACAGGGAGCAAGATAGTAGCTGCATTTTCATAGCAAATGAAAGCAAAAAGGAAAAAAAATCAAAGAAGTTGCAGTAGGCTTCCAGGTTTATTGTTACTGGACAATTTTTTTTTGATGATATCATGTATCAACAGCAGTTGGTGGAATTGAATGGTCTGTTTTTTCAACCCCATTTGGTCTTGAACCCACCTGCATGTGTGGTTTCCTGCACACCTTTACATGTCTCTCCCCAGATGTTTCTGGCACTTTGGAGGTTTGTTACTTCAATGTATGGCTTGCAGGATGACCAGACACTGCCTGTGTGTGTGTTCTTTGGCAGCAGGGCAAATGTGAACCTAGCAACTAACCCAAACAACTGTTTTTCAAGTGAATTCAAAAAGTCAAGATTATCTCTTGTCAGCATAACTAACCTAAGCAAATGTCATGGCTCTGTGTGTGCTCATATTTTCCAAGGATAAAACTGTGTGTAGATAAGAATGTCAATTAGGCATGGCCTTCAGGCTGGAAAAAGGCCAGTGTGACCACCAATAATGAAAATATGAGTATTCTTCCTGCAGGGACTATGAAAGTGGTTTTGGTTTTGGAGTTTTCAGGGAGCTCGCAGTTTGCAGTACTCATCCTTATGCAGCAAAAGGACGAAAGGATGATGAAAAGAGAAGGGATTAAATGATAGTGAAAAGACCATTAAGGACACATACTCCACCTTCTGCTTTTTGTTTTTACTGAGTGGCTGTAATCACAACGTTCGACCTTCGCTGTACTGGTGGTCTTACACCATGTCCTTCAGGAATTTCCTAATGAGGCCTATTTTACAATAGGTTTATTTTAACAGGAAAGTAGAGCTTGTGTGAATTTTAAGCATGTATTTGCTAACGTTTATGTGACAAACAGTACACACTTATTTCAGTCATTTTCTATGCCTACACACTGCAACCATTCCAATGAGCAAATTTTTGTTTACACAATATGAGTGGGAAGAATATGCCACAAATATCCATGTAGATATAGCAGCCTAGCATACAAATCATTCACACTTAAAGTGTAAAACTGCGTTGAAAAAGTTTTTGTGTGGGCAGTTTGGAAAAGGGAAGATTCCTGTATTTTTTAGACAAATACTTGAGGACACCTGAACACAGCAAATCATATGTGTGAAATAGGCTGGAATGCATTTGCACACATCATCCATAAGCATGATTCTGAAAAGATATTTCACTTCAAAAAATTATCATATTTTTGTATACAACAGAAATATACTAAATAAATAAGGTGATTTCAGTAGTTTCTGAATCCTAGGATTGCAGAAAGTCTGACAAAACTGGCAATCAAATTGATCTAATAAAAAAGTGGGTAGAAATCCTTTTAAGCTATTTTCACGTAGACTCATATTTAATCAAAACTGATATTTTCCCTCCATTCTAATTAGTTTATTTTCCTGATTACCAGTAAATTTAAATTAAGCCAGTCAAAGAATTAAATAATTTTTATATTTGATTTTCTTATTTGGATTTATGCTGCTTAATACTTAACCACTGCCTTCTATGTACTTCTGAATATATGAGAAATAATTAGTTCAAATGTATGTGAACTTTACCAGCAAACATTTGCAAACTGCATGATCCAAATGCATGTATAATGAGAATTGAAAGAAGGGAAAAGAAAACAAATTACAGTGTTTTATAGAAAAGGAAATTCCCCTGGAGATCTGAAAAACAAGACTATTTGTTATAGAAAGGCACTTGAAAAAATGTATAACTTTATATGAAATGTACCCTTAAAATCTATTACATGACAAGAAAAACAAAAAGTCATGTCAGAAAAACTTTTAAAAGTTGTAGCACCTATTTATTTTTCAGGAAAATTTCCAAAGAATACAGGAAATAGAAACCTTGCTCAGAGTATTTTACTTTATTGAGTTCTCTCTGCCTTGAAAATCTTAGCAGGAATCTCCAGAGACTCCTATAAAGATGTATTACATCATAAAGCAAACTAAGGATAGTAACCTATGTTATTAAACTGTCAACATACATTATACTACAATTTATCCACAGTCCAACTCAAGTTAAAGCCTCATTGTTGGCAGAAAATTTAAAACATAAGACTACTCTCTAACCATCTAAAGCCTAAGGTACTTTGGAAAAAATGTAGTAATAATCGCTCCACTATTCCACTGTAGTATGTGTGAATTTCATTGGTTTAGTACTGCAAATGCTCAACCATTACAAGGAAGGATTCTGAAGGATTACCACTTAAAAGGTTTTATTAGTGATGCTGTAGATTTCTCATTTCACAGTATATTAATAAAGGTTTGTTATAACAGATGTAATGAAAAATAAATCTTAAAACCCAGTGCTTAAACCTTGCTTAATTTCCACATTAATATTTAAAAACAAACCTGATAAAATGACATTGCTTATGAAGTCTGCCCTCTCAACTACACAAAATAGGGCTATTGTTTTGACTGCTGAAATGGTGTTACTTGGCAGGAATTATGATAAGTAAGAATTTCAGATCTACTGATAAAATTTGCTGAGACACAAGAAATTCCACTTGTATATATTTATATAAAACCTCATTGTTAGTTTCAATTATAGCAGTACCAAGGGATTCTGAGCTTATTATAGGTACTCTTCATCCAAAATTTATAGAGAGAGGGCTGCCATAGAAGAGGTAACTGATAGAGAAAATAAAATGAATTTAATCAAGTAACCACTGAAGAGAGGTCAGCATACGAGTCGAAGTGTCAAATCTTTTACTGTCATCCTTTGCCAGACAGGAAAGAATGGTAATGTTAGTGGCAGAAGTAGGATGCAGAGAAGCATTTAAGAATGTAAAGGTGAGTGTTTAAAGGTCTTTTCTATCTTTCTCTCTTTCTTTCTCTCTTTCTCTCTTCATCTCTCTCTCTTTCTCTCTCTCTTTCTCTCTTTCTCGCTTTCTCTCTTTCTCTCTTTCTTTCTTCCTTTCTCTCTTCCTTTCTTTCTTCCTTTCTCCCTTCCTTATTTTGGGGAGAGGACACCATCTGATAAATGGGTGGGTCTTGAAGGACTTGAGTTACAGAATCACAGAATCACAGAATCATCTAGGTTGGAAGAGACCTCCAAGATCACTGAGTCCAACCTCTGACTTAACACTAACAAGTCCTCCACTAAACCATATCACTAAGCTTTACATCTAAACGTCTTTTAAAGACATCCATGGATGGTGACTCAACCACCTCCCTGGGCAGCCTATTCCAATGCCTAACAACCCTTTCAGTAAAGAAGTTCTTCCTAATATCCAACCTATGTGCTGAAAATCATAGCAATAAGGCTATGCTAATGTATTAATAATTGATATTTTTATCTCTGCATATCCAATATGTTAGGAAAATTGTTTTGGAAAGGATGCCATACTGTGGAATATTGTATTTTATGTATTTTCTTTTATCAAGAAAAAAATGAGAAAGTTAACCCTATTTCAATATTTCCTCATAGCCATTTTTTTTCTTAATGTAAACATCTGTTTCTAAGAAAAGTTGCAATACTAAGCAGAGTCTAAAACAATTATATCACTAACTTGATAAAGGTTAGAAGTGGTCAGAAGCATGCGTTAGCACTGGAATGTGGGAAATGGTAGGAATTTAAACTCTGTCCACATTTCTTCAATCCATCTATAATCCCCAAGTGGCTAAATGTTTCTGTTAGAAATGCAGCACTGAAATAAATAGCAGTATGAATGTTAACAGTCATCAACATTATTTGTCATTGTTAGTGTACTAAAAACTGTGGATGTATAAAACTGTTCTTTAAAAAGCCAGTTTCATCTGCACGGACGTGTCAAAGAGTATATTTAACTGCCTCATTCATAACTGGAAACTATCATTCAAATTACGTCATAATATTCTTTTTAAAACCATCATTGCTTCATTTAAAACCACCATCGTATTGAATTAAAAACCAATAGCCACAGTTTATTTATGGTCATTCATTTTGTGTGGAAAATCAGACTAGAGCACATTCTGTTTTCTTGGACGTATTCCTGTCCAACAGTCTTCACATCAGGAAGCTTTATTAGCAACATGTGAAAATAATTGAGGAACAAAATGCCTAATACAGAATTTATTTACAGTTTTCTTGAGCTAGACTGTAGTTGAGAACTTTGCTGCTAATGAGAAATTACAGCATGCTACACCCTACTGCCAAAGAAAGCATCTGCACAGACCCTGCAGTGTACGTCCGAAGACTAATGTTTCCTGAATATATAAAAATTTCAACGAGGCTATAGTTCAACAGACTGTTTTCTGGATTCCTTCAGACTTCTGCCCAGGAATTGATGACTTGTTCAAACTTTTCTCCATAACTTGTTGGTTTATGAAAGAAACAAAAACTTAACCTAAAAAACAAGGAGCAAAAATCAGTAAAGCC
Source organism: Stictonetta naevosa (assembly GCA_011074415.1). Classification (NCBI taxonomy): domain Eukaryota; kingdom Metazoa; phylum Chordata; class Aves; order Anseriformes; family Anatidae; genus Stictonetta; species Stictonetta naevosa. The sequence continues at coordinate 53,032,628 of CM021729.1, forward strand.
TTCCAACCTCCCTACATTCCTAAGCCTAGGGGCCCTTTAATTGTGTGAAGATCTGACGAGTACCATACAGAACACCTCTTCAGTGCTTTAACACCTCACTAGTGGTTTAACAAATGATGCTTAAAATGGAATCAAAATACATTGTGTAGCTTGCAACTTCTCTGTGAACTTCTCTGTGTTTATATGTTGTATTCTTCTGCTGAGAGAACCCCTCATAAAAAAAAAAAAAAAGTGTAGTTTGTGTTTTGTAACAAGAGTCCAATTATTAGCTAACCAACAGGGACAAGTGCACTTGGACAGAGGTTCATTTGTAGGCCATCTGATTGTGTATCCCTTAATAACTTACTGTAAAGTGTCACATTTTTTGGGGAAAGTTCATCAGGTCTGGTATTTGCAGCAAAGCTGTTTATTCCATGTAGCAATTCTGCAAGGAGCTGTGGGATATATGTTGGCCAGGAGTCTTGCATTGAGGGTTTGCACAGGAACCAGTTTTCCTCCCTTCCACATTTCAGGACTTGAAACTGTGAAAAACTGCATCCCATAGAGAGGATTTGACCCTGTCTGTGCCTGTTCTGGTGGACTGGAAGTATATTACAGAACTTTCCATTTCTGTATCAATTTATGTGTCTCAAAAAAGCACCTAAATGTTCATGAATTGTCTTACATAGCTTGGTGAGGTGAGCATCTGTCTCTCCTACTGGCTTCAGCACACACATGGATGAGCTTACCTGCTTTTCCACTTTTGTTTGGAAGATGTATTTGCAGGTTCATCAAAGATGTGTTTTAATTCACTGCAACACTTCTGTTCTAAAGGAACTTAGCCAAAAAAAAAAAAAAAAAAGCAAAAAAAAGCAAAAAAAGCTTGCTGATCACCTTAAGAAAAAGTTAATCCCTAAAAGAGCTGAAATTGCTGAATTTGAAAGAATTAAATAGAAGAAGTATTAAATCACTTTCTTGCAGTCAGGATTTACATTTTTGTTTGCCAATATAGTGTTTAGAGCTGCTGTTCTGTGGCTAGTGGAGACATAAAATTTTTAACTGCTAGACTTTCCATGGTGTTTGTCTTTCCATGTATCTGTGTAATTGTTGCATTCCAGGTAAGGAGATACTAAGTCATGCTTGGCATACTTTGACCATGCTTGAGTTAAAAATATTGCAGTAAATAAGCAAGTACTTTTGAGAAGCTAAAAAAAGCAGCAGTTCAGGTTTGCGATTTGTTTACCCATTTCTGTTAGACATGTTAGAAACTCCATAGTTTCAAGTAGATTTCTATACTGCTCATTACAGGGGATGAAGTGTATGCCATTTTTATGGCAACATTAATTTCAACATTTAAATGTAAGAGCAAAATTTTACTTTGCGTGTGAAAGGCTGTTCTTAATTCCTTGAATTTCATTTCCTCTGTACTGTGGGGAGCATTTATATCAGAGATAGTTCTGGAGTTGCTGCCGTATGTAGGTGTATACCAACAATACTGAAAATAAGAGCATTTGTGTTCTGGAATAATTTCCAACTGTTGGGCTACAAATATGTATTTCTAATGAAATAAAATGTTCTTGAAAGACCCTGATGCTTTTTCTTCATTTTTTTTCCAAGATGTTTGTATGTTACTTCTTGAATAACTATCAGCCATGTTGTATCTAATTATGCAAAGATTCTGAGCTACTAAATCTTGTATGGTAAATTCAGTAGAAACAGTATCTCCCAGCTCCCCCTTTCTGTGCTCCATTCCCAAAGGGAATATAGGTCATTCCAGTTCATTTGTACAACACTTAGCAATAGGAATCCAATCCTAGCAACAGTGCTTTAATGTGGATATTAAATAAAGATATAAGTAGCATTACGATAAGTAATAATGCACACAGTAGCAAATATGTAAGCAGGGATATATGTGAGCATTTACAGGCTCTGCAGGAGTTAGTACTATAGAGCAAGCACTTGGTTATTTTGTTTATTTATTTTCAGTAAATATAATATTTTTGAAAATCAACTTTTGATCTTTTGGCATTTAATCAGTTGTCAAAATTCAAGCAAAATGTTGTGCCCATCATGAACATATAATAACACAGAATTTGTACAGTTCTTTGCCGAGTAATTAAACCAAAAGCCATCTGGGGCACATAACTTTGTATTGTTCAGTTCTGTGGGAGACTAGCACTCAGATGTAAAATTAGTATGGGAGGTGTTTCCCACACCCGTCTGCTCAGCTCACCAAAACAAAAAGAGCCTTGCACCTGTGGACACAATTTGATGTTTGTGAGCTAGTGTTTCCAAGACCTGGATTAGCAGTGGCATGTTTCTTTACTCGCAGGAAATCAGATGGGAATGGATTCTTCTCTGGACATTTCTTTTTGGAGCTCTTCTACTTAGTTCTCTTCCATACACAATTTCTCAGTCTCTGAGCCATATCCATTTGTTGGTATAGCATTATGTCTGTTCATAGGTTGGTCATGACTTTTAATTACAGTATGGATGCCAAATGAGCAAGGACTTAAGTGCCCAGTCTAAGCATGACAAAAACATTGACTTTCTTGCAGGAAGACCTTGCCACAATCATAATTATTCCCTGTTTTCACATTCCTGCTGTAACCACTTACTCCTGACTCATATAGTCCCCTTCCCTCCTATCCCATTGATTTCAGAGAATCTGTGCAGGCTTCTGTGCCTTCCATTAGCATTGGCTGTTTCATAGTTGTGGGAGTACCCTAGGTCTGCTTTTTATTTTTCATCAGGCTTTCCAGGCATTATGGAAAAGATGGAGCTCAGTGATGTCTCATTTACTGAAGAATAGTCTCTTGTGTCTCTCTTCAGCAAAGCCTGGGAGAGTTTCAGAAGTGTGAGGTGGCTTGCAGAAATGCCAGGCAGTGAGGAAGCAGCTATGCTGGCAGCATTCACGTCAGAGATATCTCCCCATGTCAGCATATGGCCCAAGCCTCTTGTTTTTGGCATGCTCTTTTCTCTCTTCATTGCTGCTTCTTGTTCACTTTGTGAAATGATTGCTATTAAAAGCAAGTTTGATGCTCAAAAGAAAAGTTTACTTAATACTATAAGCTGAAAACTCTTTGTGTTATAAAAATTTATAAAAATCAAAATCAGCAGCTGTTCATGTACAGTCTTCAGATGGAACAAAGAGCAAGAACAAGCTGCTGTACAATTTGCTGAGTATTGGTATTGATATGCTCAGCTCCAATAGGCTTTGCTTACACTGAAAATTTTCAGGTATATTTCCACTGTTGTGTAGCACCAGATTGGTATTCTGGTAGTCCTCAGGTAGACCAAAGAAGTCCACATATACTCCATCATCTTGTCCTCAGTTTTTCTCTTCATTTTTTATTCTGAATATATAAATATATATATATATATATTTCTGTTTGACATTATATTCAAAATGTGTTTCAGACCTCCTGCCTGGACATAGACTCAATTGTTTAGTATTAATATGCTTCTGCTTCTATTGGGATCAACAATAAAGCTCCCATATGTTTACGTGGTGCTGGATCAAGCCCAGTGTTACTAACAACTAGGATAATGAATGCATTGTAATGTGCATTTGTATTTGTAAAAATGTAAGCAGTCAAAATACATGTAAGAGGGTATCTCTAAATCTGTAGATTGATGCCTATTATCTAAAATACTATTTCATAAATAAATAATTCAACTGAAAAACATAGAGAAAAAATCTTATAAATAATCTTATCAACATTTGCTTTCACACTTTTACTATTTCACATTTATTTATTTATTTATTTATTTATTTATTTATTTATTTTTCACCTGTATTCAACACGTGCAAAATAGCTTAGAAACAGAGAAAGTGAGATTTTATGACCTGAAATTAGTATCCATTAAAATTATTATAATCTAACAAGAGTCTATCCTAGGAATTTTCTGTATCTCTTCAGTTAATCAGCTGTGATTTTCTTGTTGAGGATGGAGTAAAAAGCAAACAAATAAACAAAAAATAAACCAAAACAAAACAAATCCAAACCAAACACACACACACAAAACAAAACAAAAAACAACCCACCCTTCAGAAGCCATATAGTGACAGAACTTGTTTAAGAGCACGTATTTGCACTCTTTCATTTCCAGGTTCTTCAGCAGTAGCTGACTATCAAACATTATTCTCCAAGCTGTTCATACTCCAGCTGAAATAGTCAAGGATGCTGGCACATGAACAAAGATACTGTGTTAGTTTTTGCAGTGTTAAAAACAAAAGATAAAATCACTGCCAAATGGGCAGGAACAAGAGTGTTAGGGAGAGATAATTTATTTCATATTGAAGCATTTTTGAAGCATTTTGTGGCAAACAATAAACTAACAAGTAAACTGAAATCAGTATATTACCTTCACTAAAATTTGAAACAATTTCAAAAAAATTTGCACATGGATAAACATGGTAGCTAATGGTTTGAAGAGCATCATGCTGTTATTCAAAGAATACTCTGTTAATCATAGTAGGCAAATATTAATTTGTATGGTATTACTATATATATATATTTGTCTTTATCTTCCTTATTTACTGGATGATCTGGGCTTTTAAGTTTTAACTTATTCAAAAGCAACTCAATTTAAAATCTCATCTCAAAGCAGTATATTCCAAGATTGGCATCTGGCAGTTCTTTAAACAAATATTGATTTCTGGTATCTAGTGTTTTGGTGATTGCACAGTAGGTGTCGAGCTCTAGCACATCTCAAAGACATGGATCAGTCTCTATGTCTTTATGTGTTTTTGTGTGTATGTGTGTTGATTTTGTTTCTGTTTTTTAAGTTATTTCTGTCTAGCTTGGAAAAATGCTTAGAATTAGGAGTTTCTGATATTTATAAACCCTGAATAACTTTTGGAATGTATCTATTATTATATGTTGTATAAAACAGCTGTAAATATATCTGCAGCCTATACGTGTTTTATGCTGTGAAAAAGCACAGATCTGCCATAGGGAGAATATAGGGTATGTATATCATCTTAGATAATTGTCACTTACATAGATACAGCTTTGGAAGAGCTGGTACTTAACAGCTGTGCTGCTACTGAAAGCAAGGACAGCTGTCAGGTCTGAGGCTCCCCTAGTGCAGCATGGTGTGGAGAGGTGGGTGGTACAGCACAGGCCAAAAGCTGTGTCATGCTAAATTAATCTCTGGATGTAGCTTTTAGATGGCCAGAACATTCCCAGAATGTTGCACAAGGCTGTTAGCAATCTTGCAACTGTAAAAAATACTTATTTGAAGGTTAAAAAAAAAAAAAAAGAAAAAGAAAGAAAGAAAAGAGAAAAAACTGTACTGCTGACAATCATCAGTTAAAGTGCACATCTTGTCGCCTGTGGAAAAAAAAGATCAGGACTGCTGTCACAGAGGAGGAAGGAGAAGTGCAGTCCTTAAACAAAATTTAAATTGCTACCTAAATAAATTGCTACCTAAATAATTCCCTATGAAAGGAAAAATAGAACATTATCTATGACATCTATGACATTATGGTATAAAACATCCAGTAATCAAAAAACTTTGAGTAGAATTAGGTACCCTATGGCTGTGGGTGAGTTTGCACAGTCCTGTTACAATATTTTTGTTCAATTTATTTATTTTATTATTATTATTATTTTTTTCCTTCTCCCCACCTCTCCACAACAGAATGTGTCCAGAACAGACACATTGGTAATCTTACTTGAATCTAGACTGATCTAGGTAGAGTGTGGGAATATTGTATCAGACAGAGATGGAACTTCATCTTGGCAGCTAGTATTTTCCTGAGCTGTGTTACATGTCTTCTTCTCACATGTACTTGGACCTAAGCAACAAAGAGCATCCTCTCATCAGTGCCCATAGGGGCCTCATGCTTGATGGGGCCAAACTGTGCCCAGGGGACTGGTTGTTTCTGCCAGCAGCCAGAAAGACAGTGAAAACAAAAGCAGAGCTGGGAGGACTGGTTATGCTGTGGCATCTGTGCTGTGGCAATGCTTCAGAGCATGGGAAGAAGAGTATGTGAATTGTTGCTAGGCAATAGCTGTCTGGAGGGTGGCTGCTCAGCTTTGCTGTGACCACGGTAATTATTTCTGGCAAATCTGCAAAGAGCTCTGTGGGTTGCTACTTGTCTGAATAAAGAGATACTGATATATAAATGCAAAAACTGTATATGATCCTTGTATAAAACTGGAAGGGGTGTAAGAAAGAGTTACGTGATGTATACAGGCATTCCTATGCCTCTCAGGGGTTGCTTTTCATCTGTCTGAATTCGTTGCCCTCATTGGATGAACCAGGTGTATCCAGATCCTCTTCTGAGGTCTTTACCAGCTGCTGCCAAGGCATTTGTCCAGACCATTGTTGCTGGCTTTTCCAGCTGGAGTGAAGGAAAACCATTGAGCCCACACTGCTCTTGGAACAGTGGCAGTGGCATCAGGCACTAACGGAGCAGGTTGGTAACACCCACATAAAACCTGGTGCCCCTGCCAGCTTTCTCCTGAACAGGACTCAGCAATTCTGCTGGGTGGCTGCAGGGAGTTCGTCCAACCAATGCTGAAAAGAGAAATAGTTCTGATCTTTACTGACAACATATGTGCTGCATGAGGAAGCATAAAACTACACTTCCAAATCTGTGTTGTGGTGTTTCCTCTAGTCATTAAGACCTGGTCTAGGCTCTGAAGGGGAGTGCTTTACTTGATCAGTAACACTGTTAAGAATATTCAGGGTTTATAACTCTTGTCAAAGCCATCATGTATATTTATTTCCAAATTCCATAACATAGGCAATACTTGTTAGTTTGGGAAAAAGCAAACAAACAAACAAAAAACAGAAATAAAAATTCTGTCATCTTTATCATAATGATAAGCTTTGACATCATAAGCCATATGGGCTCACAATGTAAACCAATTTGTTTGCTCATTATCTTTCTTGG
>CM021729.1:53041728-53060550 GCA_011074415.1 Stictonetta naevosa
TATAAACAACCCTGAAAATAAAAATGTTTTGGTGGTGGTGGTAGTGTTTTTGGTATGTTTTTGTTTTATTTTGATTTGGTTTGGTTTGATTTGGTTTGGTTGTTGGTTTGTTGTTTATTTGTCTGTTAGATTTTTTTTGTTTGTTTTTTGAAATAATTTATAAAACGTTGCCTGGAAATTGGTACCCAGTATGCAATAATAACAATAGGGAACTCTAAGACTAATTAGGGATGCATATAGAAATGCTCATGATATTTCTGTAGTGTTTAGTGTAATCCTTCATCTTCTGTTCCTTGCTCTTTGAATACAGACTGCTGAAGAGTACCTAGAGTAGACTGACACCCATTAACAGTCTCAAACACAAATTTGACATCCCTCCTTACTGAGGTGTTTCTTAATAATAAATGCAGTACTGAAAATTCCAATTTTATGTGCTAGGAACACACAGGCTTGAGCTCTAGTATGTGTATGATATCAGTCTTATGAATTAGAATCAGACTTCTAAAGGTGTTTACACACAAGACTCGTCCCTCAGCCCCTTGCAGACAAAGATAAATCAATTAAATGTGAAGTAGGCTCCTTTTTAAAAGTAATTTGATATGAGCTAAACCACAGAAACATTTAAATAATTAAGAATTTGATTTGATGAGATGTAGCTCTTTGTTGAATACTGTATACAAGAGGTTGAGATTAGGCGTATCACAAGCAGGTTATTGGAGAGGCCATTCATTATGTTTATGAAGTCTGTTGGGGGGATCAGGGATGATTAGTAGGTATGATGTAGATGAGCAAAGGTTATGTGCAAGCAGTGACAAATCTGATCTGTTCTGCATGGTCAGGGAACACAAAATAAATGAATTTAAATTCCTCCTTATGCCTTTGTAGAGTAGCAACTAAATGTAGCTTTATACAGGGAGGCGGAGCGAGCAAATCACTGTGCAAGGAGGCAGCTAATTGCTGAACTTGATTGCAACTGCTAATCAGAGTCACAGGGAAAAAAAGTGTTGGGAATTAATTAGGCAAAGACCTTCAGAACAGCAGCAGGAAGCTTCCAAGTGACCTTTATTTACAGTCAGTTAAACAGAAGTGTGACTAAAAATGCCAAGGAGCAAATCAGATTATTAATATTGATTGCTTAAAGAAAATGAATAATTTAGAAGCAGAGTCAGAATAAATATGCAGTGACAGAGATGAAAGAGCACAATGTACTGCCTTTCCAACATTCATCTATCATGCAGCAGTGACTCTTCACACAGAAATGGAGAATTTCCACCATCACAAAACATAATTAGTTTCATGACCCAGCATGATAGCTGTATTGCTCCTACAAGGAGCCTTTTTTATTATTATTATTTTCTCAAGGTTGCAAAATGTGGGGGGAGATATGTGCCTGCTGAAAAGAAGCTTTATTTTTTGGAACTTTCTACATATATCACATTCAGGTACTATAGGAATAACTTCCAGCTCTTTGTCAACAGAATAGTAGAAACAGTATTTCATTATTTCAGATATACTGTTAGAGTAACCATTGAAATTAACAGCAAAGCTTAAAAACATTTATTAAATTGCTAAGTCCCAAATTTCCTCTCCTATTTGTCTGTACTCTGTTTTATTTATTTTTTTCTTTTGTTTTCAGTGATTTTATACTGATTATTTTTAATCAGTTTTCCTATTTTGTCTAATTTTAGTCTCGCATCCTGGTAAATTGATGTAATTGGTTGGTTACAGGCATTGCTAGAACAGATACTTTGGTTTTGGTTGGCAGCTGTTGGGAGATTTATTTATTTAATTAATTAATATGACATAATAATGCCATTAATTATGATGTGTTTAATAAGCATAAAGCTAAAATATTATAACACAGAATGTAAAATCTAACAACAAAGTAACTGAATATGTATGTATCCGCAATCAGTCCAGCTTTTCATGACCTGTTCTGAAAAGGAAACTGAATACCAGTAGTTATGCTTCTATTGTCTTAATTAGCTTTTGTCAACTGTTTCTTTATGCTTGTCTCTTTTTTCTTCTCCTTTCCTCTTTTTTTTTTTTTTTTAACAAACAAAATTAGACAAAGATATAATTAACTGAGACAAGTAGACTACATAAATCTAAGACAAAATTAGGTTCCACCATTTTGCTGTTACCCTTTTCAGGAGTCTCACAGTGATCTTCTGTACTGAAACAGTAGAGAAAAAGATTATTCTGACAATTTTCTGCTTCTCTCTGAGGGAAAAAAGTGTACCACAGCCAAAACAGTTTTAAAAGAAGTTAGGTTAATTGTGTTGTTTGGTGGTCATAGTTAGGTTAATTGTGTTGTTTGGTGGTCATATTTTCCTTTACTGTTAATGATGTCGGAGGTGGTGGCACACTAGCTGCCATTGTGCCTTTTGTCTATGCAGGGGTGAGCCTTATACTAAGGGCTGTGGCTGTGCTTGGACTTTTATATATATATATATAAGTGAACATATGGTTATGATGACAACACACATCTAAGGACTATGACTTCAGGTTTAATGATAGTTTTTGCCCTCATGCACAGTCACTGGTTAATATGTATCATTTATTTGGGACCACTGAATATATACCAACAGGGCAGAATTTTACTTCAGGCAGCACCTTGGGTAAATCACAGGAGAAAGTAAGCATTTAAAAATCATTCCTGCCCCTTCTTTATGAGGAACACCTGTCAAATATGGCCAAATGTAGATGAGCAATACAATCTTTGCAGAAAGGGAACTTCTGCTAGTTATCCATTAACAAACACATCAACAATCTTGAGTAAACACTACTTTTCTTACACCAGTTTGCCTTGCTAAATGTTGGGAGGGGCAAGAAGGAGTACACTGGAGTGTATGGTATTAGGACACATAAATATTTTAGTTTTCATTTTCTCTACTATAACAGAAATAATGATGGAACAATGAGTTTGCTTCTCAGATAATTGTCTTTGGTTCAGCAGACTTTGACTATTTGCATTTAAGTGACTATTTAGAGCCCTCCATATCACAGAGAGTGCTTCATTTCCCTGCTTTGGATATGCCTCAGTGAAAATGAGGGATGATGTCAGTGATTAATAAGTAGCAGATAAACTAAGTAGCAGTGAACAAGGAAGTCATGGTTTCAGCATGAATATAAATATATTACAGTCTAGTAAGACCTTATTCATGTAAGTTAGGCCCATTGCTTTCGATGAAACTATTTGGATAAACCACCATTTAAACACTGAACATTAATATAACACACTGTATCATGCTGCAGTCACTGCATCGCAAAAGAATGAGTGCTGAATTTTGTCTGGTCTATGTAGTAGTAATTAAGCCCTTTAACAAAAAGAAAACTCTTCTTTTAAAAAAACTGGAACTGATATATATTTTTTTCTTTTTCTTTTTCTTTTTTTTTCTTTTTTTTTTTTTTTTCCCACTTTGGACCATAGAAATGTCCATGACAGATGATGAATATATAGTGACAACATTAATGCACAGATAACAGTAAAACTGGCATCCAGAGTTTGTCTTTGCAAATTGAATAAGGTTCTTTTCAATACAACTATTTTTATGAATGTCAATGTAAAATTATAGCTTGTATGACAAAATCACTCCTATATATGTATTTTAGCTGAAATGTGAATTGTACCTCTTTTAGTGAATTAATTCCTTCTCTTAAGGAAAGAATACATTTAATGAATGGGTGTTGTTATAAAGTTAGTTGCTTTATGACATTTATAGCCTGACCTACACCCACCCAAATTCATGCCTTCTTTGTGAACCTCCTAATTTCTTGATCTCCATCAGACCAGGGAAAACTGTGCACAGAACTAGAGCAGATTAGATGAGTCGCACCTTTATGTTAAGCATGGAAACATACTTGGTGACCTCTCATCATCGTCCTTTCAAAACCATGTCATTATAAAACCCACTGCAAAGTTTGAGAACTGTGACAGCTTCTGATGCAAGGCTGGGGCAGAGGGTGTCATGCTGCTTGAGACCAAGTGGCATTGGCAATGTGTGGGAAAACAGGCATGGCACCTGCCCATGCAATGTGATACCTGGCTCCTTTTCAGTCAGCACTGCTCGCCTGTCTTTCATGAATGTTGTAATTATGCTGGTTACCACTTAAAAGCCAATGTTTGCCAAGTGCTGTCACTGAGCTGTGTCTGAAGTACCATAGCCTTGCAGGAAACAACTGAGGTAACTGCAAGGTACCTGTTGACAAATGCTGGCTTTTAAATGACACCCACTGTAAGCAAGCCTTGAAAACCTACTCTAAATATACCAGTGGGAAGCAAGCCATTTGTTTTTTCACATAACTTTCCATTCAGTCGTCTGTTGGCATGAAAGATGTGTGTAACTTGAGAGAACCATAGGAGCTTCTTCTGCAGGGCAACTTGTGAAAGGTTCTTTTTCCTAAGCGAAACATCTTTATGCAGAGGATATTCCCTATTTTTTTCTCTAAAACTCAGTATATTTTAAATTAATCTGTTTAAATTTATATTTTTAATAACTGCTATTTAAAGGAAATGACAAAAAGGAACCATGGAGATTTAATAAAGTGCAAGCTTAGAACCTTAATCACATAAGATATCAAAGTAATACATTTTTTTACTGAGGTATGTTAAAATGATTCCAGTAGTTGACAAATGGGTTACTGGTGGTTTATAGATGATATGAGAATTTAGTGAACAGTTAGGTACTCTCACATGGTGCCAAGACAATTTGCTCTCCTTCCCCAAAGAAATTGCTCTAATTCTCATCTTGCTGCACAGTTCTGCCAAGCTAGTTTGCCTCGCTTGACATAATGAACTGGCATACGAGAGGGAGAGAGAAAAAGGCTCAACAATGCATCAACAATGTAAATACACTTTTCTCTGGATCACTAAAAAAAGACTAGTTCTTTCGACAGGAAAAACTCTGTTGCAGGTCAACAGGCTTCCCTCAGTAACAGAGGGGCAGGAGTATAAGGTGGCCAAAGAGAGCAAGATGACAGAATCACAGAATCACAGAATAGTCTAGCTTGGAAGAGACCTCCAAGATCACCGAGTCCAACCTCTGACCTAATGCTAACAAGTCCTCCACTAAACCATATCTCTAAACTCTACTTCTAAACATCTTTTAAAGACCTCCAGGGATGGTGACTCAAACACTTCCCTGGACAGCCTATTCCAGTGACTAACAACCCTTTCAGTAAAGAAGTTCTTCCTAATATCCAACCTAAACCTCCCCTGGCACAATTTTAGCCCATTCCCCCTCGTCCTGTCACCAGGCATGTGGGAGAATAGACCAACTGCCACCTCACTACAGCCTCCTTTAAGGTACCTGTGGAGTGCAATAAGGTCGCCCCTGAGCCTCCTCTACTCCAGGTTAAATAGTCCCAGCTCCCGCAACCGCTCCTCATAAGACTTTTTCTCCAGACCCCTCACCAGCCTCATTGCCCTTCTCTGGACTCACTCGAGCACCTCCATGTCCTTCTTGTAGTGAGGTGCCCAAAACTGAACACAGTACTTGAGGTGCAGCCTCACCAGAGCTGAGTACAGGGGGACAATCACCTCCCTAGCTCTGCTGGCCACACTGTTTCTTATGCAAGCCAGGATGCTGTTGGCCTCCTTGGCCACCTGAGCACACTGCTGGCTCATATTCAGCTGACTATCAACCAATACTCCCACGTCCTTCTCTGACAGGCAGCTTTCTAACCACACATCTCCCAGCCTGTAGCTTTGTTTGGGGTTGTTGTGCCCCAGGTGGAGGACTTGACACTTGGCCTTGTTGAACTTCATACAGCCTAAGTTGGTGTTGTCTGCAAACTTACTGAGGGTGCACTCGATCCCCTCATCCAGATCGATAAAGATGTTAAAGAGGACTGGCCCCAGTACCGAGCCCTGGGGGACTCCACTAGTGACCGGCCTCCAACTGGATTTGACTCCATTCACCACAACTCTCTGGGCCCGGCCATCCAGCCAGCTCTTAACCCAACGAAGCCTATGCCAGTCCAAGCCATGAGCAGCCAAAATGATGATGAAGGATGCTGGGAGGCATCCCTGGCTGCTCCTCCTGCCCCCTCTCACAACATTCAGGCCACTGCACTTTATGGGGTAGAAATCTGGAGGGAGGTGGGAGCAAGGCAGCAGGGCCAGAAGTGCAGAATTTACCAGAGAAGAGTCATTACTCCCAGAAACAGATTTTTGCTCTGCTGTTGCCTCCCATCACTGTTCAGTTAATCAATTTGTGGAAGCACTTAAGCACATGCCGAAATCCCATGTTATTTGAAACGTGTCTGGAAATTAAGCTTGTGTTTAAGGTCTTTCCCAACCTGGAATAATAATAATGGAGCTCAGGGAATGCCAGTGTGATTTATAAAAGTGTCTTACTGCAACACAGTGGAAGGCTGTCATCACCATGGACTGCTCTGCTGTCTTCAAAGTTACCTCTCCCTTTAAATTGACCTTGGAAAAAACACTTAACACTGAGTGTTAAAAAGATGCTGGCAAATGTGGAAACTTATTCCAGACATCCTGATATGTGAACATGCTAACACTTGAGCAAAAATGTCAATTATTTCAATGGAATTACTCTGCTGAATAACATCTAGTAACTCAATGGTATTCGAAAAATCCTATCATGTTTAGAATAATGGTCTAATCCTGCATAATGCTGAGAATCCTTCAGACTCACTGAAATTTGTGTGATCACGCGGTATATATAGTGGATCAGAGTCTTTGTGAGAGCCAGATAAATGACAGAGAAGCAGAACAGCATGTGTGCCGGTCTGTATATAACAGGCAGGCATAACCTAACAGACAATTTAATCTCATCCATTTTCTGAAACCAGACTGTATTGTTGCAATGCTGCCTGACATTGTACTATAATAAAGTATCATCCTTAGAATGGATACATTTCTGTTTCATCCTTTTGTTTGTACACAGATTAAAGCATGATCCCCATTGACTGTAACCTATAATTGAATCAAGGATTCTACTGTTGTTGCAGAGAGCAGGAGTGGCGCTTGAGTGGTTTATAAGCATGAGCAGCAGAATCTGGAGATTAAATTTCATCTTTGATCTTCAATCTGTGACCATGAATTTTCTGTTGATAACATATAGAAATCAAAATAATACAGATAATTTTGAGTAGAGGGAGACGAAAAAAGGCTAGTCAGGGATCAACGACTTATGTATGCTCTTTTGGTGCAAAACTTTGATGCACACCACTCAGCTAAAATTGTGGATTTTTTTTTAATAGGAATATTTTTCATATATATTTAGAAATATATATTTATATATATGTCACATATTTAAAAAAAAAAAAATCCATTCAAATTTTGGAGAGTAGAATATTAGATGCAAGTGGATGAAGCCATCTGCTTTGTTAGTCCTTTAAGCTTCTCAAGTCTCAGCACTATTTTCAATGAAGAAAATTTCCTTTTTTCCTGCTCTTTATGTGCTAGTCACAATTTTCTTACTGGATTCCAAAGTACCCATGGTCTCAAAGTACTGCACAGCTGCTGCCACATATGTTGCTGCTGAAAGCTAAAACTTGCTGAAATAATCATTCCCAATGTTTGAAGAGGATACGGTTTAGACACTGCTTGATGTGTTTTGTTTCTTTAGGGAGCAGGAAGTCACAGCTCAAAACAGCAACAACATCAAGAATGGAGGGTTGATGTGGGGTTTTGTTGTCCCCCCTTCCATCGCTACTCTGGTCTCTATCAATATGAAGATCTACAAAAACTCCTTTGCATCATAAACCTTTATTTCAGAGTAAGTGATTGGATTGATGTTCATACATAATTGCCCATGCTGGATATGAGAGCTGTAAATTTTTAATTTGTAGATGAATAAAGGGACAATATAGAGAGCATGATGTAAGACATCAAAAAAAAAAAAAAAAAAAAAAAAGGGAGATGTATTATGTATTTTTGCATTATTTCACTGTCCTAGAATAAGATATGGATACAATATAAGATAGCAGGATCAATCAAGAGCATAGGTAAGATCAAATAAGCCATATAGCAATCCTGAGAGACAGATCTTTCACTCTTTCCAATTCTTTCACTCCACAAAGATTAATAGGTGCATTTTGGTTAGTTGACTGATACAAATCAATATGACTCCATTGAAATCTGCTGCAGTGTGTTATTTTACTCCCGGTTTGTTGTTCTCAGTTGAGTTTGGCCCCCTACAAAGTGTGCTGTGAAAGAGTAGTTCAATATGTTTTTAATTTGTTTCTAGGCTCTTTTTTTTCTCCCTTGAACTTCATTACCAACAGCTACGACAGACAGTGAGAAATGTTCAGAGAAAGAAATGGAATAAGGAAAATATTCCTATTCCAAGCAGATAAAAAGGGTGAAATACATAAACACCATAAATGGGAGATAGAATGGGGAAGTAGATTTTTGCTGCTGATAGTGCTGTGGTCTTAATTTGTAACCAAGCTAGGAATGGAACAAAAATTTCCAAGGAAGTGTGTCCTGACTTCACCAGAATCACTAAATGTGCATCTATTTTTAAAAGCAAGCTGCTCTGGTGTGATGGCTACTGAGCCAGTTACTGACTCTGATCAGTGAAGTTACAAAATCCACAGCAGTATTTGGTGGACCTAGGCCTGTACCATTTCCACCTTCATTCATCCATTTGAATTAAAGTGAAAGGCCATGATCCACACCTGCAAAAAGCCTGTGTGAGGCCCCTGCAGTCTTTATAGGTGGCAAGTAGAGTTGCATGGGGGTTGTAGTGTTGCTGAGGCCGGGGACACTCCACCACTTGGTGATGACTTTAATCACAGGAGAAAGGAACCACATGCTGTAAAACCAACCCAGCCACAATGTGTGGAGGACAATGGCAAGGACACAGCACCTGACGGAAGAAAGGGAACAATTACTTCTCTTGCTCTCCCAAAGACCACAGATCTAATGCTCTTCTGACAATATTTTTTCTTTCTGACACCGTAACTTTGCATGTTTCGGTGAGGTAAATCCACAGTGTGTCGATATATCCCTATGGTCAACCAAGAATATAGCCAATTATTATTAAGCCCAGTGTGAACTCTAATGCTTTTTGCACAGGTAGTTGCATCCAAAAGGATGGTGGAAACAAGCTGGAGTGAGGAGCTGCCACTGGAAGGCTGTGCTGCTTCCCCCCAGAGCTTTTGCAGAGTGGCAGAGCAGCTTTTCCATGCAAGCTCACACTGAGCACAGACACCCTGTACTGCTCATTCAGACCAGAGCTGGGAAAACGAGCTAACAATTGTTGTTCATGAATATTCACACACTTTTTAAAAGGAAGGAGTTTATCTATGTCAACATCTCATTTATGCCTGCATGCTGCCAAAGTGTAATCACAAACAATACCGTATGTACACACTTTAAAGTAAATTTTAAATTAGAACAATGGCAGATATTAAAAACTGTTGTCTTTGAACACAAATCTACACATCTCCCTTCCTGACATTTGCTGTTTTAAAAGACAAAAAAACTATGAAGAAAAGACTCTGCCCAGGGTATCTTAGCTGGGCTTTCTACACTTGCCAAGTGGTCTGACGATCTCATAGGAACATTGCTTACTTTACTAGTCACCTGGAAAGTGCAAGAATATTTGCCTGTTTGAAGACATATTTCCAATTATAGCTGTAAGTGGAGGTGTTATACATGCAAGATATCAGAGAAATTTAGAGTTTTCTGAATCTCAGAAATGATCCAGCTTAATTCTAGGTTAGAGATCAGCATAAATTCATTTATTTTATGTGGGTTAATAAATGTATATCTGATAAAGGGTGTGAATTTACAGTTCAGTTGGCTTGTTCCTCATACAAACTTCTATTAAAGATTTCCAGCACTTTGGGGAAGGCTGGTCTAAACAGGTAACTGAAATCTGACATTATAAAAACAGTCACTAAAATATCTAAGACAATCTTCCAGTCCTTTCTGCCTTGAACAGTTCTTGGAGTTCTGAGAAGTTTTAGGAATGCAGCAAATATGGCCTCTTTCAAAATGATATAATCTGGCCCTACCACAGCTGCCTGACAATGACTATTGTCTTGAACCTGGTTATCTGAAGTTGAAGACAGCGTATGCAAAGATTTATCTGCAACAAGCCCTACTTTAAATCCTTACTCTCAGGACTATATACAGTGATTCCTACTTTAAGACAAATCTCTTTTATGGCCTGTAACTGGAATTGGTTCTGTAGTTCATGTTTGCTGTCGGTCAAATACATGTTTTCAGTTTTTCATAACAAGCTGTAGGTGTCTGCAAATTGTAAAAAAAAAGAGACTGAAAGAAAGAAGTTATCTCAACAAGCAAACTCCTATATATTCCAAGGTTACTGTTGTATAATTAATAGCATTACCAAATGGAGCTGAAAATGTAGAGTCTGCAAACAGCTAATAACAAGGATTAGATATGCACTCTCTTTTTCATGAATGTTATTCCAGTTTCTTGTGAGCCTAATTGAAGTCAGAAGGGTCTTTCCACATGGCATGCTTTTGCTACTCTGATCAATGGCAAACAGTTCTTGTACCCTATGGAAAAAGCTCTTATCATGTATTTCTAGGAAAAACAAAACAAAACAAAACAAAAAAGAAAAAAAAAATGAAAAAATAAACTAAAAAAAGCCCTCCCTGAAACCCCACTTCTTCTTTTGGATCTAAAATGTAGTAAGATACATTGCATTAGAAAACTGGAAAAAGTGTTTTCAGATGTGGTAAATGA
The DNA here is from genome assembly GCA_011074415.1 of Stictonetta naevosa. Taxonomy (NCBI): domain Eukaryota; kingdom Metazoa; phylum Chordata; class Aves; order Anseriformes; family Anatidae; genus Stictonetta; species Stictonetta naevosa. The sequence goes on from CM021729.1 coordinate 53,052,428, forward strand.
CAGTGTTTTTTTTTTTTTTTTTTTTTTTTTTTTTTTCCTTAGACTGCATTCACTAAGGTTTTATTAATGGAATGAGCCACATATTGCAAAAACCTGTTAAAGACATCAAGCTTGCTTCAAAAATCTGTAAAACAATGGAATGTAGACAAATGATGGAAAATACTTTTAAGTGAATCCTTCTGGCACTAAATTATGGTGATATACCAAAATCCATTTTAACAAATAGGTCAGAATAGAGCTGCTAAAAGTAAGGAGCCTAATTCAAGGAGGTCATTGTCTTAAACACTATCAAAACAACTTTGGATTAATCACTTTCCTGCCTGCCGTAAAGTTTATTTGTGTACCACGTTTAAAAAGGGAAAAGCCTGAATATCTTTAATCTCCTCCTAACCTATAGTAAATAGCAAAGTATTAGCTCTGTGTGCATCTCTAAGTCCTGTCTTTAATTATACCTTTCCCATGTTTACATGAACTTTGATTTGCTTTTCAAAAGCCTCATGGAACAATTCCTGCAGCTGACCTGTGTGTAGTGCTGAATTTCTCCATAAAGTGAGTATTGATGAGCTGAAAAGTTCAGTGAACAGGAAAATTCTGCTGCTTTTATTGCCAGTGTGACAGGTTACTTTATTACCATGCCTTTCACAGCAATTTAACAGTTACCCTGGCAACGGATTCAGTGAGGTAATGGGATCAGAGGCATTAGAGGAGAGGAAAGGCTAGCGAAGAGAGAAAACCATCTGCTGGCTTATGTTCTCGGGGCTGTTTGCTCACTGCGAGCTCCTGACAATCATTGTAGTTGGATGTAAATGAGGCAGGTTAAACCACAGGCCTGCCCTATTTAGCCGTACTCTGGTGATTTGTCTTTCTAATTCTATTGAAATAATAATCAGGATTTGTTTCTGATTAATTAACTAACCTTTTGGTAAAAAGATTAGATAACGAAATTGCTGCCTATTCAGAGATAATGAGATTTTTATTACTCTGTCAAAGGAAAAAAAAAAATAGAAAAGTACATTTATGTGTCACCAGCCACTATGTCAAGGGAGGAAAATAAAGATTTAAATCTTTATGTCAGACATTTATTTCCTCACAGATTAAGTGCATCTTTAATTCCATGGGTGAACATCATCTTGTTTAAAACATTTCAGAAGAGCTTTTAAAACACCAAATAAAGTAATAAACACATTTCAACCATGATGCACTTTATATTAATTTGTTTCCAAAAATTGTCTCCTAATGGAAGAGAAACACTTGACGATTCAGAAATCCACCTGTACTGTGTGGGTGTATTTACATAAGTGCAAGAGTGTGAAGAAAGCAGTAAAATCTCCTTGTGAGCACTTTAGAGTGACATATGTAAATAGGCTGCTGTTATATCTTGCAGAACAGACATGCCTGACATAGTAGTTGTAGAAAATTCATTTATGTGTCGGAGCTCTGCCTGGGTGCATGAAATACCACACTGATATAATTAAATAATGGAGGCTGATATAATTAAATAATGAAAGATAACAAAACATTGCATTTAGAGTCTTCTCATGAAAGGCTCTTGGGGAAGAAGCAGCTGCACCCTTCAAGGAGAGACCCAGCCCTGCACAGTGGTGACTGTGGGACCCCAGGCTGCCCTACACCTCACCACAATTATCCCTGTCAATACACCAGCAGACCAAAAATGCCTGAAAACTCGCTCCTGGAAAAAAAATGGAACTGCACAGCCACAGAACATGTTGATTCCAGAGCCACTGGTGGTGTCCTGTGGTGGGCAATATGGTGTTGTAAGTGCAAATGTACGGATAGTTACTATCAGTGGACAGCATTATTTGAACCAGGCATGGCTTGTCCATCTCAAGGAGATGTGCACGCTGTGTGCACTTTGTTGACTGTCAAGTCACTAATTGTGACCTGTTAATTAACAAATCTCTAGAATGAACTGGGTTGAGAACATTCTCAGTCATGCAAACGAAGCAAGAAGAAACACAGGACGGGACACAGCAATTTGTTGGCGTGGCGTTAATGCATGCGCTTTCAGATTTGAGGTGACACTGACACTGGTGGCATTCAGCGTGCTTCATTACTTTTACTATTACACATTAACATGAAAAGCTCTCAAACATTGAAAGTCTCTGCTTCTCCCCAGCAGTGTACATAGCTGAAAGCTAGCCAGATGCTCGACCCACTTAGAGAAAATGTCTTCAGTAAAGAGATCGGGAGCTGAGCCTGTTTCCTGCCCGTCCCCCACCTTGCAGCTGCCCCTCCACACTGCCAGTATCCCTCCCTCCCTGTGTGTGCTGTCTAGTATCACAGCCCTGACAAAGAATGCAAACAAGAGGGCTTTCTTCTACCAAGAGAAAATTGTTTCCCTCCCCCTGCTCTGCTAAAATTCTTACTAAAAGCTTCTGACCCTTGATAACCAAAATCCCTTGAAAAGCAAGCAAGCCCTTTTGGCTTAGCACTAGATAAAAAGCTTTTTCTCTCCCTCTTTCTTTCCCCTTCCCCCATGTGAAATTCAGGTTTAATATTAGTAATTATTATTAAAATTAGAAAAATGTTATCAAAGGATCTCAGCAAAGGAGAATAAGTATAGTTTTCCTTTTTCCAGACGATGACATCTGCAGCTCTACATTTTCATGAAATGACTATACTTAACAAAAACATTACTTCATTTTCATGGTATTTCTTTTGTGCCTAGGAGCAACCCTGTAATTGTTCACTTCAATTACAACATTACTATTTTAAACTGAAACCCATTTTATCTGCATGCCAGCTTTTTATTTGTTTTACCAACTATATCTATTTCCATTACTGAAAGGCTGATGGTTTGTCTCAAGAGGAAATCAAATCCATTAATTCAGAAATTTCAAGCACGGCTGCCTCTGCCATAAGCAGCATTTCTTATGCTAATAGCAAATGTGCTGAGACTGAAAAGAACTGACACAGTTCTGTTTTTTATCATAACTTAAGCATTTATGTAACAAGGCAAATCTAATATTACTAGGAAACTTGTAAGTGTTATCATATATAATTCACTTTACTAATATCTTCATGGGGCCCTGGTTATTGCAACTGTGCTTTAAATCATGTTGTTTGTGGTTTTACCTTGCTTGACATTTCAGGTCTGATTTTGATCTTGACTACCTCAATGTAAATCTGTCATTGTTCATCTGACAATAAAAATATTCCAGATTTACCCCAGGCAAATAGGAATCAGGACATGCTCATTGTGCTTGAGGTATAATACCACCTCATCATTACAACAGACTAAACTAACTTTAAAGTGTGTGTGTATGTGTGTTTGCATGGAAAATGTATTACAGAAATTGGATTTATTTATTTATTTATTTGTTTGTTTGTTTATTTATTTTCCTCCAGCCATGAAAATAGCCCTCCAAAGGCAATTTAGGAATTTCCAGGAAGTTGCACCCACCCAACACCAAACAAAAATAAACACACTCCACCACCACCACCGCCTCCTCATTTAATGCACTTAGTTCTGTTGTATCACATGGTCTGTGTTCAATTAGATAGCTTAACAAGATAAACTCTGCCTTTGACCCAGAAAAAACAAACCAGACTGCTGCAGAGTTCTACGTAAGCTTTTCCAGGCACTGTGACCTGCTTATGTCAATGAAAGAGATCCTTATCATAAGGGCTAAATAATTTTCTGAGATTTCTATTTATTTATTTGTTTGTTTGTTTGTTTTAATATGTGTGAGTACAGACAGAATATACAGAAATTAGTGTACCAGTCTTGTCCTTCATTTTTGCAGCAAAGCCCTTTAGTGCTGTAAATCAGATCTCATTGGGAGATCTTACACACTGGCTGCAGATAAGCTGTTGAGAAGTAGTCAGGGCTTTTAGGAATTGCTGAACCATAAAGCTGACCTGCTTAGTGTTTTGTTGTAGGCTATTAAATCCAGGATTGGTGTTTTAAGATGATTCTGCTTTCTTCTTCTCTTGGCCTGGTTAAACAACACTACCCCCAGCTCGTTATTTAGCTGATTAAAACAAAAACCAGAATGAGAAGCCTGCTGTTTGAAAATCTTACCTTCACCCATCAAATTAATGAGAGTGACTTATGCTAACGTAGCTTGTGGCCTTAGCAATTTGATGCTGATTTTGAAATGAAGATTTACCGGCTGTACACACCACTCTACTTTGGTAGCAGTAAAATGGGTTTCTTTTCTCCCAAAACAGGGTCTACATCTTTTGTAAACATCCTCTATTTGGTTGACTTGTTGTAAAAGGGTGGGTAGGGTACTAATTCTTCCTGAGAATATATTGACAGTTATGTGCCAAAGAGCCAAACAAAAAGATTATACTTCAATTTGAGTGCCCTTTCCAGATATTTTGGGAAGTCTTCTAAATATGTTTTGCACTGTACATGTTACTGTCTAGTTAGGAACATGTTGTTTCTTTAAATAGCCCTTTCATATTGAGAGAGAAATTAAATGTGCTGTTTTATTTTTCCTGTGTTTGATGAGTGTTAACAAGTTTAGTATTTGAGAAAACCCAAACCAAATAAAACTCTGTCACTGTTGCTCTAAGTAAAGAAAAAAGCCACCTGGTGAGTAAGTTCACTGGGTCTTCATTTCTTTGTGTGATTGAATGAAAGAGAATGAGAGGGAGTAAAAGATTGCATTCATATGGAAGCTCCTTTGAATCCCACACAGGAGATAAAATCATAATAACATGTATGTATGAATATACATGTAGACATATGTTCCAGATTCCACTCAGTGTGAACTTTAGGACATAATGACATAAAGCTTGAGGAGAGGAAGAAAAATATTTAAAATTAGGGGTGACTGTGTGTTGAAAAATGAATCTCCATAGCTTTTTGTTTGTTTCTTTCTTTGTTTTTGTTTTTAAGTCAAGAAAATTTGTATCACAGGTATGATTTTTATCACCTTTTTATTTAGAGCTCCAATGTCAGTTCAGCACCCACTAGGCTATTTTCATAAGATCACTGTTTATTTTGAGACTCTCACTATGGTTTAGTAACAGTCTCATTGAATGAAGTTTTCTGGCTTTAGTTTGCTCAGAGTCAAAAAAGAAAGGTGTGAGAAGTAAATGCTTTACAAAACAATAGGGCCTATCTACCACATAAGAATGAAAATGGAATTTATTTGTATATCATATGCACAAGTAGTTAAACTTTTCAGGAAGGAAAACAAATTACTTTACAGCCTTTTCTCCTCTCTAATAATTTATTTTTCCTCATTAAATTGTTTATTTATTACTTTTAATACAGGTAAAAGCGCTGCTTCAACTCCACTATCATGTCCTCACAGGAGTTTTAGAATTGGTCTTGTTTATAATCTCAACAGCTGTGCATGGAACAGATTGTATTTCCACATTGTAGGTCAGCAAAGTTTGTTTTTCTTCATGTTTTTTATAGGCTCAAATTTCACTATAAGCCTTATGTGTTCATCCAGGCTTGTGATAATGAGCAAGATTATAGCGCAGTCAGATCACAAGCTTAGACTTTTTGTTTTGTATTGTTTTGTTTTGTTTTTCCTTTTAAATTGCATTCATGCAACTGCTGCTCAGTTTCCTGTTGTGCCCTATCTGTGAAATAACAAAATAATAACACTAATATAAAAGAACAATATTTACAGCTGTAGGACTGCCTCCACACTGCCAGGAAAAAGGAACATAGTAGTTTATTATTGAGAAATCCTGTAAGGCTACTGCAGGGAAATGTAGATTATTTCCATAGTAATCACTGATTTCTGGCACCATAGCTATAAATAATGATGCTAATACTACATAAACCACCTGCTTTTAAAATAGCAACAGTTTCTTAAAATGATTATTTCCAGTTTAGTTACTATATTCCTCCATTAATCATCTGTCTTTTAACCAACATTTTTTGCTTCAGATATTATTTATTTAATCAGATATGCAATTTTATATTCTTTTTGTATAATTTAAGTAAGAAAAGGATAATAAGACTTCTTGATACTTTTTTAGATATACTATGCAAAAGAAGGTTGTAGTTTTTAACTCAAGTCTTCCCCTGCATTGACTTATATATACCCTGAGTGTGATCCAGCTCATGATTTTAGTCACTGAAAGAAAGACATTCTGTATTGGTACTGGGAAAAAAGTCAGATATTTCCCATAGAAGATTTATTCCATTGTTTTATCTTCTTATTTATGGATGGAGATAATTAACCTACCAAAGACAGTTTGTCTTTGGGAGTGAATCCTGCCTTCTGTGTTTCCTGAGGTAGTGAAATGTGAAAAATCTGACAGCTTTAGGAGGGCTAAATATGAACATTAATTTAGGATGAAATGAACTAATGTTTTCATGGTGCTTTTATACTAAAATAAGCTATTTATTTTCCCATACACTAACCCTTAGAACCCTTGAAATACTTTTTTTTTTTTTTTTTTTTTTGTAGTCTAGCTAAAACTTCTGCTAAGTAGTGCATGAGGATATCAGTTTGCTCAGCTGGTCAGCAATGACCAGTCAACTGTAAAGCTATTTACGTGATATCTGAGGGGTCTATTCTCAGATCAATGCACAAACTGAATTCTTATTAACAGTAATAGAAGTTATGTGCAGGCATGAAAGTAAAGAAACTCCCTAATTAGAAATAATGAAAGACCAGACTGTTGTAGTCCTGAAAGGATGTGGTGCCCATATTTACTTAGATATAAAATGAACACTGCAACTTAAAGTGAAACATTAAGTTCATAAAATGGAGCAAAAGTAACTCACATTTTGGAGTACTATGCAGCCCTACACACCTCCTCTTTTTGAAGAAGTGTGCAGATTAGATTACTCTGTTGCAAATATCTCCTTTAGAAATATATTAGCAAGGTGAATTGGGAAAAAGAAAAAAAAAAAGTAAATAACAAATGTGGACCTGAACATGTTCTATATTTAAAGCAAAATAAGCAAAAGAAGAAAGAAGAAAACCTAGAGAATTTATACTGAGTTGCTGGCTCTTGACCACTGACTCTGATACTGCTGGAAACCATGCTGGATAACACTTTTCATAACTGCAGTTTAAGTTAGTACTTTTATTTGTTTTTATTGCAACAACTTGTTTGTGAGTGCTTCTCAGGAGCCCCATTTATTCAGGGTCATCGTCATATGATTTCCTAAATAACTGTTTTAGTTTAAACTGTTCTTTCTCTTCAATATTTTTTGATGTGTATTTAGTGCACTTACAGAGTACAGCCCTCATTACTTAAGAAGCCAACTACTTTATAGCATTCTCATATTAGATAGACTGTTTATATTGTTCTCAAAAAAATAATAAAAAAAAAGAAAACCTACCAAACAAAAACAAAACAAACAAACAAAAAACTTTTTTAATGCCATTCTAGAAGATTGAATTCATTCTCTTTAAGTTTATCTTCTGGGAATATGTATTCAAAGTTGTTTTCCAGGTAAGCTCTCTGACAAATGCCTTGTAGTAATAATATAAATGTTAGCTTTGTAGGAATATTTGTTGAAGTACAACAGATTTCATTTATTTTATTTTGTTTTTATTTATTTATTTATTTATTTATTTATTTATTTATTTATTTGTGATAGGTCTTATTGGTAGCTTGCAGATGTTTTGTTTTGTAAAAGCTTACTTTGCTTCTTTGTCTTCAAATGTTCAAAACTGAGAAGCCCACAGCATGTAGAAGATGTTGTTACTCACTCCATGTGACCTTGACTTTTGTATCCTTGTTCTTTAGATAATCAGTCCTCAGGGTGAGCCAGTTTGTTCGTGATTCTTCTGTGCAATGATAAATGCTTTCTAATATGATCCTCTCTGGGGCATGTTTGGAACATATTTGGAATATTGTACCAGTATTATTAACAGAACTGTTAAAGGAAACCAGGCCAAAGACTGAAGTTTTAGAACAGCACATTTTATCTGTTATTTTCTTCTGTCCTGACAGCCCTTTTCAAACAATCCGTGGACATTTCCTTTTATATTACACTCACTATATTCCTATTAACAAGACCAAAGTAGTTTACGTTTCTACAAAAGGTTCAGTTTTGTTTCCCCTTGGGAAACTTGAGGAAAAGCAAGTTTTCTGATAAAAAAAAAAAAAAAAGCTTATATTGGCAAACATAAATTTTAGATCCTGACAGGAATAGAAAGCACATTTTA
>CM021729.1:53060650-53071201 GCA_011074415.1 Stictonetta naevosa
AATTGAGGGAAATGTGTTTGAGAAATCTTAGAAAGAGGACGCTAAATTCTAACCACAGAAGCAGGTGGATGATACATAATTGTGAAGGACTTTGGGAGTGATCTGGAGAGAAAACATATCATTTTAAAACATTTATTTATTTATTTATTTCAGAATAGCATCACAGAAGGGTTCACATTGGAAGAACTGGATAATCTGCATGTTACTATTCTTTATAGTAGCTTTTTGAAGAAATTACTTCTGTTTTAGCAGTATTTTGTGAGTTGATGTTCAAAACTTTTATATTATTATTTATTTATTTTTTATTCTCTTATATAGTCTAATGGTTAAGAGATGTGACTAAATTTGTCTATCACCAATGGCATTTTTGTATAATGGACAATGCATTCTTAAAACTTCAAGGTGTTTCCACTACCACTACACATAAAATCTTCAATAAATAAATTATTTCCAAAGCAGCAAAAACCTCTCTACTCTTCAGGGAAAACATTTCTCAAGCAATTAAATAATTAAATAAATTCATTGTATTGCCAGGTAATGTTAGCTCAACTACTCTGAATTGAAGAATAGACCAAAATTTCCATCATCAAACCCACAACACATTCTTGGCATATACTCAAATTCTCTAGTGATGTGGGAAGAGTGGTTAAAGAGAAATAGTTTGACAGAAAGAGGAGAATATATTAAAACAAAAAAGGGATGAAATAAATAATTAACAATTGTTTCTATTTTGTATGTCTGGATAATATTGCATACATTCTGTATTTCTTTAGAGGGTAAACTGTCTTCATTAGACAATTTCTGATTCATTTAGAGAATTTATCATTTCTGTTTCTTTAGCCTCCATAGTCAATGAATAGAGTGATGGTTAAATAAACAACAAGCATGAATCCTGAGCACTGTGTACTTTCGGCAACTACTTAACTATTCCACACTTTTTGAGAACTCAGCCTTCTCAGTTTTTTTCCTCTTATTCTGCAGCAGTAAGACCTATAACTCCACTGCTAGCCAATATTTCTAGTCCTTTAAAACTAATGTACTTCTGAATTACACCAGCCTTGAGTTCATTAACTTCTTTAAGCAAACACTGCTTGCTTCATTTTTTTGTGGAGCTTTTAGTGTTATGTGAGATTAACATTTATTAGCCTTTGTAAGGTTTGGTTTTTTTCTTTATTTTTCTGAAGTGTGACAATGTTGAAGGTAAAACAGCCTTTTTATGGTTGTTATTGTCATTTTCCCTCTTCAGACCTTGTGGACTTTTTATAATATCTAACTCAGAATATACAATAATTATCCCTTTGGAAAGATATCTGAAATGGCTTTGGATAACCAAGTGGTATATTTGCAATTAGAACCCTTTATGATAACAGATATCCCAATTCTGTAAATGTATGAAGAAATATGCAATAAATCCCCCCGCCCCCCCCGAAAAAAAAAAAAAAAAAATTAAATGAGCTACAGGAAATGCTTCTTAGTCTCAGATGTTGTCTAGTGAGTTATGTTTCTTACAGAATGTTGGCTTGAGCCCAAGCCCATAACAGTGGAGAATCAGAGTAATGTCTCTCCTTTCTTAAAGTCCTGAACAACGTCATGTGAGTCACAAACTTCTTCAGTAGTACCACAACACTCCCACAGCACTATACCTGAATGTATCTTTTGCCCAGGAGTACAAGGAGATATGTAATAGGCAGAGGATCTGTCTGCAATAATAGTTAATGTTAGCTGAAGACTTCTCTGGGCTTTAGTAACTGTTTGCTATTTTATTGGCTGCAGACCACCTGATGCTCCTGTCAGCCACCTGCACTGAGATCAAGCACTGACTTATCCCTTTCTCATTGCTTGTCACGTTGTTCAGACCACGGGAATGATCCAGGTTAAGATCACGCTTTATATATTTTTTTCTCTTTGGCTTTTAAATTAGAACATCTCAGTGATATCCTGTTTTCAAACATTCACTTAGTCCTGCAAAAAGCTATCAAGTACACATAGTATGAATTCCCAAACACTTAACTGTGAATGTTCAAAAAGCCCAAAGCTCTAGTAGACTCCAGTAACTGTTGACCAATCTGTCTATCTCCAGGTTGGACTCCCTTGTGTAACCAGGATTAGACCATGCAGTGCCAGAAAGTCTTGCAGCTTTGTTACTTGTGGTCTTTCATGCTCATGAGTCAAGTAACTGAAATCTCAGCTCCTGTAAGTACAGGAGGTGCTGGTTCTTCCTCTGAAGTGGAGGATTTTATGAAGACATAAAAGCTAAGTTAGACTGGCATGGATAGGCCTGCCCCAGAGTATTGGGTGTTGGAAACTGAGACTTATAAGCAACCCTACAAGAAAACAGAAACCTGCCTGTGCTTTGACCGCTGCTATCAATATTTTGGATTCCTGATACTTCCAAATGAAAGGGTTTTTTGTTTGTTTGTTTATTATTGTTTTCTTTTGTTTGTTTTTTTTTGTAATTAACAAATGCCTGCTGTTTTATTGGGACACAACTCAATGTGCACATCCAGGTGCTCAGTATCGAGACTGCAGGGACAAGCATGCTTTTGTGCCTGCTTTGGTAATGGCAGTACCACTAAGGCTGACTGGAACCACTTATCTCTACATGACACCTACCCCGGTCTCAGTCATTGTCACAATGCATGCATGTTAAATGGATAATTCAGTAACAATGGCCCCATATTATGTCATTCTGGATCCTGGTTTGTTTGCTTGTTTGTTTGTTTGTCATATGTATACCACTTCTATAATCTTTTTTGTTCCTTTTATTCTTATTATTATTTGGATGAAATTTACACAACAGATACTTAATGTAACTAACCTGTTCTGCTCATAATCTTTCAACATGATTTTTTTATTATCATTATTATTTTCTCTGATCCCTGTCTGTAATTGCAGACAAGTGTTGTCTGGATCTTATCTACTTCTTCTTCTATAGATTTTCTAATGATATTCCTAAGGAAAAAGAAAAAAAAAAAAAAGAAAAAAAAAGTTTTTGCTATTTAGTCTTTTTAACACATCTCTTTCTACTTATGTAAGCAAACCAGTTATGGGCATATGATGCACAGTTCTTCAGGTGTTTTTGAAGAATTTGTGGTCCGCAGCTACAGAAAGCACAGCCAAGTTCACTTTGGCACACTCTGAGAAATACAAGATTTAAGTCATTCTGACTTGTTAGAGACTTGCCACACTAAGAATCTGCCCTCTCACTCCAGATGTGAGGGAAGTGAACATGTGTAACCTCTCATCAGTACAGTTCAGTAACAAAATGTGATCCTTGGTCTTTCTCACCCAGACAAAAATGATTAATGCAAAGTAGGAAGAAAGACATAAACTCTTACCTCTAAGATATTTGTTCTTGTAGTTTGTGAGCGAAGACAACACTTTTACAGGAAAATGTTGGGAATGTGTCTCTCTGTTTTAAGATTTACCTGCAACATATATATGAACTTTTCAGATCTCCTAATTTCCCACGGTCTCATTTTCAGACTGATGGAATAAAACAGCTTTGCATGGCACGTGTCTAAGTTTGCTGCATGTGTTGAAAGTATATATTTTTTTCTACCTAAAAGTTAATTTGTTTGGATTTCCAGATATTTAAGTTTATAAAACAATGTGTTTTGTAACTCTGATAGCCAACTCTGATGTCAACCTTATAGCGTTGACATTCTGAATCCTACATATGGATTACGGTTCTTTGCAAGTGCAATAATTTCTTGTTACAGGTAAAAATTAGAAATAATGTAGAAAGTAAAGACCTCATAGTATATATTTAAAACATTTTTATTAATATGAGATCTCTTGTTTGAACGATAGGATCATATTTTATCTGTATTTTCTTTTCTCTCTACTAGATTAAAAGCTGAGTGTTTTTTAACTTGATTACATATGGCACATAGGTGCTGGCCAGGAATATAAATAAGCAATTTTCCCATATCCACAACTAACTCTCCACTGATTCACCACTGGGAATCAGTCTGGCACACACAACATCTAATAACTATGTTATGCTGCACTGAGTACTGTAACCTTGTAGTAAAACTGACCTATGGTTTCACTTTATGATTGAAGCAAGTTGCAGGTCAAAAAGTAGCTAGTTACAGACATCAGAAATAGGTTGTTCTAGACAAAAACTTTGTATCTGCTAAATGCATAATCAATGCCATAGAGTTAACAGCTTCTGTCAAGGTGTGCAAACCTCACTGGAAGATCAACCTTGCAAAAGATTTGGTCTTATTATTGTGAAAATCCAGCAAATAAATTTTTCCAGATCTCTTCCTATTTCTAGTGATTCACTCTGGACAAGGGAATCTCCTATAGTTCTGGATGCTTCTCACTAAATACTAAGGTATTATGAAATTGTGAAAGATGTACTTTTTAATAGAAATCAAGACAGGAAATGGGCTAAAAAGGTTTTGCAGCATCTAACATACAGGTCTAACTTGGATGACTTCACAAAAAACACCGGGGAAGAGAGAAGAAATTTTTGTAACATTGAAAGTATTAGCAAAAATTGCAAAGGCAGTTTTGCCATAACAAAAACATGTAATTCATTGGTGAAAGTTAGAAGTTGACAATGGCAAAACAGTACCTGTCTTTGAAAGCAAGGAGATGAAGGGCGAACAGAGAGAGATGATGTAGAGTTTTAATTCAGTGATGTGGAAAGTTTTAAACAGATTTTAGTAGAAAAGCATAATCAACAACATGTGGGAAAATGGAAAGAATAAGATCATAGAATGATAGAATTGTAAAATGGCTAAGGTTAGAAGGGATATTAAAGATAACCTAGTTCCAACCCCCCTGCCATGGGCAGGGATGCCACCCACAAGATCAGGTTGTCCAGAGCCTCATCCAATTGGTCTTGAACACCTCCAGGAATGAGGCATTCACAGCTTTTCTGGGCAACCTCTTCCAGTGCCTCACTACCTTCTGAGGGAAGAATTTCCTCCTAACCTTTAATCTAAATCTCCCCTCTTTCATTTTAAAGCCATTCCCCTTTGCCCTATCGTAAGCCCCCTTTAAGTATCAAAAAGCTGCAATAAGGTCTCCCTGGACTCTTCTCTTCTTTAGGCTGACCATCGCCAGCTCTCTCAGCTTCATAGGAGAGGTGCTCCAGCCCTCTGATTAACTTTGTGTTCCTCCTCTAGACCTGCTCTAAAAGATCCAAATCCTTGTTGTGCTGGAGGCTCCAAACTGGACACTCCAGGTGGAATCTCACAAGAGAAGAGCAGAGGGTGACAATCCCCTCCCTCCACCTGCTGGCCAATCCTCCATTGATGTAGCCCAGGATGCAGTTCACCTTCTGGGCTGCAAGCACACACTGCTGGCTCATATTGAGCTTTTCATCCACCAGAACCCCCAAGTCCTCTGCAGGGCTGCTCTCAATGAGTTCTCGCGGTCTGTGCTCATGTTTGGGATTGCCCCAACACAGATGCAATGCCTTGCACTTGGACTTTTTGAACCTCACCCCTTCGTTCTGTTGTATCAACTGCACCACTCAGCTTAGTGTCATCTGCAGACTTGCTGAGGTTGTACTTGATACCACTGTCTATGTAATTGATAAAGATATTAAACAACACCAGTCCCAAGACAGACCCCTGAGACACACCATTCATCACCAGCCTCTACCTGGACATAGTGGCATTGACCCCAAGCTGCACCCTCAGAGTGTAGCCGTGAAGCCATTTCCTAATTCACTTAATGGTCCACCTTTCAAATTCAATCCAAGATACAACAACATAGTTGTATGAAATGTAGATTGTATGCAAGCGAGATTTCTTTCGTTTTTTGCTTTTGTTTGTTTGTTGTTTTTAATAAGAGAGCAGGTTTGTTGGCATGCCAGTACCAATCTGCTAAGTAAAATCTCATTGTATTGTTGAGTGTCCTGGTTTCAGTTAGGACAGAGTTATTTTTCTTCCTAGTAGCTGGTAGGGTGCTATGTTTTGGATTAGGATGAGAAGAGTGCTGATAACACGCTGATGTTTTAATTGCTGCAGAGCAATGCTTACACTAAGCCAAGGACTTTTCAGCTTCTTGCTCTGTCCTGCCAGCGGGCAGGTTGGGGTTGCAGCAAGAGCTGGGAGGGGACAGACCCAGGACAGCTGACCCAAACTGGCCAAAAAGGTATTCCATACCATCTGACATCATGCTAAACAATATATAGGGGTGGCTAGCCGGGATGGGGGGCCGGCTGTTCGGGGTTGGGCTGGGCATCGCTCAGCGGGTGGTGAGCAATTGCATTGTGCATCACTTGTTTGTACATATTATTATTATTATTATTATTTTCTATCTTAACAAACTATCTCAACCCACAGGCTTCACTTTCCCGTTTCTCTCCCCCATCCCAGAGAGGGAGGGGGGAGGGTGAGTGAATGGCTGTGTGGTGTTTAGCTGCCAGCCGGGTTAAACCACAACATTGAGTAAAATTCTTATTTCCAATGGATTTAAAACAGAAGTTCAAATGCCTAAAATTCTAGGAAAGCTGTAAGCCTATTGAGGATGAGGGATTAAAAATAACTTGTCATGTGAACCTACAAATGACGAGGCTGGAGTTGAGGAGAGGCATTGTTACTTTTATATACTTTTGGATATCCATCCGTTTAAACAAAAAGAAAACGAGTAAAAGGTGGGCAGTTATGTATTTGTCATAAGTCTATTGAAACAAGTAATGAAAACATTTCTAGCTGTCTGATTGCTAAAATCCTGGAACAATTTTCATACAGGAAAGAGGAACCCTAGTAGTTTCAAGACAGACTTCGAAAGCTGAATGGAAATGAATCTATGCCACAATAATGGTGATTTTGAGTTAGAAATTCAGGTCTGTCATTCACAGAAAAATTTAGATGATTCAAAATAAAGACCTGATATTATTTTAGACATTCTTCTTGCAAGAGACTAGCATAAACAACATTAGGGGTCCTCTCCCTTCCCAAGCAGTGGCTGCAAAACATCAGGGTACTGGGGGGTAGCTAAATGGTTCTGGGGAGCTTTTCCCACTTATTTCCACTTGATCAACAAATTAGTTTGTATTCCTAAAGCATTTTGAAAATTAACTCGACATTCACAGTGTCCAGATGTCCATCTTCCTCGATGATGCTCTCAGAATTGCCACAAAGACATTAATTTCTCTTCTTTTACCTTGTTGGCTGATGTCAATATCTGTGTATTAAGGTTATGTAGAGTCTGACAACCCCTGCCATCAGTCTCTACGTTTCATAAAATGTTTCATTCATTTGATCCTGTTTGATATCAACATGCCAGAGCAATTCAGCAAAAGGATGAAATTCTTGTAATGTAACCAAAGTCTGAGCCCAGAAAGATTTAGGTCTGAGAAATTTGTGGAGGGAAAAAGATACCAGACTGTACAGCCCAGAGGCTGAAACTTCTGGGACCTTGGTTTATTGAAGTGGCTTCTGCCCCTTTACATTATTACTGCCTAGTTTTCCAGATCCAGGATTTGTGAAGTGCAAATGCAAAGGATGTGGTTTTGCTTCTTAATCTCTCCAGTCCTGGAGAGATTAAGTCTCTCCAGTCCTGGAGAGATTAAGATCTCCAGTCCTGGAGAGATTAAGTTCATTCCTGGCTTTGTCCATATGTTTTGGGAATAGGAGGGGGTTGTCTCCCACATTTGAGGCAACCATTTCCCACATAACTGTTCCATGACACAAGTACATTTAGTAAGAGTTATGCAAATAGACTGATCACAAATGCAAATTGTTCAAAATGTAGTGGTCTAAACCGCAATGACATATGTCTCATTGGTATAATGCTTCATACAGGTGATATAAATGCAGTTTCTGAATCAAAACTAAAAATTACAGCAACTTTAATGCAAAATGTAGCTACACAGTTACACATTTCATCATGAGTGCACAGAGATAATATGAGCTCTGTTTATGTTCCAGCATGTTGTATTTTGGATTCACTTCCTTGCTCATAAAAACTGGAATATATCAACATGACTGCCTCCAAGTTGAGTCTAAAACTGATCCTTTTGTTTGTTTGTTTTATTATTTATTATTATTATTGTAAAGTTTATGCTCTCTATCTGGTGTTGAATGAACTGACAACAGATGATTAGCAACTGTGAAAAATAGCCCTACCAAATACAATAGCTATTTTTTACATATGGTCAACTGGCATGAAGAAAAAGTATAGTGATAATGGGTGTTATTTTTTGGAATCTTAGATTATTGCTTTTCAATAATGTCAAAAATGTCAAAATACCAAAACCAGGAAATTTATAAGCTCAGAAACTTAGCTTTACTTATACAATAATTGTCTGGAAATTACATTGGAAATTGCACGGGGAGATTTGCTGGCTTGTGAAAACAGTCTTAGTAAGATTCCAATTATTCCACAGTACCAGAAATATTACTGGAATAATCTTATTAATTTTCTGTAACTTCTGTGTTTGGAGAAAGTTTAAAAAGGCTCAGAAACCAATAAAACAAAGTGAATTATCATTTTTTAATAAATTTCCAGTTTTCATTCAAGTACCACTTCAGACTAGGCCTTGTTAGACAAGACTCTTCTTTCTCTCTTTTTTTCATAGCATCATTTACATGATGCATGTTTTTGTGCGTTTTCTGATTTAATAGGTGAACCAGAATTAGCCACAATAAGCTTTATTCCTGTTATGTCTTTCTTTGGTTTCCCTTCCTTAGCTTCTTCCTTGCAAAAACACCTACTAGGAGATTAAACCCTCCTAAACACATTCAAGTTAATTTTGGCTGAGACAAAAGGGTTGTTTTAAAAATTCACATTTTAATCCACAAATCATCTCATAGACACTATGTTATGTAACCATGAAAATTCTGATATTAATGACTTGATATGAATGACTTGACATTTTTTAAATGCCATTGTAATAACACAACTTACGACTTCCAAATTCATTGCATTTTCATATGTTAGCAGAAAATTAGTGTGTTTTTGTTTGTTTGTTTGTTTTCTCTGAAAGTATTATTTAGTATTACTTGCTTTTAGATAGGAAGAAGTCCAAGACAGAAGAGAGATGTTGCAGAGGGGGGTGGGTTGTTCTCTCATTCAGGAAATAATATTGCAAGCAGGGTCAAGGGTTAAGATAAATTATAGTAACAGCTATGTAATAAGTCCATGCACACAAATCTCTGTACAATCTCAATGAAGACTTCCCCTTTTCCAGATTTTGGTCCATGCTTCCCTTTCTACAAAGTTCAAGAAGGACCCCTTTGTCGTCTATATGGCAATAGTCTAGCAAATTAATGTAGCAGAAATTCCCTACTTGAGTTTCTTATGAGTTAATAGAGATGCTAACTTACATAATCTGTGCTTCTAGACATAATATATATATATATGTACCAGTAAACATAAGGAAGAGACCATTTTTTTCTGTCATACACATACTCTCCCCTTTAAATTTAGCAAGAATATTGTGAGTGCTACAGAGGACAGAAATTCACTTTTAAGCACTTGTAAGGACATGCAATTAAGTGTGTATATGTAGGTACACATAAATACATTTATGTACAGATGCAAACAAATTTGTTTGCAGTTTCTGCTTCAAAATTTCCAGACTATAATAGTTACAGTTCAAAAGAGGGAAAATCAAGAAAGAAAAGAAGAAAAAAACAAACAAACAAACAAAAAAACTTATGAAACTCATGAACTTCCTTCAAAACTCTAATCTTGAGTTTTGCAAGTGTGATTCCTAGTGAAAGGTAGTGCCTTGTATCATGATCTTTTCCTGAAAAGAGTGGAAAATATCTCATTTGAAAGAATGTGGCAATGGGTCTGGGGTAAATCATATTTGATCAAATTTTTCTTTTTAATTTTTAGAAATGTTGTTCTCATACAGTGAGATCCAAAGACCGATAAGTATAATATAAGAAACACTCCAGCATTTAACAGAAATATATATATATATTCCTTCAGAGAAGTGAAAGGATGTATAATAGACCATTATAAGTGGATTTTTAATATCATTAAGGAAAATAGTTATGTGTTTTCCAATGAACAAACAGACTGTAAGAAAACAATCCAATGGTGATTTTTTATTTAATTGTAACATGTACATTCACAGAGAAATAGTTACTTTACTTGATGAAGTAGTCAAGAGCACGTGAAGTTGATATAATTGTCACAGAAATTGTTTTAAATTGTATTTTTTTTAGGATAATTGAAATAAATTTTACATCTCCTTCAGTTTTGTTATATAGTGTTTTTTTTTTGTTTTTTTTTGTTTTTTTTTTTTTTCTCCCTTCATAGTAAGTTAAATTGCTCTCAGAAGATTTATAGAGTTGTCAGGTGTTTCTCTATATTTTTCAGTCAACATTCAGTATTTAAGCCATGACTTGAATGGACCACCTCTCCAGTATTATGAATGGTAATTTAATCTCCATCCTCAATCAACCATGAGCCTGGAAGCAAAGGTTGCCAATTATGTTGAATTGTACCAAACTATGCATAATTTTATTTCAGACATTCCATTTCTCATTATATGAATTCTTATTTCTTTTGTCTTTGCCACAAAAGAGAGTTTTTACTAAATCAAGTGGTGTTTTAAAATGGAGA
>CM021729.1:53076641-53119951 GCA_011074415.1 Stictonetta naevosa
ACTAGCTATCTAACAAGTCTTATTAACGAAAAACGAATATTAGAGAATATAATTCATACCAGAACTATATAACATAGGTAAATGAACAATAAAAATGATAAATTGGGCAATAGAAAAGATTACAGAAATAATGCTTTCACATATTGGGCATTCATTAAATTGACTTTCCAGGATAATTACTATAACATTTCTACCCCTGATTCAGCACAGACTTTTGGATCATTAAAATAGACTGTAAATATTGTATGTTTTCAGGACATTCTCTTGCAGACCTGGAAATTGAAGGTCCATGTCAAAGACTTTGTTCAAGGCTAAATCTGTTCTGTAGGTCCAAATATTTTGTACTGGAAACTGAATTCAACAAAGACATTTTTCTGTATCAAAACATGTTTGTTTATTTGTTTATTTATTTATTAAGAGTAACAGTCTTTACTGCTGTGTATGGATTTAAATGATTTAAAATAGTATAGTAAAATACTACGAATTAACCTAAAAGTATCTTTCACATTTATAGTCATTTGTGTCTATTCTGATAATAGGTTAAAGATTGACTGAAACAGCTAATTCCAGAAATGCCTTGAATTGTAAATAATTATGATTGCTAGTGGACTTGTAATTTGCTATTAAGTACATCTGGTTAGTAATTTTCTGGGAAAATAATGCTGGAAAATGTTCACATTCCTAATAGTTCCCCTATTTAATCTAGTTTAATGACTTCTTTCCTAATGCATCTGCCATCTTTTCTTACTTACCCATCCAGTTTATACTGTAAGTTGTATTCTGTAAGAACTTCTGAAACTAACAGATGTAAATTTGGTTTGTGGGAAGCATTCTGTACATTTTTACTCTCTCTCAGGTTAAAACAACCAAATTTATTAAGTCTGTTCTTTTATATATATATATATATATTTCTCTCTGAAGTTAATATATATATTGAGGAAAACTTCTCTTGGGGTGAAGTTTTCCTTTGACCAGTATTAAGCAATACCACATAATTTACCGAAACATGATGGGAGTTCCCTGCTCAGAAAAAGGGTGCCTAAGCTGAAATTTAGAATTATTCTCTATAAACCAACAAAACAGTGTACATTATTTTTTCCATATTAGTGAAAAGTCTTTAAACTTCCTAAACTAAGGATGCTGACAATGGCCTGGCAATGTTGATTCCTACAAAAATATGTTTTACTACAGTGCTGCTTGCCTTGTGATACTACTGCTTTGTAAAGTGACAACTTAATGACAAGATCATGAAAAGTGTCATGTTGGAATACATCAACTCCATTCTGAAGAGCAGAGATAGCACCTCTATTAATTTCATCTTTAAAATTTAACAAAGCTGCTTTACTAAAAAAACCTGCACCTTCTAACTAAGCCTCTGACACAGCAATGCATTAAACACATGCAAGTTTTGAGAAAAGAGATACATTGATTTCCTAATGACAGCTTGAAAGTCTAAAGCTGAGCAAATACATAGATTTATTTATTTATTTATTTATTTAATTATTTTTAATTTTTTCCAGATTCAAGGTCTAGCTATATTACCAAAGAACAGTTTTTTATGTAAATATAGAGGAAGTAGGATAAAAGAACTGAAGTCTATTCAGTAGCACCATGAGGAGTATCGTTCTTTCTCTTTCTGTAACCTTGTTGCACTTATACATAATTCATATCTCAGTACAAATCTAAACCTGTTCCTATTCAAGTCCGTGATTATAAATAGAAAACTATGAATATAATACACATCTACAGGGTCAAGTAACCACTCTTGAATCATTTTAATTAGAAAATGATTCCCTTATTGTTTTACTTTCACAATTTATTTTTTCTCAATTTCATGAAATCAAATATTTATCCTAAGATAAAAAATTTCCAGCGCAGCACACAATTTTTGGTGTCTTCTTCTGTAGTTTAGTCTTTTAATCTTTTAGCATTTATTTAATTTTTTGTAACTTCATGGGTACATCCTTCTATATCTCCCTTCATCTGAAAAGACATTTTCAGACTGAAATGCAGTAGTAATGTGGGGTGGAGTGGTGGTTTTGGTCATATGACCATATGCTAGGTGAAAAAGCTAGCATATTTTAATATATTTTAATATATTATCAGTTCTCGGGTGAAAACAATTATCAATGAAATACTACTGTGGACAAGCACAAGTATGTTTTCTACATCTGAGAAAAAAGGCAAAATTTGCTGATATCACTTTAATGTGTTGTATTTTCGGTGGACTAGGAGGCCATTTATTTGTATATACCATTTATTTGTATATACCATTGAACAACTAAGAAAGTACTCTGTTGAAAATGTACTGACAGAGGATATAAAGGACAGAAAGGGGAGTGCTTTTGTCAGTGGCAACAGCTTAAGGGAAATGTCAATAAGACTATAGCCTCAGTGTAGGTAAAATGAAAAATAAAAATCACATTAAAAAAAGCCTGTAGGACAGTCAATTATTTTTTATTATGTTTATTGTATTTTTAAGCTTCTGTATACATTTTGAATTTTTGAATATATATATTAAAGAATAGCATTTCTAATATAGTTTGCAAACGAATATTCCATTCCATAATGTAGTCTAAATAAAAAAGTAATTTAATTCAAAAGTCTTCAGAGAGTATTGGCAACTATGTTAAAAATATGTATTTGGATCATAGATATTTGCAAAGCTTCAGTATAGGGTAAGTAGACATCTGTCAGGAGCTGCGGAGTTGTTGTATATAATGATCTCTGCTCACAAAAATTCTTGTGTTATAAGAACAGAGGTAACCAAATCTTGCAGTCTGATCAAGAAATAGGTAAAGCCAGGCTTTACGCAACTCTTCCCCTATCTTAGACCCATCACTTCAGTTTGATCTCAAAGAAGAGAGATAGTGAGAGAGTAACATATTGCTGTACCACTCTTTCATGATGTGGAGATTTATTTCATTTTCAACAATGACACCTTTCCCCACACCCTTGTAAAGGAGCTACTAGAAAAAAAAATAAATCATTCTCTCTTTAAATCTTGTGGCTACTAAAATACAGTTGGGACTTGTAAAATCATGCTGAAAAATAACTCGCTTTAATTCAAGATATATTCCCAAAGTCATCAAAAACAGACTGGCTATAATTATGTTGCATTTCATAACATATCTCAATACAAAAGGGAAAAAAATATCTAAAATATTTATTATATAAAATGCAGGCATGTACAGTGTACATGGAGGGTAAAGTCTCAAGATAATTCACTGGGATATTACTTCATGAAATGTAAGTATCTTATTTGGCCCAAGCTATGCTGTGTTATGGAGAGTAGAATGTATATCATAATATGATGTCATCTCTTTTCATGCTTATAATGATGAGTAATGAAATGGACAGCAATTTCCTTGACATTATTTCCTTGACAGTATTTCCTTAACACTGGTCTTTAGTGTAGGATTCAGTTCTTTTTTCTCATACATTCAAGTACTGTCCCCAGTGAGACTCTATAAAGACACTTCCATGTAAATCAGTGGCAAACCATGGAGGGCTCCAGAAAAAGGTCTGGTGCAACCAGCAAGACCTCCTCTTAATCTCCTTATTTGAAGAGAGACCATCAGGGACCTTCCAAGATGTCCAAATTCTTTGAGTAGAGAATGCATTAGGGGCTTTCTTTAAGGAAATTGTTTCCTTTTGCAAGATCTCACTCTTAAATGAACAAGTAAATTTATGTCCCATATAATATCAAGCTCTCTGCATGTTTTTCTAGGGTAATTTCAGGAGACAGACAGTGTTTCATTCCTAAGCTCTTCACTTGAAACGGGAACTTCATGCTGTAAGATGACATTTGCCTGAACAAACAGAGAAACTTTGTACTTTCCAGCCTTCTTCTTTTGTCAAGTCTATGTTCTCACTCCAACTTTCCAAAAAAAGAATCTCCATGATTCTTTTTTTTTTTTTTTTTTTTTTTTTTTTCTACTCAAAAGCAGAAACCACCTGTTTTCCACCAATTTTAGGGTCTAAAAGCTGAGTTCCCTGACAAAATTTTGGAGGAGAAACTTGTAGGTGTGTAAATCACTGAAGAGTGGAGGGAGATAGCCTTTGACCTCTAGAAGGGCAGATTATAAGAGCAGCACAGAGATATACATAGATTTTTCCACAATTAAACATTACAAGATTTTGTTCATTGTGTTGCTCCAGCAACAACTATTTCATGAAAAAAGAGAAGACTGCCAAGTACAATCAGGGTGTGGAAAAAGAGAAAAGTGGAAGAATGGGCAAATTTACATCAGAAGAACTGATTTTCCATTGGTGTAGTTTAGTGTTGCTTTGAAGTCCATTGTCAAATTTGGCCTTTTACCCTACTTTAAAAATAAATTAAGAAACTTTGGAAATGATTTGCTAGAGCAGTACATTTATTTTCTCCTTTAAAGTATCATGAAAAAAAGAAAAAAAAAAAAAACGAGACAGGAAACTACTGAATGTGTTTAGTGCAGTGTGCTCTGTCTCTCTGAACTGTAGCATGAGTAATGCAAGGTTACTGCAGTAAGTACACATTTCTTATTGGATATCAGAGAAAATAGGTGTGTAAAATCCATGTAATTTGATAGCACATACATCACCACTGCCCCTGGGAGTACTGAATCATAAAGCCACATATTTAGCACAGTAAAAGAATATTTCTCATCTTTTCACTGAGAAAATTGTATGGAAATGAGAGGGGGATGAGAGAAAAAGCTTATAAATCAAGTACTAAAACAACAGGCAAACTGTAGAGTTGCTGCAAAGACACAATGTATATCTCTTTTTTTATTATTATTATTTATTCCATGACATTTTATTTTAAGTGCCCCTCTCCCCTCAGCGTTTTTAGTACCAGTGTTAAATTACAGTAGCACTCTTATGGAAACACATGTGAGATTCACATGAATACCAAATACATTCATTATGATCAGTGCTGAATTCCAAATGAGAATAGCTTCTTCTTTCCTTTTTTCTTTTTTTTTCTTTTTTTTTTTTTTTTTTTTTCCTTCCTGTGTTAACCTTCAAGGCAAGTCAACACATTTCAAACATCCTTGTCTGATTTTAATTTGGAAAACAGTCTTAAATATACCACTGCCAAGTCAGATCGACTTAAAGCTGTGAGGAATGGAGGCAAGGAGGAGGAGGGGAGGCAAGACTGCCAAAGCAAAGAGACACTATGAGAGAAAGAGGCGAAAATGAGAGCTAACATCAGCTCCCCTGGGGTCTGCTGTAATCAGCAGACAAATGGTCTATACTCATGGCGTGTATTCATTCTGCAGCAAGGGGCTGCCAACAAGAACCTTCCTATGTCTGTTTGGAAATACAGTACTAGCCTTCCTCTATTCAGATGCTTTGAAATAAAAAAAAGAACTGCTGACAAACACTGCTTTGGGCATTTGACACTGCTTTTTGATCTAGTTACTCAAACAGTGTAAAATGAACAAATTAGGAAGCAACTACAAAACGGTCTCAGTCCTAGCCTGTTAAAATGTCAGGGTTTACAAAAAATTAGGCTTGTGGTTTTTTTGTGTGTCTTCGCGCGCCCTTTCCCCCTCCCCCCTTTCACTCTCTCAATTGTTTAAAATACAAAACACCTCTTACCATTGTTTCTTGTATTGGTATTTATTTTATTATATTTTTAAGATATGGTCTGTGCATCAAAAAGACATTTTTATATATCACAGATAACAAACATATTTACATATTTACTACCTAGATACCTGTATCTTTTGTGTAGCTCCTGTCTCTACAAAAGTTTTATATTGTGAAATGTCAAAAATTTATTTTGAAATCTCATACAGGGATATTTGCTTTCCCAGAAGGATTTCACTGTTAATTAACTTCCTCTTCTACTGGGGCAAAAATAATTTTTGTCAGTGAAGTACCCATAAACATGTTTAAACAGTGATTTAATGTTATTTTTTTTCCTGGCCATGTCCCACCTGATCATTCTTTTGTATGATCAGTCTGTGCTCACACATATCACACATGTTATAACAAAAAAGGAACTTGTTTTAAATGTGTTTTGTTTTTATTTTATTTTTTTATTTTTTAATGTAGAGGACCATTCACCAAGGACAATGCAGAGGATGGGGCAGAGCATGGTCTGTAAATGAAAAGAAAAAAAAATATTTCTTATTTTTTAGTTATTGTTATGCTTTCTGTAGGTGCTGGATTGGCAGTCTCAAGCTATATTCCTGTTCAGCAAGAGAAGAGTCAAAAGAGACACAGTAGAAGCAGAAGCTGCTTGTGCCAGAGGTTTGTGTCCCAAATTGGAAGGAACATGTTTACATGTTTACCACCAGGACACTCTTAATATTTAATTACTTTTCCCAGCTATGAAGTAAGGCACTAATTGCTACATGTTCTAAGATCTTTCTCTTTCCTCCGTATATGTAGTAAATATATAAATAGATGTGTGTGTGTTTACTCTCTTACCTGCAGATAAAGCCATGACACCAGGCATCGACAACATACACTTAACACTTAGAAGTGATTTGTAACTATTTTTTTTTCTTCTTGTTATCCATTACCTACATATTTCAGTCCCTCTGGAAACCCAGCTTTGAAACCTGCTGTAGAGAGGTTCTGAAGCAGAGAAAGATGGTTCTGCACCCATAGTTTCTTTCAAATACCCCTATGATTTTAAAAACTCACTTGAAATGGATCCAGGTGTGGATATGCAGTGAAAGTCACTGTTAATAGTGCTTTTGTGTTCTCATGTCGTGCTTCCTACTTCAACAAATAAGTAGTCCTAGAAAGTTATTTTGAATAAATAAATTATAATACTTACTATTCTAGACATATCAACAAAGTAAGAAAATATTTTATCTAGGAAAAACATAAATCAGATGCAGGAACTGGTATCAGAGAATGATGATGACTTCCAAGTGATTATTAAGTAGTTAATCTACTACAGCTAAGGATTGTGATGATTATCTTTTGCATCTTTTCATGATCTAGTTACAAACATTATTGCAATAGCCCTAAGTAGGCAAGTCAACCTATCATTTATGCAGTTGCACAAGTAAATTTCTAGGATCTTAAATTCAGAAGCATGCAATAAACTCTGCGTGGGGAAAAAAATATAAATGTGTATTGGTTTATTTAAAACTTATTTCAATAGAGTTTAGAGTTTTATGGTGGCCATGGAGTACCACAGCCTTACCTTTCCTCCCCTGCATCATTGCTATCTGGAGATGTCTGGTGTCTTAATGACTGTCACTGAGGATTAGGATGGAATCCAGATTTTCACTGTGGATTGTGCATAGTACTGTTTGAATAACAGTCCATTAAATGCTGGGTAGAGTGTCAACTGCAGTGTCCATCCCAGTCTTTTGATCTCCTGTTTCTTTGCAGTCATTTAGGAAGAGAAACTCTGCCATCTTTAAATTTCAGCAGAGGTCTGTTATCAAAATTATGTCAGTCGTTTCCAAGTAAATGGTAGATCATAGTCAAGTCTTATTGTTGCAGGAAGGATCCCTTTGAGAACTGGCCTGTGAAGTGAAACCTGCAGATGATTTTGACTACAGCTTCTTCCTTGTATTTAAATTGTCCTGCTTTCATTTATTCTGAACACACCTCTAGGGCTGCTGGGAACAAACTGATGAACAGGTCTGTGAAAGCTGGTTGTACAGAAGGATTGACATTTTAAAGGTAAACATTGAGACTTTTCATCCAGAAGATGCAACAGCTGTTACAGATACTGATATAACTTCTGACAGATAGTGATGAGTGATATGTAATGTCAGTTCAAGATGACAGGCTACAACTTTGTTAAAAGAACCTCCAATGAATGTGAACCACAGAACTGAACCCAGCTGCACTGAATCTCTTGGTCTGGTAAATGACGGACTTAAGCTCTAGGAATAACATCAATTACCCTATAAATTTGTATAACAAATTTGTGAACAGGTCCTCCCATACATTATGAGAACTGCTTTAAATGCAGAATTGCTGCTGTAGCAGTCGCCTAGCAAAATTTTGCCAAGCAGGGCTAGTTGGACACCATTATATTCTGGTCCCTAAATTCCTCCCAGCTCCTGTACCAGGTATCCTACAAAAGTATAGTGCAAGTAGTGCCACTCTGCCAGGTGCGGACAGGTCACACTTCCAAGTGTGTACAGAGGTCTGGAAGTGTCTCTAGTCAGTGTTGAGCTTGATAGTGGTTAAAGGAAGGATCCAGGGGTCCATCTCCTCCTATAGTGTAAATTTCACTATAAGTTTGATTGCTTGCTCTTGCAGATTTTAATCTGGCTTATGTAACCTTCACTAAGAGACATTAGATCAGCTACTAAATTACGTTTTCATCATTACCAGAGGCAGTTAAACTGAATGGAGATTTTGTTTGAAATAAGCCTCCAAATTTTCAAAAAGTTTAAATCTTGGTTAGATTTCAATTACAACAGAAAATTTTAATTGACATTAAAAGAAAGTGAGAACAGATAAACTGCATGGTACTTACATTCCAGCCAAATGCCACAGTACCACAGGCATAATAATATTAATAATTAAAAACAAAACAAAACAAAACAGAAAGAATGTGAATTTAAGTAATGTAAGCCATACAGAAATATTCTACCTTATTTCTGTTATAGATTGCAACAGAATTCCAGTTAGTTTTCATTTTATAACTTTTTTATATCTTCTTCTTCATATCAGTGAATGTATAATACTCCTTGTCTCTGGCTTTGTTAGATACAGACACCACACTACAGAAGAAGTGAAAACAGTGAGCAGTCACAACTGTAAATCTTAGACTGGTGAGGTGCGGCTATGAGGTTGTTTTATCTCTTGAATCTAATCACACTTTGCACTATTTACTTCTCTCATTTTACAAGTGTTCAAATTTTTAAATTCTCCATTAAACTTCATTTGACACAGCCTAACTTTGATAGTTAGGAGGAGTTTTACCAAATGTGAAGAAAAGGTCTACTATCAATGTGAACATAAATTAATAATTTAAAGACTACTTAAATACATAGTTTACTCAGTTCATGGGGTGTTTCCTTAACCTTTGACATCACTGTTTAATATGAAGTATTCAATAAAAGCTTCCAAAAGGAGAACTATGCTCCACTAAATGTCCTAGTTTTTAAAATATATGGGTTCAAGGGACGGAAGCACTTACATAGTAAGTAGCGTTTTAAATCATTAGCCATAACAAGTTTTAGTGGGAAATTTCTTTTTCAGGTTAGTTAGTCATTTCATAATATTTTCCAGGCTTCTGTGCCTGCTTCCCAAATGTTTGTGTTAAGAACAATAAATCTCTCTGATTCATTAACAATATACATTCATTCTGCTCTTCTATAGAAAGTCTTCTATTACTCTTTCTGCTTCTGAGCAAGTCTCCTGTGAATGAACAACTCCATCACCCCAAAAAGCTAATAGGGAAAGACATATTTTTCCATCATTTTATTTTTTAATGGTTCTTTATAAAAAGAAACTCAGAAATAATAATAATTAGAAGACAATATTTTTATTGCTTCAAGGAGATAAAAAGATTTTAACTTTCCCTTGGGAAGCCCATAGCTGATGTCTACAAGACTGCTCTGATATTTTGATTTATTAATAAGGAATAAATGAGAATTAAGCAGCTGAAAGAGGAAAGCTCTTATGTGGAGGGAGAAATATTTTCATGTCTGTCCTATTTTGTAACTTTTTTTTTTTTTTTTTTGGTTTACCTTGCTCTTTAGTGCTTTTTTTGTTTGTTTGTTTGTTTTGTTTTTTTCTGTTGTAGTTGTTTTCTGGTGGTTTGTTATTGTTGTCTTGTTTTATTTTATTTTTAATACTCACATCACTGAGACAAGGTTAGAGAGCAGCTGGCATCATCAAGACTTCTCAGTCTTATTTTGTGTCTAGTCTCTACCTCCACTCTTGACACTGATCAGTGCATCAAATGTTTGGTTGTGGAACAACCGTAATGGGTTTTGAACTGTGTGCAGTCATGGGGATTTCTCCAGAGGGCAAAATTCATTCTACACATGAAACCCCCCTCCTTCTCATTGCCTGTTTTTTCACTGCATTTTCAAATTTATTCACTGAAAGTATCACTTATATATATATATGTATATATATATATCTTTTTAAAAAATAACTCACATGTGTGAAACTACTTATATACATAGGTGTTTTGCAGAAAAAGAAACTTTGTATTTATTCTGAATTATGTCAGTTAATAGTTTTGGTTTTTCATTCAATGAGTTGGAGCACTGGAACGCAGGTTAGTCTGTTGAATCTATAACTGCTCTCGGGTCAAAATCAGCAATTGCAAATTTTGCGATATACAGAATCTTATATGCAAAAAATATGTATACATATAAAGATATATATATGTTTTCAATGGAACATTTTAAATGGATACTGAATTAAAAAATACATAAATAAAAAAGAGGGGGTAAAATCAATAGAATGGAAAGATGAAGAAAAAAATTAGGAAAGTCATCCATTATGTTATTTTAGAGAAATAATATCTGTAAATTTCACCAAGCTCAGGGGAATTGAGTTACTACATAAGAATGCGGTTTTCTTGTTTGGTAAAACTGTGATTTCTTTATTTAATAAATTTGAGGATTGTGACAGATAATCCTTGATAAAATGAGATTAAGATGAAGTCAGCTAGTTTGTTAGATCATGTAGGGACATGATTTAGTGGTTAATATTGGTGGCTGAGGGATGGTTGACCAGATGATCTTGGAAGTCTTTTCCATCCTTAATGATTCTATTATTCTATGATTCTATACGTTACTATTAAGAGTATAGAGCAAAGAGTGTTAACTGGGATAAGGACAGGAAATTATCCAAAACATCTAATACTATGTAGATGAGGATAATATAAAAATACAGAAAAGTCTAAGTTAAGAATGACCACCAATAGAAAGGCAAATTTCTCAGTCACTAAGCATCTTTTCATAATCGGGTAGAGTTTCATTATCAGATGGAAAGAGTTTTCTTACTGACAAGTTATCTATAGATTCAAATAAATTATTTACTTTTATTTCATTCTGGTTATTTAAAAATAGAACAGAGATTAATAGCTCTGGAAAATAAATTATTTTCTACACAAATAATAATAATAATCCATAGTTTGTAGATATTTTAATGGAGCCTGAGAATCCCTGTTCTCTGACTTCTAGCGATTGTTCTATGGGTCAGAAATTCATCTTTCTCATCTAATATTGAATCACACAATTGTCATTTGTGAAGGTGCTTATCACCTGTGCCTCAAAAGAACCTGTCTGAAGCCACCAACTAATTATAAAAGAACATAAAGCCATCCTCAGATGGTAATGACTCTTGGTTCACTGCTGACTTAGACTTGAATCAAACTAGTGACCCGGAGTGAGAGGCTCCATAACACCTTAACAATTCACTGAACAATTCAGGACTTCAGCAGAAAAAGGAGGAGGTAAGAAGTTTCAAAAAAAAGGCCTAAAATTTGCAATTTACCAAGAATATATTGTCAGGGTTCACTAATCCAGAATCTCTGGTCTCTACGTACTGAAGAGTGTAGAATGCAATTAGTGTTACAAATACATATGGATTGAAGCAAAATATATATTTTTTAATTCTCCTCCATTTCATAAGGTAAAGAATTTTTGAAAAGAAGTGTTCCAGTTTAAAGTACTTTAAACACTGAAATCCTAATACTTTCATGTGAACAGACCTTTCAAATTTATCAGCATCTTCAGTTCGCCACAATGTGTAGGCTGTCAGGTGGAATATTATGTTTTAACTGATAATTGCCATTCATCTGAAGTAGAATATGTGTATGTTTTTGTGCATATGCATGTCTGCAAGCCTAACTATAGATCTATTTATCTAATGTGCTAGTGGAAATGTAATCAGTGTTTTTACTAACCTAGAAAATAATAAAAGTTATAATTACTTGGTAATAGGTAGTCTATGTTTTTAGAATTAAGACAAACTATTTTTTCTTACTTTCATTGATTCACTATAGTGAATTATTATCAGTACCTTAGATGTTAATTAATGCCTCTCTTTTACAGACATCAGTTCCTGTCTTTGTTTCTTATTCTTTTAGATGATCTAAAATTGTAGAAAATTGTCATTAGTGTTACAACCTTTTTGCCTACCTCACACTATGCAACTCCAACATTTTCTTTTCTTTCATAGGACTTTTCTGAATTTCATTTAGGAATCAAATTCTAATTGGGAAAATTGCACTTTGAATTTTGACATTATTTTTAATTTCTGCATGCATATTTTTCTCTTTTATTTATGGCATTTAACTGACTGACAGATAGTTGATGTTATTAACAATTAGTGTCTTAGATTTGTCCCTCTCTATTGAAAATTAAACATTTTCCAATTTAGGGGGAAACACCTTGTGCTAGACTTCCAGGATAATTGCTAAATTAATTATACTTGCCTGGCTCTGTGAAAATACAGATGTATTTCAGTTTCAGAGGAAGAAATGAATAAACTAATCCAAAAGATATATACACAAAGGGTGTATTCCCCTTCCATTAAGGGCCTAAAGGTTTAAAATTTCATGTTTTCAACAGTAACCTTCAGTAGCAGCCTCTAAAAACTGCAATTTATGGTTTATGTTTGATGTAACAAAGAAAATCAAAAAAAATCACTTGGTATTTATTTTAGTAAAAGTTAATGGCCAACCTCCCTACCTGTTCTATAGACTACTATTAACCTTGTCTGCAGGAGGGTGGTGATTTTAAGAGTTATGATTGTTAATGGCCTTTGAATGCAGCAGTCTCAGACCACTTACTCCCCAGCGTACCACATGGTTCAGACTTTTCCAGATGGGAAAATGATAAGGAGAAGAGGAAGATAACAGGTCATTCTTGAGGCAGCCTTGAGAAAATTGCTGCAAAATGAATAGTGCAGGTCTGCAGTGCTTTACCCAGCATTTTTCTGTTTTAATTTATCAAGCCAAAGCTTGCTGACATGAAAGTGAATGAAGTGATTGTGCAGTATGACCTAAGAAGCCAGCTCAAAGGTTTGTGCACCAGCTCTGATGTAAATAAAAAGGAGGATCAAGAGAATATTCTGCGTATTGGTGTTCTTCATAGAATTTTATATTCATCTGCCACGTGCTGAAAACCCACTATTAGCTTCAGCTGTAAAAATAAATTAAAAAATCAGGTCCTTGAAATTTGCCAACAGATTGTTTCATGCCTGTTATCCATTAAATCAAACTGAAATTAGTGATATTTCCTCACCTGGATGCTTGGACCTTGATTTATTTGTTTACATAATGAACAAATCAATTACATGAAGAAGAGATATCTTTGTAATGTGTGGGAAATTAAGATCAACACAGCATTACTGCTATGAAATTTCCTACCCTACCCTAGATCTCTGAAACAAAAACAAAACAAAACAAAACAAAACAAAAAGAGAGAGAAAACAAAACAAAACAAAAAGAGAGAGAAAACAAAACAAAACAAAACAAAACAAAACAACTGTTGTTGCAGGAAAAATTCACAGGTGTTTATTTCCAAGTTTTCTGAACCATTAACATTTCTTATGGAGGATACACAGGACATCACAGAGCACTTTGTGCCACTGTGACACAAACACTGTAGAAGACACTGCCCAGCATTTCTCTCACCACATTCTTCCTTCCCCAGGATCTATAAGCCGGTTCAAATGGAGTTTTGCCTGAAGTCTGATGAACCTGAGAAATCTTCCTTAACTACTGGCAGCACAAACTATATGTCATCTCCATACAGGTCAGATGTGTTTAGGAATCATGAAATTTAACAATATGCATTTCAAGCTGCTTTGTCTTGTTTTCTGTGTTTCAATCTTCCAGAGTTTAGTTTTTCAAATTTTGTGGCTCTGATAGATAGAAACCTGCTATTTATTGCAATGAATCTCACTGTTTATTGTAATACTGCTTCATGGTTCCCAGTGCTGTAATTCTGAGAACCACAGTTAATGCTACAAGGCTCAGAAAGAACCACTGGAGAAGAGCAATTCAGAGATGTAGGCATCTCTGAACAATTTCCTCAGGTATGGAAGAATAGACATGAGTTTCACCTGTTTTTCCTTCCTTCTCACTCTATTGCTCACTGTCTTTGTAGGAACCTTGTAAAACATTAAACAGGGAAAGATATGGAAAGTAAAGCCCCATATTATGTAGAATATGCTAGTATTCATAGCTCTGTCTGAAGCAGGAGACTCATGACAACAACTTCAGGGAGGTCTATGTTGTACTCTACAAAGAGTGGTGAAATAACTCAGGCATCACTTTCATGTAATGGATTACGAATGCAGAAATATAGTAAGCCTTCAAAAACATGGACATAAACAAGTCTGCACAGCTTGATGTGAGGATCCGCACTGCTCTTGATTTTATGAGAAAGAACAGTAATAATGCCTTTTAACCTAGGTCAGTAGGTCTGCAATAGAGGGGAACTGGGTGGCAGGTAGCTATTATGAATTATTGCATCATTTCTGATTGTTCAAACAGAAAACTATTAACTAGTTCATGAGTTTTCACTCAAATTCAAATAAAATCTTTATCAAATTGTAGCCTATACTTTATATATATATGATTGGAGTTTCAGTGGTGTAGGCAAAACAATTTTAGAAAAAAAAATCCACTACTGAAAATTTGTTCTAAATGTTTTCTTACATACTAGGTACTAATATATGACAAAATTCTTTGCTCTTAGTGCTGTCACATTTGTGTGAGATGAAGGTTGCTGTCTCACCCACACAGATGATAGGATGACACTTTAATTGGAAAGTGACATTGTTGGGAACATTTATGAATAATTTACTATGTCCTCCCTACTCATCTTTTTATATGTTCTCCAAGTCATTATTTTATTTATTATTTATTAAGAACTGACATTGTGTTTAGAGATGTACAGAATAAAGGAGAACACAAAGTCCTTGCCCTTGTAAATCTTGCGCAGCAAGAAACATAGAAAGCTATTTTCCATCCTGCTCATAAAACAGTAAACACATTCTGGCTGTGTTTTACCTCTCTTGGAGTTTGCCTTTTCTGGCAAATACAATAATAACATTAATAATAAAAAATATCTCAACATGAATGTCCTGTTAAGCTTGTCTGTTTTAAAGATTTTTTTATAACCCTCTGAGACCTTCATATCCTGCTCTAGTTCTCTTTTCAACACAGAAATACACAGATCTTTTCTTGTTGGATTTAAGTTAATAGGACTTACCTGGGTTAACATCAGGGCAAGTAAATAATTTTTTATTTTTTTATTCTTTTTTTCCACAGGGAGCTGAAACTTGCTACCCTTCTACAAAGCAGCACTATTCTTTAATTGTTTGCTTATTTGTCTCTGTCTGTGTCTTCTCTTCGTTTGCACATGCATATCAACTTGCTTGTGACAGCTTGGATTAAAGGGCTTTGCCTTTATCTTCGGTTGCAGAGCTCTGGCACTGCAAAGCCTCATCTTCCACTCAGGCCCATAACATAGGCATACAAAGAAACAATATATTTACTTTGGGTGATTTGTCTGTACAATCCCTTACCAATGCAGGACTGGTTTCTGATATTTCTTAATCTAGAAACAACTCTTTGTTAGAAATAACAGATGTAACTGTTGCATGAGTTACCTAAATTATCTTGTTAGATATGAAACATAGGATCTATTTCTGTTGTCAAAAGATGGAAAGAATCCTTCTTTTAATAATGTATTTAGGAATAATAATTGTGTACAGGCTGATATGAGCACTTAAATCTATTATCAGTTTCAACTGAAAGACTTAATATATTTTACCTTTTAGGATACCTACATTTAAAAAATGTGATTTTTACCAGTTCACATTCTGAAAGTTTCTGATAGTTCACAGAATATACCGGGGATATAGTATGGAGAAGGTATATATTCTGAAGTAAAAGGTACGCTTCCCTTATGATATTTAGAGCATCTGATGCCAAACGATAAATGTTCTATTAAAGATAGTTATTTCAGTATTTTCTGTTGGTAGGGTGTATTATTTTTTTTGTCCTTTATTCATTACATTTCAATAAAAATAGGTTCTTAATTTATTAGTGTTTTATTTATATTTGTGGTTTACATTTATTTACATTTTTTGTTGTTGTTGTTTTGTTGTTTTGTTTTCCTGCTTGGAAAAAAAAAAAAAAAAAATCTTCCCTAGGGTATCACAGTATTTTTTGCAGAAATTATGATGTTATGATGTTAAGCATTAAGCACATAGAGATAGAGTTTGTGGAGAACTAAATAAAGATTTAAGCCAAGAGTCAACAAACTATCCATTTAAGGTTAGCTTAGATGCAAAAATAAACATAAGGTAGGCACGGAAGTGACCAAGAGACTGTGTTTGTCATTATGATTTGATCATTTTGAACCTTCCATTATGAAAAGAGAAAAAATTACTGCTAAGTTTGTTGTTTTCACACCAAATTTGGCATTGCACAAGAGCTGACATCTAAGCAGAAGATAAACTGCAAGGAAAAATAAAAATAATAAATGTTCTCCAACAGTGACAAATCAGCAACAGAGAGTAAGAGGCAAAATGCAGGAGAGGAGGGAATTTGCAGTGCCCAGTGCTGTAAGCAGTCTCAGTGCTGTGGGAGCAAGATGAATGTGCATGAAGCCTAATTATTTGAGAGTGAAAGGTCATCAAAATCAATTTGCAGCATGATGTACAAAGGTCATTATCAGACTCAAATTTTCTATGCGCATTTAAAACACAATAAAAAATAAAGTGGTTTCTTTAATAACTGTGATTATTAAGGAAAAAAGACATATCATTGAGCTATCTATTTAAATATTGTTGTTACCTTAGTTTTTATTCAAAACATTTAAAATAATGAGAGCTGATTTTTCAGAAGGCTGTGCTCCTGAAAAGGTCTCTATTCATTTTCAGGATTTATAATGCTGACGGAATTGAAAGCTCATCTCTAAAATTAAAGTCCTTTAAAATCAATAGTGTAATATTTGAAATTTGCTTTTTTTTTTTTTTCAGACTAGTTCATTATTATTTTTATTTTCAGTTTATGGAAGGAGATAGGCTAAAACTCATTTCCTTATCTACAGTTAAATTGTTTACTCATGGGTGCCTATTGCCAGTTTTGTTTTGCTCTATAACAGCTCGGTGTTAAAATGATCCTTGTGCAAGAAAAAGTTTTGTATAACCAATAGAGAAAACAGGTACATCACGACAGGCACACCTAAACCTGCAAGCATACCCAGATTACCTACAGTGATTCTGAATGTAAACACAATGCATAGTACAATAGAAAAATTAGCAGATCTTTCAGAAGATAATGGTTAAAAGAGAGCTTTCTTTCAAAGTGTTTTTTTTTTGTTGTTGTTGTTGTTTGTTTGTTTTTTGTTTTTTTTTTTGGCAATTAGGACATCAGAAGTATGGAGTCCACACAGGGAGCTGTCATCCAAAAGAGACTAGACTAGTTGCTAGAATTTTCCCAATCCCCATAAAGAAAAGACACTTGAAGTAGATGAAGGATGTAGTTAGATATGGCGTGGAGAGTGGCCAGATTTTCATCTCTGTCTCCAACATGTTTTGCAGGACATTAGAAGTCCATGTAGGAGGGAAAAAAAATTAAATTCTCTGTCCACAAAGGCAGCAAGCCTGCAAGTGACAGGTACTTTGACAATGTCCCCCGTGATTTCCTTGTCTCAAATTGGAGAGACATGGAGTTGACAGATGGACCACTTGGTGGGTAAGGAATTAGCTGAATGGCTGCACTCAAAGAGAAGTGGTCAGTGGCTCAATATCCGAGTGGAGATCAGTAATAAGTGGGGGTCCTCAGGAGTCAATACTGGGACTGGAGCTGTTTAATATCTTTGTAGGTGACATGGACAGTGGGATTGAGTGCACCCTCAGCAAGTTTGCTGGAGACAACAAGCTGTGTTGTGTGGTCAACATGCTGGATGGAAAGGGTGCAATCTAGAGGGACCTGGACAAGCTTGGAAGGTGGACCCATGTGGACCTGATGATGTACAACAAGGCCAAGTGCAAGGTCCTGCATCTGGACTGAGGCAATCCTAAGCAGAAATACAGGCTGGATAGAGAATTTCTTGATATCAGCCCTGATGGAAATAACCTAGGTTTGTTGGTTGATGAGAAGCTCTACATGAGCTTGTAATGTGTTCTTTCAGCTCAGAAAGCCAACCATCAAAAAAAAAAAACACGTCCATCAGGGCAAGGGAGGTGATCCCCATCTGCTCCTGTGAGACCCACCCTGGAGCACTGCATTCAGCTCTGGGACCCCCAGCACAAGGAGGACATGGAAGTATTAGAAAAAGTCCAGAGGAGGGCTTTGAAGATGACCAGAGGGCTAGAGCACCTCTCATATGAAGACAGCCTGAGGGAGTTGGGGTTGTTCAGCCTGGAGAAAAGAAGGCTCTGGGAAGACCTTACAGTGGCCTTTCAGTATCTAAAGGGGGCCTACAGGAAAACTGAGAAGAACTTTGTGTGTCAGGAAGTGTGGTTATAGAACAAGGAGGAATAGCTTTAAACCAAAAGAGGGAAGGTTTAGATTAGATATAAGGAAGAAATTCTTCACTCTGAGGGAGGTGAGACATTATAACAGGTTGCCAAGAGAAGCTATGGATGCCCCATCCTTGAAAGTGTTCATGACGAGGCTGGATGGGGCTTTGGGAAACATGGTCTAGTGGAAGGTGTCCCTGCCCAAAGCACAAGAGTTGGAACTAGAAGATCTTGAAGGTCCCTTCCAACCCAAACTATTCTATGATTCTGTGGTTCTGTAAGTGATTACCTGCCTGCAGACCTTCTCATGCAGGCTGCACAGCAGCTGCAAGAGCACAAGCAATTAGTACTCACATCCACTTCTGGTTTGGAGAGCACTGTAGACATAATTTCTGCTTTCTTGATACTTTGTGTGTATCTGTAGATGAAGCAATGAAAGTGAAATAGATTCTGAGATAAAGGTTTTCCAGAAATATCATCTTTTCTTCTTTCTCATATAATGTGCAGTGTCTGGAACTCTAATGTTGTTCAATTAGCATTAATATGCTAATAATTGTAGTAATCACACTTTGAATC
This sequence comes from Stictonetta naevosa, assembly GCA_011074415.1. Lineage (NCBI taxonomy): Eukaryota > Metazoa > Chordata > Aves > Anseriformes > Anatidae > Stictonetta > Stictonetta naevosa. Next base: position 53,095,647 of record CM021729.1, read on the forward strand.
TTAAACAAAGAATCTCTTTCAGCATGTATTTTCTTCTTATGGTCTTTGCTCTTATAGCAGTTCGATCAATAGTTAGTTATTTTTTTTTCAGTACTTAACTGAAAACATGATGCCCTCATAAAGACACCACAGTCATTTCATTATTAACATCTGTCTTTTTTTCTACAAATCAAAAAGTTTCAAACTGTCTTTTCTGTTCTTCTGTTCTTTTAAAGACTTTTTTTTTTTTTTTTTTTTTTTTTTGTGAATGGGTTGACTGCAGTATCCACTGCAGGATACTTCTCTTTGTGCCAATCATGGAAATCTTCCTGCAAAGTAAATGAGATTCAGTGTTTTTAATGGGAAAATAAAAATACTCAGTTTTTATTTTACAATTTACTAATAATTAAGCAGGCTGAGAGGATGATTGGTTGAATGTACTTGGAATAATAATAAAGGGCAGGGCAGATGCTGAAAGATATTTTTCATGTTTCTTCTGCTAATTGATGTTTGTTTCTTATGTCCTTTGTGTGCATTTCCTGAATTAGTGTAACATTCTTCAAGGGTAAATCAAACTAATTTTCCCCTCCTGACAGCTGCATCCTTGATGATACTCGAGGAATGGTTTCAGCCTTAAAATTTGGCACCCGTGAAAACCATGCAGTGGACTCAATGGATTTCAAAGTTTTTAGTAGAGATTGACTGCTCTGCTGTTGCACCCAAAACTAGCCATGTTGGGCTGCAGCTGGGGTTATACTAAGCCTGCCCTTCCTCACACACAGGTGTTATGTTGGATCTAAGCAACATCAAGGCAATTACAGCCCAGCACCCACCCTTATCTGGCTTGCAGCAAATGTGCATACTTCAGGGAGACAGCAAAGAAACCACTGCCATGGGCTCTAGTTAAGAGTTTCAGTGACAAACAGGAAACCAGGCTGGAGAAAAGAGTTGGTGGAGTGAAATTTATGAGAGCAAGTAAGGCCAGATCTCAGCTCCTATGAACCATAAGAGGCAGTCTTCATGTTGATTGAAGAGGATTAGAAACGAAAATATCAACAGCAATTTTTGTATCACATGGCTTTTCTTTACAGGTACTAACAATACCTGTTCTCAATGAGTTATTGTACCGTACCTCTTGAGTTTCAGTACAGGTACTAGCAGTGTATCTAATGTCATTTCTTATACAGATCAATTGGAGTTTTACACTGAATTAAAAGTTTATTTCACTTCAGCTGTTAAAAAAATGCTGTTACTCAAAAACTTTGAGTGCTCTGATTACAAATGCATAAATGAATAATGGCCTAACTTCAGTGCTCCATCAATGCAACAAGTAGCCCCTCGACAGCTAGCTCCTACAGCAGCTGCTGTTATGCAGGTCTAAGTCCTATCGACTGATCTATACCTACCTCCTCTAGAGCAACCTTTCAGTATAGCCTTTGGAAAAGATGACCCATAAGCCTGGAGCTTTTCTTGCCAAAGACAGGCTCTACACATACAGTTTGGTTGCAAACAGGCTGATTACTCACTTGCCTGAAGGATGTCTTACACTGTTCATCAGGCCCTAGTACCCCATGTGTGAATTTCTTTATCAGCAGTGCTCTGATCCTGTAACAGAGTTCCAAAAAGCTGGTGTGTGTGTGTGTGTGTGTGCAATCCTATGTTCTTCCGTTTTACTCTGTCTTGACATCAGTTTAGTACTTTGACACCAGGGAAATAATGCTTTACATTCAAACATTATATTATGTGCTTTATGAATAAAATATGAATTTGGTTAGCCCAGCAACACATACTGTTCAGCAGATTTATTTATTTATTTATTCTGCCCACTTTATATCCATGGTATTTTCTTCTGGATTTACAGTCTCAGTATCAGTCAACCTGCAGGGAATTTGACCTTACCCATGTTTCACTGCCAATATTTCTCTTCATGCTCTAATCATACAAATACATTATAAGTAATTAAATATTGCTTCAGCAAAATTACTGTCTCAAGAGGATGTGCTTGTAAATAAACATCTAATTTCAAACACTTTAAATGTTAGAGTAGAAAAGTAAGATCAGGTATTCCATTGTGCTAAAATAGAATCAAGATCTGTATGATTGCAGCTCCACAAATGAATCACAAGATTAACAAGTATATTGGATGGATAGGAGTAACCTTCCATAGCAAAAGTGAAGGTTTAAAATTACTTTAATGAAACTACCTGGGTGTGGAAGTCACTTATATGAATTCACTCATTGCTTGGATTTTTATTTATTTATTTATTTATTTTTCCTGGCATCTGCCTTTCTGTAAGGAAAGTTCTATGAAGTTGCTTTTTCCAGTTCTTGTTTATGTTGTATCTCTTTCCTCCACTTTTTATTTGTTAACCAGAAGCTTTATGTTTTTCTTGCCTCTGATACAGAGTTTGATTCTGCATAAGGTTTATGACCTGTTCCGAGGAACAAAAAAAAAAAAAAAAAAAAGAAAAAAAAAAAAAGAGAGAGAAAGAGAGAGAGAGAGAGAGAAACGGGAAAAAAATCTGTTAATATTATACCAATATTTTATATTTGACATCCTGTTTGTAGAGAACTTAAGATTACTGGTGTCCTTGCAAAATAAGGACTTACATGATGGCTAATATAAGTGGCTTGCTGCCTTTCAACTAAGGTCACCTTGTTTCTTCCTGTATCCTGTTTTCTGGTCCATTTTGAAGCTTCATATCTAATTGTTGACATGGAGTCTGTTGATGAACATGCCCTAAGAGGACCATAAACCAATTTGTGGAGCAAATAAGAAGGTTATGAAAGCAATGACATACCCAGTGATTTTCCAGTCCCTGTCTTGTGTATGTATCTTAATTTCCAGATAACTGGAACACAAAATGAAAAGAGCTAATAGCCTTCTTGTTCTTTGTGTTCCCCTCCCCCCTTCTGTTAGGTTTCAGTGGACTAGTTCAATAAAAGGAAAAAGGAATACTATTCACTAGAAAACAGTTATTTAGGTACAATAATTTGTACTTTATGTCATATTATAATGGTGAGTGTAAATTTTCCTTTGAACCATGTTTTATTAACATTTTTTTTTCCACAGAGTTACATCAAAAGACTCTATAAATAAGTGATGTGCTCAGACTGCCAGCTCTTACATGCATACCAATTACCTCTATTGGTTTCAGGACACGTAGTCAGTACTTTAAACAACCCAGATAATATTGCAAACTGAAATATTCAACATCTCCATCTTGGTATGCTGTCACCATGCAGAGAATGATTATAATTGGTAATCAGTTTCACTGCTGGTAAGTTGAGTGGCATGATGCATTTTATATCCATGCTTATGTCAAACTCAATTAACATTCTAACTCAGTGTTTTTCAAAGACACAGACCTAATCTGAGGGAAAAACATTTTTTTTTTAATTTTATTTTTAAAATTCACAATTTCATTAAGAGAATAATTCAAAGCAGAAATACGTGTATTAATACCATAGCATTTCCTGTTTTAGCTTGCAAGGAAAAAAGGGGACAAACATACATCTTCAATCTCAAATTTCTATCTTAATTGGGGCATGAAAATGACATGAGAAACTGCAGCAAAATCAGAAATACAAAGAAGTCAAGATTATTCTTTGTGATTGCACACTGCTGTATGAAGGTATGATATGCATACTGTGAACTGAAAAGGGTCTTTTTTATTATTTTATTTTTTTTAACAAACTGTACTGAACACTGATTTATTTAATAATCATCACAGTGTTTTGTCAAATTCCACATAAATGGATGGGAAAACAAAGTCATAAAGAGAAATCTGATATATGAAACCTTGTTAGGAGAAATTATGAATCTGATAGGGATGATAAAAACTGCAACTTTGTGGACTTCATCACTAATTGTCCTACCCCCCTTCCCCTCTGATGGCCAAGGTATTTTCTCCTATAATCCTCAACTTCAGTTTGTTACAATTGAGCAGACTTTATAGCACAGAACAGAAGAAAATAGATGAAACATCTTAAAAACAACCCTGACTGATAAACTTTACACATCTTGTCTAGGGTAGTCCTGTTCCATCCACACTTCATTTGTTGCATTATTGGGTCAGAGACTGGTTGGGTAGCTGGGCCCAAAGAGTTGTGGTGAATGGAGTTAAATCCAGTTGGCGGCCAGTGACTAGTGGAGTCCCCCAGGGTTCAGTACTGGGGCCAGTCCTCTTTAATATCTTTACTGATGATCTGGATGAGGGGATCGAGTGCACCCTCAGTAAGTTTGCAGATGACACCAAGTTAAGTGTGTGTGTCGATCTGCTCAAGGTAGGAAGGCTCTGCAGGAAGATCTGGATAGGCTGGACCGATGGGTCGAGGCCAACTGTATGAAGTTCAACAAGGCCAAGTGTTGGGTCCTGCACCTGGGGCACAACAACCCCGAGCAGCGCTACAGGCTGCGAGATGAGGGATTAGAAAGCTGCCTGGCAGAGAAGGACATGGGAGTATTGGTTGATAGTCAGCTGAATATGAGCCAGCAGTGTGCTCAGGTGGCCAAGAAGGCCAACAGTGTCCTGGCTTGCATAAGAAACAGTGTGGCCAGCAGTGCTAGGGAAGTGATTGTCCCCCTGTACTCAGCTCTGGTGAGGCTGCACCTCGAGTACTGTGTTCAGTTTTGGGCCCCTCACTACAAGAAGGACATGGAGGTGCTCGAGTGAGTCCAGAGAAGGGCAATGAGGCTGGTGAGGGGTCTGGAGAAAAAGTCTTATGAGGAGCGGCTGAGGGAGCTGGGATTGTTCAGCCTGGAAAAGAGAAGGCTCAGGAATGACCTTATTGTACTCCACAGGTACCTTAAAGGAGGCTGTAGTGAGGTGGCAGTTGGTCTATTCTCCCACATGCCTGGTGACAGGATGAGGGGAAATGTGCTAAAGTTACTCCAGGGGAGGTTTAGGTTGGATATTAGGAAGAACTTCTTTACTGAAAGGGTTGTTAGGCATTGGAATAGGCTGCCCAGGGTTGAGTCACCATCCCTGGAGGTCTTTAAAAGACACTTAGATGTTGAGCTTAGGGATATGGTTTAGTGGAGGACTTGTTAGTGCTACATCAGAGGCTGGACTCGGTGATCTTGGAGGTCTCTTCCAACCTAGATGAGTCTGTGATTCTGTGATTATCACTCTGCTGATCGCAATTCTGATCTGTCTGTCCTGATGGAACTGACAGCGTTCTCCTTATGTCTTCTCCACACAGGCTCTTTTCTATGTTAGAGCTACATGGTCTTTTCTTTAATTCTCACATAGGTAAGCCACTGAGTGATCCATATGCTGAAGTTACAGATTCACCGAACAGTTGAGGTTGAAGGGACTTCTTGAGGTCATATATTTTGACCCCATTCCTCAAGCAGTAAGCAGGTTTTCCAAGACCGTGTTCAGATGCCTTTTTAATATCTCCAAAGAAATTGTAGAATTGTAGGAGGGAGAAATACCTAATCAAGCTGTTGATTTGCTCCTCTTTCTGCAGGTTTGTTGATGTTTGTGCTTTGTTTTGTTTTGTTCTTCTTTTCTCTTGGGGGTGGGGGGAGGAGGAGGAAAAGGGCAAGAAAGGGAGTGCAGGTGTTAGAAAACATGAAAAGATAACTGCTTTGCTAAAAGGAAGATCCATTGCCAAATAAAACAAAAATATGATAACCTCCATTTTAATTCTTTTGAAATAGTAACACAACTCACTTAGAGGCAGGTGAGGTGTGTTGAAATTGAAATAAATGTAGTTATATTTTTCTAGAAGTATTTTAATATCTCATGTATGCAAAACTTTCCTGGCAATCTTAAAGAGAAAATTGTCTGACAGTACTCACATAGTGAATCCTCTCCAATGAATATTATCAGAATAAAAATCCAGCTTGTGGAACAATCAAAAAAATCCTTAGTAGCTTTTATTGGCAGACTCAGACCAAGTTATCCCAATTGAATCTTTTCATCTTCAAAACATGAAAAAAAAATGTCATTGAAGTAAATGACCTGAGGTGTAAGTTGTATGAATAGGTCCTTATGATGTAGAATGTAGTGGAATTCTTCCACTGAGCAGAGTCCTCAAACCTGACTATTCCTGCCCTTTGGTCCTCCAAAACTGAGAGAAGTAATTCAATGTGTTTTAATGAAACCTGATGAAAGACTGACATGACTAGGTTCTGTGTCATGATGTCTGGTCCACTGCAAATTTTTATGTACCGTTGACCTGAACTTTGGAAATAACGCTCTCTTTTCTCCCTGGAAGAAATGGAAACATGTTTTGTTGTTTCATATCATCAGGGAGGATGGAGCAGGATGTCCAAATTTCATGTCTTTACTTCTTGAGAGAAACACTTTATTCTTACTTTTTGGTAAGACAATCTTTTCATCACTCTCTCCCTATCCTCATATCCTGTCTTTAAGGTTGTGTTCTTTTATTTAGTTATACTAATACTCGTGAGGTGGTGTAAACCTTTGCTGAACACAGTATAGAATATTATTCTTATGGCGATATACTGTTGTATATTGTTCTTGGCCTTTGAAACCTAAATAAAGCCTAGTTGCTACCTGATGAATTCAGCTGATTAATTTTGTATTTATTAGAAGCTATAGTTGGAAGTTATTGATACAAAGATATTTAATCAGTCTCTGAATACCAGTCTTGTCTCTAATTTTGACATATTGATTGTCTCTAATTTTGACATATTGATTTTTCTTACATTATTTTATACAATGATTCCTTTGAGATTATCAGCTTTTGGTAACAGGGCAGAAAATGGGTATCTAAGTCAATTGCTATTACTTTACCTCAATAATAGACAATTTCAACATGACTTTTTTTTTTTTTTTTTGTCTTTTAAATGAAACATTCCATTATTATTAGCATTGAAACATTTTTATAAAGAAGCTTTTTGTTATTCTATATTCAAAATATATTTTACATGAGAAGCCTGACAGAAAATCTTTGAAATAGTTTTTGTACCATATTCTCATAATTTTCTCACTTAGCTCTTCCTGAGAGGGTCTTATAACCCCACTGACCACCCTATTTCCCTGAAAAGCAATGTGTTCAACATGCCAACATTTATGTAAGCAGTGTCATTTACACAGACTGAATTTCTATGTATCTGAATAACATCCAAGAACACTGCATGGTATTTTGGTTACGAGGCTGATTAGTGTAACATGTTTTTAACAGTACTTCAGGCAGTATAGATCTGTCGCTTACAGCCATTTAGTATGCACAGTATATTTGCTCAGTGCAGAAGCTCCTGGGTTTTGAATATTGTCACAGATTAAATTTAATTTAACATTTTTGAGGACTTTTTCTTTTAATTTGTCAGCTTCTGAGAACGTCTGAACAGTTATTTCTCTCTCTTGATATGGCTTTTATCACAGTAGGAGCAGAATGCATGATGTTCATTGTTCTTCACTAGACTTATAATTGGCCTATGCAAATAATTAGTATTCATGTGGCATATCTAGTTTAACACAGAAAACTGAATCTGATATACTCTATGAAAACTATTTGAATCTCTGAGCAACCTCATTAAAAGGCATGTTTGGAAAATAAATATGTAAAACAGTACATTAGAATATGACAAAATGATTATTGCTATAATATTAATTAGGAAAATAGTAAAATCATAATAATGCATATTACAACAGTGCTGATGCCTGGACAGCACTTACTATTTAAAATGCCCAGCACTGCATTTTAGACTGCAGATACATGTATTTTTAATGATCACTGGGAATAATAATATGGAAGATTTGTCATTACGAGCCATCCATTCCTTGAGCTTTTTCTCCTTCTCCTTGCATTTCCCTTTTAACATTAAAATATGACAATTTACAATGAAATCATATTTAATTCATAATCTTATGTTATGTCATATAATGACCTAAGTCTCTGAAAGGGTCTACAAGAAATTTTAGAAGTACAATAGTGATTACAAAATAAATATGTTGCCAAAATATTTCGGTTATCATATAGCCTTGTCCATAAGTTGAGCTTATTTTTCCTTAAAAGGCAAATTTTGTGGATCTGTGGCCTCCTCTATCAGCCTCATCTTTCATTTCCTTTTTGCTTTTATCATTGCCTGTATTCATAGAAAATGCAGGAAATAATAGTTCACATTAAAACAATGACAGAGAAGACATCCTGGTAACATCTATTTGTCTTTTATACTGAAATGATTTATTATGTCTGTGGTTATTTCAGATTTTCAAAATTACAAGAAATGATCTATTGTTGTATCCACATTACAAAAAAGTGTGACAAATATTTGCAAATACGCAAAGTACATGCTTGTTTAAGTATTTCTGGTAAAATAGAAAGCTAATTTATAGAAAACTAATTTCAATCTGGAAAAAATTGCGAGACTGATTTGTGCCTGTGTTTCAGAAGATATTTTTCACACAAGTATCCAAACAAATAATAGAAATAATACCATGCTATTTCTGTGATAAATCTTACTCAGATTATTCTCACATATTTAGAAACTGAGATCAAACCCTCAAAATAAGTGAATTGTGATTAACTTGAGAGGCAGGTGACTCTTTAAAATTTCTGTGACATTTAGCTGACAATATATTTGGAAAGTAGAACTTCACAGAACTTCCCTTAGTGGTGACAGACATTCTTACACACCAATTTTTATAACTTTTCCTACTGATGCTCCTTACTTTTTTTGCAATTTTCTATTTGATACTTATTCTTCCTTATTTCCTACCATCATTTTATTTTTCAGCTTCCCCCTTAAAGTCCTTTGTTCTCAGTCATGCCTCATATCTCTCTTCATGTTTTCTCCATCAGTGGTGGAAACAACCCTGAAAATAACACCCATCCCAAGAACAAACTGTGTCAGAGGGAGAGGCACAGGTGGCCCCTGCTCAAGCACATGTAAGAAATGTTCCAACAGCTGTTGGGGCTGAAAATGTTTTCTGTGAAAAATACAATGAGACAAAGGGTGACCTTGATGGACACTGAGGCCATGGGGTACCCTGTGACCTGTGTGAACAAGGGGACCTGAGAGTGGGGACGGGGGAAGATAGGCATTCACCTCGGTATGTCTGTAAATGTTCTTGCCTTTTTTTTTCCTCAACTCCTGAACTGGCAGCCACAAGCTGGTCTGGCAATATATTAAGTGAAATTCCCAGACTCAAGACAGTTACATGTGCCAGAGCTGAGTTCTGTGGCAGTGGTGAGAGTAGATTCTGCAAGGTTCAGGTAGCAATCAGGCAGCAGCGTAAACCATGATTTTTGAGTAGACCTTATGCAAAGACATAAGAAGAGGTCTACCTCATTTCCTGAAATTCATCCTCTGGACTCATGGCCCTGCTTCCACAGTTTGTACATCACAGGACTAAGTGCCCAGATAGAAACAACAAATATCTGCCACCCTCCCTCCTACTCATTGCCCCCCAGGGAAAAGTCAAAATAAATAAATAAATAAATAAAACAACTTTAAAACAGCAATTGCATTGTGAAGTGGAAACACACAGGAGATAGTTCACGGCCACAGGACACTTTATATCCAGTTTCATATAAAAGTTGAATATATTCATTTTGTCTGTTTAAGAAGAAGCAGTTATGAAAACATATTCAGTAGCAAACAGCATAACTTTGACCAGACAGCCTGAGAGTGTTCTAGGCTTCTCATCTGATATACTGGCATGTATGTGAACAGATGAATAATGGTGAGTAGATGTATTGGTTATAAGCATTGCTGAGTACAATTGTCATAGGTAGGAGTGACATCCCTGAAACTGCAAAGCCTCACTGAACCCCAGGAAAACAATGATATCAGCCTACTAAGTAGTTAATGTCCTTTCCCATACATCATTGTCTACCATTGTCAGATACACCAAGATGTTTATATCACCACTGCTTGATGGTCACCCTGGGAGCTCAGCAATATAGGGAAGCACACTGTTAGGAGAATCTAGTTCCTTGCTGTAGATGGATCAAAGAATGTAATGGAAGTTTTGGACTATGTACTAGTTATAAATATAATTGAATTTGTTATTCCTAAATTGTTGACTTTATCACTTCTTCCTCTGTCTTCAATAAATACAATGCATTTTTTTAACACATATCTGTAAGGGAAAGACTGACTACACACTCTGTTGTTAAGTTGAAAGTCTAGAACTACTGAAGGCTGCATTACCTAGACTCTCACTTAATTAATGGAGTGCAGTCTACAGTCTACCTTACCCTTGTCATAAACTGGCTCCATCAGCCATATTAAATGGGAATGCATCTTTATGAATCAGAGAAATTAACTAAAATTACACACTGTGTTTTTAAGTTTTGAATTCCTTTCTCCTTTGTGCTGAAACATACCTAAACAACAGATCTGGTCTGTGAAGCTAATAAGACTCTGGCCCACATATATTTGAAAAGTTTCTTCGAACACTAGTTAAAATACTGCAGAGGTAAACACAATATATTGCACAGCTCGAAATGATATTTGGTTAATTTTTAAGTTACAGTTAATAGGACTGCAATATCTCTCACTTGAATCAGATAAAGGAAGATTCTTTTAAGAGGATTTCAGAGGAAATTATTTTTTTTCAAAGCAAGAGAGTAGGGAGCTTCCTAACATTATTTCTACACATAAACACTAAAGTCCATTCCTTGGGGTCTATAACAAGAGCTAAGAAGCTGCCTCTTCCTGTGTCCTGGGACATTCCACTGAAGTTTCTCAGATCTGCCTCCCTTGAAAATGTTAAATCACTCTGAAAAATGACCATTTACTCTTATCTTATTCAAACTGACCATAGACTTGTCAAAGTGGCTGTTTTTTATTCCCTCAAAAGAAAGCACAGTTATAGTTTCTCTCAGAGTACATAACTTGGATGTAATAAATACAGAGAAAGTGGCTCATTCTGGATGCCAGATGAATGCAGCTACTAGTTTTCCTGTTCTTTTATCTCTGCAGACAAAGGACCACGGAGAACACAATGTCATCCAGAACCTGTCCAGATTAACCAGTTACACAATGACTTGATAGCACCCTTGTGATCTTTTCCACTTGAGTTTAGACCTCTTTTGGTAATACTATAGTTGCCAGAAAACTTTAACCAAAGGAAAATAAGTGTACTGCTTGGGTCAGGAAAAAAAAAAAAAAAAAAAAAAAGTGACACCTAGTGACACCTAGCACAAATGAGATGAATGAGATCTGTGTTAAGATGCAACATCAATTTATCACCCCAGATGAATACACAAAAGTAATTTGTAAAACCACATTGTTTATTACACCACTACAAACAGGTGTATTTGAAAATAATATGGTTTACAGGTTCTTTAGGCTTGAGTCTCTAAGATGAGACTTCTTTACATTTATTCATTCATTCATTCATTTATGTATTTATTTTCCTTTTCCTCTCCCTCTGAGGTGAAAGCAGCAGTTAAGTAAGGATAAGGTAGTGTCTCCTGGGTTGAATTTGTTCAATTCACATGTGAGTAAAGCAAGCATAATTCTGAAAGCATGTGCTAAATACATAGCATTGGGATGTTGGACAGGCACCCACATGTTATTCTTACCAAACAAACAAACAAACAAACAAAACCCTCTTCTGTGTTTTGTTCCTTCAGGATAAAGCAGTAAGATCAGTACAGTTTCCATGAGTCACGTCTTTCAGGCCTCTCTTATAGACCAATAGGAGGCAGGTTAGGAGATCACCTTTCCTGGAGAAGAGTAAGGAGAGCTAAGACAACAGCAGAATTGAGAGATATTGCTTCCTTTGTCTATAATCATGTATAATTTATGTATCCAGGTAGTTTAAGTGTCTTCCGTGCAGCAAGAGAATGCTGAAAATTCATGTTCTATGTACAATTGAGCACAACATGCAGATCCTTTTGTGCAGAACTGTCACCAAGCAGTTGTTCCCCATTCCACATATGAATGACTGATTATTCCTACCTAAGGACTAGAATAATTTTCTGTACTCCATCACTTCTTTCCTTCTTTCCATTTTCTTTCTCTATTTCCTTCTTTCTTTCCTTCTTTTTCCTCTGTGTGGTTATTTATTCAGTTTGTCAAGACCATTGTATATTCTAAAGTTGCCCTCCAATACATGCAACTACTTTTAGCTTAGTGTGGTCTTCAAATGTACTAATTATGGTGCAGTCCATCTAGGTCATTAGTGATTTAAATAGTATGTGATTGGGAGCAGATTTTAGGGAATCCCCACTTGATTTTCTTTTCTATTCTGATAGAGAGGTATTGATAACAGTTCAGTGGGGTCATGCAAATGTGAGATGTTTTCATTAAGTCCTTTTCTTCTACTTTATAGGTTGAAATGAATTGCTGGCATAACATCAAAAATCCTCTTTAAGCTTTGCAAACCTGAGGTCTTAATGCTTCGGTAACCCCAATGGTTTGAATGTTGTATCCACTGCTACAAAGTAGTTCTTATATTTCTGGATCCTTCCTGGCATAGTGTTTTGTTCCTCTGGCTTTAGAATGTCACTCGTGATGGTCTGATTATCAGTTAGGCACTTAGCATGCTGATACAGAATGGGGAAAGTTAAAAAAAAAAAAAAAAAAGAGAGAGAGAGAAAACATATTTTTAAAACTTATTTTAAAAGCTACTATTAGGTCCTACTATCAACAGTATGTACTAAAATTTATTAGTTTTCAGAAACTACTTTTTTTTTTTTTTTTGTGCTAGGTCATCACGTCAACTTCAAAATTTTGGCTCAAGCAGTATTAAAGAAAAGTGTGCTTTTATTAAGAAATTAAACTTTTCCCAGTAATGGAGTGATGATGCAGTTCTGTTCATTGACTTGATTAACATCTTGCAACTAGAATAGCAAAATCACATTTCAGAAAATAACTCCATAATTTCATGTACCTACCATAAAAACAAGCAAATTGACACCCTGCCAGGAGTAGCCAGAGGAGATCTTAGAAGAGAGTTCATAATGATATTGTTACCATATTGCACGTCTGTAAATAATTCATTAAGTCAACCACCCTTTTGTTTTAAGCAAACATGAGCAGATGCCTTCCTAAACTGGATGCAGTAAACAGTTTTCAACAAAACATTGTTGTAATACGATGCTTAAAAAGAGTAATATTTTTCTCTCAATTTTTGAAGCATTATTGACTGATTATTCACAGTGATTACTTCTGTTACACATCAAGTCTCTTGTTGTTTTTTGTCTACATTTTCCAAACTTTTGCTATGTGATAGATTTCACAGTTAACTGTAAAATGGCATAAAAAAATAAAATCAAAAGCAATTAAAAGAACAGAGAAGTTTCTCACAGGCCTGAAATATTAATATTATATAGTACAAGACCTGCAGTTTAGACCTTATCTCTGCTATGTGTTTAGAAAATCAATGAACAGACCTAAACAAGTAATTAAAAGACAAGAAGCAACAGCTGTAGGGGTCCAAGCAAAAGGTTAAGGTTAGTGTTTACACAGCTGATGATTCCATAATACTCAGCTTGTAAAGTCTGGTCATACCTTTCAAAGTGCCAGAATTATAAAGTGTGGAAGTGTGCATAATACACTCCTATCTGTTACTTTGTTGTGTTCTCTTCACTTCCCCAGTGATGTGGGAATACTTACATAGGATTAAGTAGTAATATTTAATATTTGCTCTTCCTAGTTTGAAGTTCACAAATGTCTCTTCCTGTTGATGCTTTTTTGAGTGTGTGTGTGTGTGTGCTTGTGTACAAGTTTGTTTGTGTACAAGTTCACTTACAGGCAAAAATGACATTCTAAGCTTGTCTTCTTTTCTGTGAAACCTTTAAAATAAGAAATAAGTATGCTGAGAGCTTATTTTATCTTCAAATTAGGTTTATTTTTTCTGTAAGGTCTGAAGAGTGTAACAAAATATCCCATTTGATCATGATTTCCATCAATAGTTTTTAAGTGTGTTGTAACTTATTAAAATCAAGTGCTCATGACAGTCTATGTACCACACTCTGTGTACCACTTCAATCAATTATTAAACTACTTTTCAAGTTTTTACCAAGCTTTACAATGAATGTTTCTTTCCTTTAGAAACTTCTATAAGGGCATCCCCAGACAGATGTTCCACTTATCAAAAATAAAAAAAATGTGTGTAGTAATATTCATTTTATTGATCCAACTGATATTTCAGTACTGTAACAGTGATTGTTAGATTTTGAGTTAGAAAACTCAAATTGTTTTTCATACGTATTACATAACTTTTATAATACAATAGGGTGTTTGTAAATTTATTTAGTTTTGGTTTGGTTTGGCTCTTAAATCACAGTTAGATACTATTTATCTGAAATACCTTTATTTACTATGAAGCTATTGTGGGGAAAAAAATAAAACAGTGAATTAGACCCATATTTTTCTATCCATCTCTCATATCATAGTATCTCTCCTTTTACTTTTTCCTTTTTTCCAATAATAAATTATAAATGATTTCTTCTTAGGTAGAAGAGAGAGGACTGCAAAAATGCCATGTGTGAATATCTCAAACATTATACAGAGGAAGTGTAAAATCTAATTGTAGGATTACTGCTTTCAAGTCTGGGGTCTCCAGCACAAGTAGGACATGATTGAACGGTCCCTATTAGGGTGTCCATGAGGATGATCAAAGTGCTGGAACACCTGTACTATGAAGACAGGCTGAGGGAGTTGGGGTTGTTCAACCTGGAGAAGAGAAGGCTCTGGGGAGACCTTATACCAGCCTTCCAGTACCTAAAGGGGTGCTACAGGAAAGATGAGGAAGGACTCTTTGTTGGGGAGTGTGGTGATAAGACAAGGAGTAATGGATTTAAACTAAAAGATCATAGATTAGACATTAGGAAGAAATTATTAACTCAGAAAATGGTGAGGCACTGGAATAGGTTGCCCAGAGAAGCTGTGGATGCCCTATCCCTGGAAGTGTCCAAGGCCAGGCTGGATGGGGCATTGGGAAGCCTGGTTTACTGGAAGATGTCCCTGCCCATGGCAGGGGGGTTGGAACTGGATGGTTTTTAATGTTTCCAAACCAATTTATGATTCTGTGATTTTTATGATCTCATGTCCAAAGGAATGTTTTTACTCTTTACTGGGTATCCAGAGAACAACCAGTATTGCCTCTCAGTCTTGGACTGGCGCACGCTTCGTTGGGTTAGAAACTGGCTGGATAGCCGGGCCCAAAGAGTCATGGTAAATGGAGTCAAATCCAGTTGGAGGCCGGTCACTAGTGGTGTTCCCCAGGGCTCAGTGATGGGGCCAGTCCTCTTCAATATCTTCATTGATGATCTGGATGAGGGCATTGAGTGCACCCTCAGTAAGTTTGCAGATGACACCAAGTTAGGTGCGTGTGTCGATCTGCTTGAGGGTAGGAAGGCTCTGCAGGAGGATCTGGGTAGGTTGCACCGTTGGGCTGAGGTCAACTGCATGAAGTTCAACAAGGCCAAGTGCCGGGTCCTGCACCTGGGGCGCAATAACCCCAAGCAGAGCTACAGACTGGGAGATGTGTGGTTGGGGAGCTGCCAGGCAGAGAAGGACCTGGGAGTGATGGTTGATAGTCAGCTGAATATGAGCCAGCAGTGTGCTCAGGTGGCCAAGAAGGCCAACAGCATCCTGGCCTGTATAAGAAACAGTGTGACCATCAGGGCTAGGGAGGTGATTTTCCCCCTGTACTCAGCTCTAGTGAGGCCGCACCTCGAGTACTGTGTTCAGTTTTGGGCCCCTCGCTACAAGAAGGACATGGAGGTGCTTGAGTGAGTCCACAGAAGGGCGACGAAGTTGGTGAGAGGCCTGGAGAACAAGTCCTATGAGGAGCGGCTGAGGGAGCTGGGATTGTTCAGCCTGGAGAAAAGGAGGCTCAGGGGTGACCTTATCGCTCTCTACAGGTACCTTAAAGGAGGCTGTAGTGAGGTGGGGGTTGGTCTGTTCTCCCACATGCCTGGTGACAGGACGAGGGGGAATGGGCTTAAGTTGAGCCAGGGGAGTTTTAGGTTGGATCTTAGGAAGAACTTCTTTACCGGAAGGGTTGTTAGACATTGGAATGGGCTGCCCAGGGAAGTGGTGGAGTCACCATCCCTGGATGTCTTTAAAAGACGTTTAGATGTAGAGCTTAGCATATGGTTTAGTGGGGACTGTTAGCGTTAGGTCAGAGGTTGGACTCGATGATCCTGAGGTCTCTTCCAACCTAGAAATTCTGTGATTCTGTGATTCTGTGATACTCTTCTAATCTCACAGGCTCTGGCACACCTACTGGCTATTTTTTCAATGAAGTGAATGTGTTTAGTGTGGATTTAATGGAGAAAAAAAAAAAAAAGAAAAAAAAAAAGTATGCAGACATTACAATCTTCCTTTATTTATACATTGTTCATATATTTAACACAGCAAAAGTGTGTCATTAAATACACTTGGGTCTAATTAAACCTTCTAATCATGACTCCTCTGAGTAGCTTATATCTGAACTTAATATCTCATATATGAGTAACAAAGCTGTCAATTGAAGCATGTGTGAAAGTAATTTCATAATTAAGCATTGCCAGGCCAAGGGGCTTAGTTAAAATTGGAAGTGGTTTACAGTGAGAAGTCACAATGTTTTTTTTTTCCATTTTCTACAAATAACAGATGAATTTTGATTCATCCATAAAATGCTACACGTAGAAATAATTCACACTTGCAAACTAACTAAAAATTAGTTTGCCAGACCAGAGATCTAGATGGACTTGATCAACTGGATAGAGATTTTCAGATGGAGGACAGGGAGGGAAAGGCTTATAAGGTCTTTTAACATTGGGTATAATAAATAATGTAATTATTAGCCTGAAATTGTGTGATTTATGTTGGATCCACAATATGCTGATTTTCTGCATGCAGCTGAAATCTCTCTCAGAAAGATTTACAGTGTTAATAACCTCAAGCTATTTTAAGTCATAGTCAATCTTCATAGAACAGCATAGACATTATACATATTTTTTGTTTTGTTGTTGATTATTATTTGTTTGTTTTCCTTCCCATTTCTTTCCCTGTGGTTACAGCATTATATTTTAAATATAAACTGTTTGATGAATATAGTATTGTACATTCACATTTTGAGAATGCTCACAAGGTTGTGACTTCCTTCTTCTCCTCTCTCCCACATTTCCTTTGCTATAAGATTACAGGAGGAAGAAAGACTGTTGCCCTGTGTCAGCCAGAACTGAACAAATGGCTTTGGGTTAAACTGATTCAATTGGGAATCGTTTCATTTCAACAGCAGTTCACTTACTGTGAGCTTGGTATGTAGTCCTAAATGGTTATCTGAGAATGTCCGCATTTCAACAAGCAAACACACAGAAAACATATATAAATGTCTTTAAGCAGACAATTCTATTTCTTTGAAAACAAGTAGTCACACATCCCAACTGACTAACAGCAGAAAGGTTTAAAAGAACAGGTCCTTAACCTTGCAAAATATTAGAAATCTAGATGAAATCTTAACTTCAGAACATTTTCTAGAGAACATGGTTTGATGTCTATGAGATCAGCTTATTTTCACTGATGTGATATTAAAATAATTCTGAAAAGGTAACTCTCTTTGAATATGTATTTTTTTCTTTTAGTTATTATCTAAAGCAACCATTATCATCAATTTCTTTCTAAGTGACCTTTTCAATTTGAAGTAGAACTTTTCTTAAGAATAAATGATCTCATGTTAAAAAATATGTCACAGCTTGATTTTCTGTGTTTTATTTAGCAGTGCCATAAAGAAGATAAAACTAAGTAAATCTTATCAGTAAGGTAACAAACAACCTAGTTACTTAAAAACAAAACACTGATTTTGCTTTGCCCTTTCTTGTCAAATCCTTTATTTTTTTTCACATAAAAATTAAGTGTTCATGGACTTCAGAAATCTGATACACCTAGAAGATTGACCACTAAAAGAAGACTGAAAGAAAATCTGTGCCATTTTACTAAGCATACTGGGGGGTAGGTGAAGGAAAGCCCATGCTGAATACTGTATCCAGTCATTAAGATCATATTAATAGCAGGCTTAGCAATGCAGTTACAGTTACAATAGTGCCTTTTGATTGCCTGGTTGGAAGAAAAGGATGAATTAAGCTTCAAACTATACCCTTCCTTCCATTCAAAGAAACACAGAGTCATCCTATGTTGTTCTTGTATCTCCACTGCACAATTTATAACTTTAAAAGTCAAGAATTTTACTTCTTCTGTATTTATATATCAGAAAAAGCCTTTCATGTAGTATGACTTTTGTTTGTGTGTCGGATGGGTTTTGTTTACTTTATTATTTGTGTGTGTGTGTGTGTTTGTGTGTAAAGACAACAAGGTTTATGTTTTGTAAAGACAAAATCCTCACAACCTCTTGCAATTCCATTTTCTCTTCCCAAGCCAGGTACACCCTTTGAAGTTCTGTAACTTCAGACATACTGTTGCCAGGTTGTCCAGCTGTGATCAGAGTTGGTGCTGAGTTATTTAAGTCATGTTTTGCTCTCAACAAAACCTTCTCTAACACTTTAATAACACAAAATTATGATTTAGGTTTTGAAGGTTATTCCAATCCCTGTGTTTCATAGTTTATAAAAATGGAAGTACGGTCTTCTTTGAAGACCATAGTATAACAGCTAGGCTATGCTTTTGCAAAATTATTATCTGGACTTGTAGCATTTTGTATTTAACTTTGAAGTGTGTGCTGAATTCAGCCATTGTACTTTCTGCTAGCATTTTTGACACTGACAATCGTTACTTATTGTGAAGTAAAAAGGTAACATCTGCTTGTAAAATTAATCTGTCTTAAAACCAGGTCTGCAGTGGTGAATATCAGAAATTATGTCATGAGCAATGTTGTAATTTGTTTAAATATGTGTAACAGTTTCACACTTGCATTGACTGAATACATAGTTTACTTGTAAATGTTTCCTTGTAAATAAATGACTTCTGCAGTGGGCAACAGTCTGTCTAATTGTGTTTTATCCAATAATACTTTAGATAAGTGAACAAACTGCTAGAAAAGACATACCAGAAGGAGCTTCATTAATTGTTATTATTAATAATAATAATAATAATAGTGTTCTTCCTCTAGTTGCTGCTAGAAACGTCAGTCCAATCATTTTGCTGGTTAGGTCATTCCTTGCTCTACTTCTCCCAGTTAGAAGTACTCAGAGTTTTCTGCTGTCTTCTCTGAGCTGATGAAGGAAAAGGCTGTGCCTTTTTAATTATTATTATTATTATATTTAGTTTCTACACAACAATAGAGTATTATGACTTGCCTTACAGGAAAGAAGAAGCCATACCAAATGTCAAGGGAGAAAGAATGCTTTATAAAAGAGCTGCCAATTCCTTTTCTTATTAACTGCCAATGTGGTATCTATTATGATAGTGAAGCAGCTGTGGTGAGAAAGGTGGATCTTTTTAACCTATATTTAATTTTTAATTGCTAATGGTTATGGGTTTTCTTTTGGCAGCTAGAGTACGTAAGCTGTCCTAAACCATTATCAGCTTTTTGCAAACATCATGGAGCTCACATCCAGCTCAGAAGCTGCCATAATGCATACACAGCTTTTTTTTTCTGTTTTTGTCTCCCATAAAATTAAATGTTTGAATATTGGTCCTAAATATTTTCTATTCCAGGCTACAGAGAGAATAGTTGTTTTCCTGCTGCTGCCTTTATTTGGAATAATGAACTCTGAACAATAGTTGATTCATTTTTACACTGACTTAATGTGCTTGACTCTTTAGCACAATTATTTTGAATAATACTGATAGCGTTTAGCTTAACACTGATCAAGCTGGTGTAACTTTCTCAGTATAAGGAAGATTATGTGGAGCCACATGAATTTTGCTATAGTTATTGCTGAGGCAAGGAAAAAAAAAAAAAAAAAAAAAAGTAATGTAAAAGAAAACTGTCATATCTGGGTCAGCTATGGTCTATATATATATATATATAAATATATATATATTTAAAACCCTGGGTTCAAATCAAGATGGTCATTGGGCAGTTTCCTATCATGTAAGTGATATATTCAATTTAATCTACAACTGACAACAGTCTGGAGATAGTGGTACACTTAGACTTTTAAGCTGCTGTAAACATGTGCCTCTGAACTGCCCTATGCACATGGCAGGATATGACTCTTTAGCATTGTTTACAGTGTATTATACAGCTTCAAAGCATGTCTCGGTTAAAAACATATACTGAATATCCCATTTTCTACATTGCAAAACATTTCACATATCCAGAGTGTCATTTTGTTGAGATATTTGTGGTGCTGTCATGTGCTCTGGCTTTTTGAACTCCTTTCATCTGTGTCATTTGATCTAAATTTTCATTTCTTGTAGCATTTGCTGTTTAAGCCCTAGAGACCAGAGCTTCTTTCCAGTTGCTTCAATAAAGTTTACAGCATGATTCTGGATGTCGCACATTGTGTGTTCACTGTCTTCAAAACAGAAAACATGCAGCAGCTAACCCAGGCACTGGGATACAGACTCATTTGCTTGTATCTATGGAATAGGTTGCCCTGACCTAAGACTGGCAGAGCATTGAAATGTTGCAACTCTTAAATCTCAGGCTTTCTCATCCTTGAGAAATTTTCTCATCCTTCTCAAAATTTAGGAATTTATAGCCAGAATCTTAGATAGCAATGTGCAGGGTATTGATACACTTTCCTTTGTCTTTTTGTTTGTGTTTGTTTGGTTTTGATTTGATTTGCTTCATGTAACTTCTTTATATACTTCTTTGCACCTGCCCCATTCTAAGTAAGGAAATAACTGACTTCATAGTTTTTGTAAAAAAAAAAACACAGTTATCTGCTTAGCTTTTGCCAGTCTGGGAAATACTTGAAAAGAAAATTTGGTATTAGAAAGGGGGTTGCTATGCTTCAGAAAGTCAGCAGGGTAAAAACAACTCTATTCTGTGAGAAAGGCAGACTGGGCACTGAGTTAGAGGGGGAGAACAATAAGGAGTAAAACGTAATTCACCCTTAATATAATGGGATACTGGAATGCAGAACTGCCTTCATCCACAGCAGAGTTTTCTACAGCATTTACAATACTCTCTGCTCTTCCTGACAATAAATCTTTCTAGTCACTCATGTTGTCGCCTTATGGCCTCTGCTAACTTTTCTCTCTTTATGGCCTTTTGGGCATAGATTCTCACTTTCTTAAATAACTTAAAGCTGAAAGAGAAACAATACCAAAACATATAACAGATGCATAAGTGTACCTTAGGGATGGATGTCTTATGGACACAGAACTGTCATCACACTTCCTTAAGCACATTTTTACTGTCTCATTCATCTTGCATGTGTGTCTTGCTGGCTGTACTCTTGGTCCCAGTGGGGTAAATTTCTGTTCTGAGTTCAAACTAACTTGATGCATCTTTTTACCCTGTATGTTAGATTTTCACTGTATGTGTATTTATTTATTTATTTATTTATTTCCCAGTCTGAGGCTTCAGACTCCATCTCTTGTAAAAAATCTAAAAAACATTTTTATAACCTACTTGATTTGCTGCTAAAGCATGAGTGTAGTAACGGAAGGTTTCACTATTCATAGCCTTAGAAAGAAATGCAAGGTCATTTTAACAGTTTTTACAAACAAATGAAAATGGCTAAATTTGTGATGTCAGTGTGATATTTACTAGAGTGATAGATTTTTAAGAAGACTACCAATGCCCATGTGCAATGGAGTTAGATATAATTATGCAGACCTACTGTTATTGAAGCTGCTAGAAAAGGAAGTCCGAACTGTATAACTGAGTATCTGGATATGTAAGTGCTTCAGTGAGGTAAGAAGGGATGGCAGCATGCCAGACTAAAATGACATACACTGGCCTAGCTGTATGAGAAAACTTTCACTGCTCTGCCCTGGGAGTGATTAATTACCACATCTCTTAGGACATTTTCAGAGATGTTCAAAAATCTACACTCCTTATGGAACAGGGAGATATTTTATAGATTTTTTTTTTTTTTTATGGTTTTGTTGTTGTTCTGTAGAGAGCATTTTGACTTTCTCTTTCTCTGTGATGCTTTTCCCAGTATTCACTTTTCTGTACTTCCTATATATACTTCCTTTCTATACTAAATTTAATTGAAAGGGGGGAGGTGGGAAATGAGAAGAGCGTAGCTTTAAGAATCTCTATTGTGTTTATTTTCATGAATTGAAGTCATTCTATTCATGTATTAGTTCTGTAGTTAACCTCCTATGAAAGCATGATTAATGCACACACACAAAA
Organism: Stictonetta naevosa; assembly: GCA_011074415.1. Taxonomy (NCBI): domain Eukaryota; kingdom Metazoa; phylum Chordata; class Aves; order Anseriformes; family Anatidae; genus Stictonetta; species Stictonetta naevosa. The sequence goes on from CM021729.1 coordinate 53,117,771, forward strand.
AAAATATATAAAAAAAAAAATATTGTCTTGGTTTGAATTGAAGGGATTTCATCACACAGAGGTATTCTGAGTTTTACCAAGTAGATCTCAAAATGATGTACAGCCTCCTGTTTATGGCATTCTGACAAGATATTTTCTCTGATGTTAGTAAGTTTCATTCATCGCAAAGACTAGTGTTTGTTTTCTGATCTCAATAATTCTCTGAATTTCAATAAAACTACTCTAGACTTCCACTAAAGAAAAAGTGACCAGAATGTCTCCTAGGCTTTTGCTTCTTCTGAAGGTTTGGTGTATGTTTGACATTAACAGAGGAGAGGGGAAGGTGCTTTTTCTAGATCCCTATACTAATCACCAACTGTATTTATTTCCAAGAGCATGTGAAACACTTTGTGAAACTAAGGTTCATGTACATTCAGAAGATAAGATGCTGGCTGAGATTCTGCTGTTATTTTCATTATCACATGATCTATAGTGGGACACTTTTTCTACATTCTCCAACTGTATCAATAGGAAATTCTAAAAGCTTTTGTCAGATTGCTGATATGTGACTTTATGATATTCTTCTATTTTCTTAAATTTAAATTTAAGAAAATTTTCTTAAATTTAAGAAAATAGAAGAATATCATAAAGTCACATATCATAATGGCTTCCCTATATCTCACTTGATGCAAGGATATGCATATGCCATGCTGCCTTGCTTAAAGCAGCATTTATACCTCATTACTACTGTTTCTGGAGATGAATTAATGGAAATTTTAGTAAAATATTACTGTTTAGATATATAGAGAGAGACTTTTAGGAGCAGTCCTGTACGTAGCTTTTCTACTCTTGCAAATGCAGAATAATGATAAGAAAATTGACTAGGGAACTTAAAGTTCTATCAAAGCAACAAAATCCTGTTTCAGAAAGTACAAATGTCTATGTAGCAAGAACCAGAGAACACAGCTTGAAACAGGATCAAAACAAGATTTTAGCAAAGAATGCAGAAAACACAGTGGATATCTGAAGTGTAAGTGGGATTACCACTGTAAAAAGCACTCCCCGAATATTTAAATGCAGAAAAAGGCAGAAAAAAAGAAAAAAAGATATCTATATTTAGAAGCCAGAAAACTGTCTTTGATAAAAAGATTTTGTGTGCTTAGAAACTTTGTAATTTTGAATCAATATTTTAGAGAAAAAAAAATGTTACAAATGTTCCTGCTTCAATGAGTTATATTGCTATACCTGATAATTAAAGTACTAAAATATAGATTGAAATGTTCTAAACCTCGTCTTTCTTGCAGCCATAGTTATATGATTCTTATCCAAACAAAATGACCAGACATCTAGCATGAACAAAAATGCAATTAAAATTACCACACTTATCACTCTATATCACAGTCAAAACAATGTATTACACATCCCTTCTGTATTGTGTTAGATCTCTGCAACAAGAATGCTGGTGCTTAAAGTAGCAGCCTATCAATCACAACAGAAATACAAGACTTTTAAAAGGAAAATTAATTTTAGTAAAGACCAGGAAGTTATCTCTGACACTGTAGTCTTTACAAAGGGGAGATCAAGCTATAATAGAAGCCGTCAACCCCATATGAACGACTTAATCATGTTTATATATAACTTACATATTAAAAAGCAATATCCAATGACAATGGCTCAGATATAAAAATATCTTAATAGTCAGTAACTGACTAATGAATACTACAATAATAACAGTTTTATTTGAAGGATTCTGACAGCTGGTTGCCTCGATGAGAGCTGTTACCAGGGAGCCCTAGTCCCATGCTGAGAACATCCACAGCATGCTGATTTATAGCAGCAGTGCAGAACTGTTTAATGTCAGCACCTCTCAGCTAAAGTAATAATAAACAGGAATGTTATGGTTTATTTTTCTGTATGAATTGTTCAGGGTCTGTATGGTAAGCACCAACTCAATAGGGGATAATAGCTGTCATTCCCCAGGGAGTTGTAACTGAGGTTTAAGCATTTATATTGGCAAGGTTAGTATATCAAAATGAATCCAGAAGTTTTTTTTTTTTTTTTTTTTCTCTTACATTATTTTTTTCTTTTTCTTCTTTTTGTTTGATTTCTCATCTCAATCTGGAAAACAAACATAGTTCTTGTAGTTATAAAAGCTCCTTTCAGATTTCATGTGGATTTACTTTTGTAGTAGCTTAACTTCCC
>CM021729.1:53129262-53141541 GCA_011074415.1 Stictonetta naevosa
CAATTCCTTACTAAAACTAAAATAAGAAACTGTCCTTGACCAAGTGACTTTGTTAGTAATCTTCAGTGATTTTTTTTATTATTCTTTTTTTTTTTATAAAATATATATATATATATTCTGTAGTTCTCTGGAAGTCATCTGTAATATATCTGACAAGGGTCATAGATTTTAAAACAGAGAACTCATAATTGCTGTGCTTTGTTCTCTAGCTCTTAAGCTTTGATAGAGAAACCCGCCTGCATCTTGTATAAAGCACGCTTCTCTCCATCTGTCAGGCAGGGAATTCTCTGTATGAGAGCAGCAAACACAGGAAGAGGAAAGGAACATATGGCTGTCCTACTCCTCCCACCCCCTCCCCCGATACCTTGTGATTGCTCTCTCATGCATTTACATTTTTTGATCAATTTGTATACTGTTTTATCAATCTTAGAACACTATCTAGAGATTGCAGACATGCCAGTTTCTGCCATGTGTTATGCATTATATCATGGTGATTGCCCAGGAGGAGGGACTTGCTTTGTATATCCCTACCAACTAGACAAACAAACAGGTTTATTCCTTCTATTTCACAATTTAAACTTCCCACCTCTGAGATTTATGGAACCATGAAATGGGCCTAATAGCAGAATTTTTAACCTCTTAATACCATACGATATATTGCAGATAACAGAGATTTCTGAGAGATAAGAATGTGAGGGTTTTTTGGTTCATAAAAAAAAAAAAAAAAAAAAAAAAGGTGTTTTTCACCTGATTGCTGTTCAGTTTCCCCTTCATGTAGAAAACTGGCTTGCATACCAAGCTATAACTTTATAACTTTGGTTTCACTAACAAGATCAATAGCGGTCACTTGATAAATACGTCTTTTTTTCCTCTTTACCATGTCTGCTCCCATTACTGCCAAGTGATCCACCAACACCCATGAAAAGTTCATTACTGACTTGACAGCTTGAATTTTTGTTGTTTCAAGTACAAACACAAGCAACAGCTCCCTCAGGAAGATAAAAATTGGTTTATTTTTTCCCAAGATGAGTTGATGTAATCAAATTAAAGCACATTATGTCCTTGGGCTGAATTCCAAGCACCCATTGGTACAGATGTTTCGACCATTATAAAAGTCAGTGCAAGTTTCTGTGTTCGGAGATATATATTATGGAGGATCAGGGTGACCATCAGAAACTTCATGTCTTTTATTTGTAGTTATTTTTTTAGTAATATTTATTATTATTATTTGGTAGAATTGACCTTTAATGTTGCTAAAATTTGTTTACTTTTAAGCAATCAACAAGATTTGCGGAGGGTACTGGAAGCAACTTTTTGACTCAGATCCTAGGTGCGCCACCCAAGTTTGCTGTTCTCCTGGATTTGTCATTCATGAATACAAATGAACTGTTTGAAGTTCTGAAAATTAGACAAATTAAATAAGTGAAAGATTGTTTTCAGGATTTGTTAAAAGGAAGATGGTAATTTCTTTGTTAATATATATAAATATATGCTAAAAATAGTTTGATATATTTGTTTACAGAAAGGTGTAATTGATTAATAGTGGCAACAAAGTCATCAAAATCAAGGGACCAGACAAGTATGAGAAACAAAAGAAGGAATATGAAATCATTTCATGTACCTTTCAAACCTGGCCATTCCATGGACTTGAAAAAATTTCAAAAATCAAAGCTTAAGCCTAGTAACAAAAATTTTGCTTTCAACCCACTTGTGAATTAGTTGGTCAAGTTTGATATTAGTTGGTCAAGTGCAATTGTCTAAGTAGTCTTGACTACTTTCTTAAGTATGTAACAAAAAGGGTGAAATTCTATCCCTAGTTGTACTAGTTTTCTAAGGTGAGAAGCAGAAAAGTCCAAAGACATGAATCATGTTATGATAGCAATATTTTTATTAAAGTAGATTTATGTACTGTTTCTGTTCTCTCCCATACCCTTTTGATAGCAGTTGCATTCTCTTCCAGCATTCCTTCTCCTCCACTTTCCGTACTCAGTCATTATCAAATGCCTCCATCTTGTTTAAATAACATGGTACTTAACCTTTGTTTGATGTTGGGAATGTAGGGTTGCTGAAATTACAACCAGGAGGATATAAGAGTGTGTATGGATATGTATACAAAATCTCTAACTTAAGAATTATTCACCCAAATAACTGAGTAGCAGTCAGTTAAATTTAAGGAAAATATTTTGCTTCAAAATTCTGCTTAAAATAAATAATAATTGATGCAATACATTAGAAACGATGCATATAATGTTTCTAATGCTGTTTTGTAGGGTAATATGATATCTAAAATATGGGCTTTTTCTATGTCAGATGTGCGTCTAGATCTCATAGACTATTTTTAAATTACACATTTCATTGTGCTTATAGGTAAAGTGCAAGAAGATAAGGAAATGTATGGATGTCCAAGGGATGTTTGATAGCTATTCTGGAGAGTGAAGGGCTGTTTGACCTCCATTGTCCCTCATATTGGACTGTCCTGGTTGTCATGTGAGAGGGAAGGGAAGTTTGCTGCTAATCAAAGCTGTCATTCCGGGACCCTGAGGTTGCAGATCACCAGGCATTGATCAGAAGATGCAGGGGGGTGTATTTCTAACTGCCTTTTCTATAACAAACCTCCCTTGTTTTAAACAACCTTTAGAGCTACTTGCAGACTAAGTGACATAATATGATCAAATGTCATGAGAAGAATGAAATGAGAACTTGAATGTTATAGAGGGCTGGATGGAGACAGAAAGGACCAAATAACCTGGTCAGGAGAGCAAGGTATTTCATTCTGAGAGGAATTAAAAAACTCCTGACTTATACAGTAGAAATGAAGGTGACTTTGCAATCACACATTAGTTAAAACCTAGTTTCTGCTCTATGTGAAGACTTATTCTTGAGTGTTAAATTTTTAAATAGTTTCAATTTATTCATTTATTTATTTATTTTTTACATATGAAAAAGTAGAGCGTTATTTATTTAGCAAAACGTTTTTTATGGAGCTTTTTGTTTTGCAAAAAGTATGAAAAACAAACGAAGTTCAAGAACAGATTGCAAGTGTTCTTCAAAAGCCTGTAAGGCCACTGCTTGCAAATGTTTCTTACCAAAGGGGAACAGAGAAAAGGAGCACTAATGTAATTTTTACACTCCTCCCTAAATATTCCAATATGCAGGAATGACCATGATTCTTGACATTGGCCCACTCTCAGAGATGTATTTTGCTGGTGTACCATAACCTTATAAAATATGTGGTTTATACATGTTTATTATTCTGTGCATAAATCCTCTGATTTTACATATGTGGGGATGTCACTTAAAAGAGAAAAACAGAAGTGTTTTCCTCCCTCAGATTTTGCTTTTTGCATCCCACTGGCTATATGTAAAGAAATCAAATATCTTCTCCCTATTGCCTAGCTCTTCATTTTCAATTGCTTGCTTCTCTGTTTGCTAAAATTCAAACCTCCTGAAATTATTAATTTTCTGCTGGCTGCCCACATCTGTGCCTAAGACCTAGGAGACTTTACTTCTGACAGTTACAAAGGGCTGAAGCAAACATCACAAAAGTGAACAGGCACCTGTGCTTTGGAATCACAGTGGACCCAGTTCCTCCAGTGGACTGGTAAGGTGGGATGGTTTCTGTGTTCAGATTCTCATAGGAGAAAATCTGAAGGAACGGGGAGGAATCAGATGATTAGGTAAATATCTGCTTGGTCTCAGTATTTGGCTAGACTTGCATGGCTTTTTTCATTGTCTTATTTTTCTCACAGTTTGAGTCATTGGTTTACTCTTGATGAGGTCTCCACTGTGAGAAAGTCTTAATATGTGTTCCCTGTCATTATTAACTATAATATTTCAGACATTCCTTCACATAGTGTCAGGGCTACTATAACATGGAGGTTTGCAAAAGAACATAGAGCAAGACAATTCTAAACTATACTAATATTGTTGTTGAAATGTTTTTGTAAATACTATCTTCCTAACACACTTTTAGTTACTTGAAGATAATTTAGCTAGCTTTGGATAGAGTAGCTCTAAGAAATCCTTCTCACTTAAGTGTGAGTGTATATGTGAAGTTTAGTTGTGTTTTGGTCACTAGCATGGGCCTTTTGAGTCCTGTTTTGAGTACTTCCCTCTGCTCTGTATAATCTGTGATACTCAGCAAGCCAATAATCTTCATTACTGGCTAAGAAATCACTAAGCAGATGTTAGAAAGGGAGTAAGGCCTCTTGGAAAAAAAAATTAGTTTCAACTCATTCAAAATAAAAGGAGGCCCAAGGTGATATTCCCCTCAGTCCTGCTGGTGAGGGGAATGGATGTGAGGAGGAGGACATTAGTAATGCAAGTCAAGCATTAGCTGTAGAACTGGTGATGGTGGAAGAGCTTTAGGTTCTGTGACCACGGGAAACTGTTTTCTGATCAGCATCTGCCTAGGAGAGATAGGATACACCTCAGTAAATAGGTCAAAGGTGCCTTTGCCAGGGGGATGGTTGACCTGTTAAGGCGGGCATTAAAGTAAGAATCACAAGGGAGGGCGAGAGTCACCAGCAGCCCTGTAAAGGAGTGATGGACAGTTTTGACAAGCAGATGGCCTGGAATAATGTGATAGGACGGGATCACAATATCAGCAAAACAGGGCTTAAACAGAGTCACTGCCTCTATTTGTGTTAAGTAAGGCATGCCTACAAGACACTATTTTAAGAAAAACAGAGGGAGAAATCAGCATGCTGAGGTGCCACTATGAAGTACATGTATACAAATGCATGCAGCATGGGCAATAAACATAATGAGTTAGAGAAATATGTTCAGTTTAAGGGCTCATTGGGATCACAAAGACAAAATGAGATAGTGTCAATGACTGCAATGTTCTGATGAAAGAAAGGATAGATCCTGATTAAGAAGGAGATTTTGGTAAAATGATGGGGGGAAGGTGGGGGGGTCGATAACCAAGAGTTTAAGGGTTAGGATTAAGGAAAAGACAGTTAAAGTTGGTGATGTAGTGGGTATCTGCCAACAGCCATCCGACCAAGAAGAATAAGCGGATGAAGCGCTCTACAGACAGCTAAGAGCAGCCTCCGGTTTGCAGGCCCTAGTGCCTGTGGGGTGTTCAGCCACTCCAATATCTGCTATGGGCATAACACAGCAGGGCATAAGCAATCTGGGAGATTCCTGGAATGCATCAATGACAACTTTTTGACCCAACAGACAGAGAAACAAATGAGGAGAGGTTATGCTGGGCCTTGTACTCACCATCAAGGAGGGGTTCACTGGAGGTGTGAAGGTCAAATACAACCTTGGGTGCTTTGACTATGAACTGCAGTTTGGTGAACCTGAACCTTCAGCATACTGAGAGGAGAAAGGAGGGCAAAAAGCAAGATCACAACACTGGACTTCAGGAGAGAAGACTATGAATTCTTCAATGATCTGCTTAGAAGTCCCACGGAATAGGGCCCTGGAGGGAAAAGCTGGTTAATTTTCAAGAATTGCCTCCTCCAAGCCCAAGAGTGTCCTATCCCAATGAGCAGAAAGTCAGTCAAAAATGCCAGGAGGCCTACATGGATGAAGAAGAAGCTCCTGGCAAAACACAAGCACAGAAGGAAGCATACAGAGGCTGGAAGCAAGGACAGATAATGTGGGAGGAATACAGAGACATTGTCTGAACACACAGGGATGAAGTTAGGAAAGCTGAATGGAATTGAATTTGGTGAGGGATATCAAAAACAATAAAGGTTTCTTAAAGTATGCCAGTGACAAAAGGAAGACTATGGAAAATGTAGATCCTCCACTGAAAGAGGTGGAGGACCTGGTGACAAAGAACATGGAAAAGGCTGAGGTACTGAATGCCTTCTTCACTTCAGTCTTTTCCAGTGAGACCAGCTTTCAAGAACCACAGGCACCAGAAAACCGAAAAACTGGGGTAAGAGAGATGTACCCTTATTAAAAGAGGATCAAGTCAAGGAATACTAAAGCAAGCTGGACATATATAAGTCCATGGGCCTTAAAGGGATGCATCTCTGAGTTGCTGAAGGAAATGGCAGTTGTTATTGCGAGACCCTTCTCAATAATCCCTGATAAGTCATGGTCACTTGGAGAAGTGCCCAAGAACACTAGGAAAGTAAACAAAATAGTAAGAAACAAGCTGTAGGAAAGTAAATTCCTATCCTCAAGAAGAACAAGAAAGATCTATAGGCTGGACAGCCTTATCTTGATCCTGGGGAAGGTGATGGAGCATCTAATCCAGGAAACTGTTTCCAGGCACATATAGAACAAGAAAATCAGGAGTAGCCAGTATGGATTGACCAAGTAGAAGTCGCACTTGACAAACTTGATAAGCTTCTGTGATGAAATGGCAGGCTTAGTAGGTGAGGGCAGAGCAGTGGATATTGTCTTCCTGGACTTCAGTAAGCCTTCCAGCACTATCTCGCCTAATATGCTTGTAGAGAAGCTGTTGTAGGATGGGTTGGATGACTATACAGTGAGAGTACAGAAAAACAGTTGAACAGCCTGTGGTGGTAATCAGTGACACAGAGTCTTGTTGGAGGCCACTGACTAGCAGTGTAACTCAAGGAGCAATATAAGATCCTATTTAACATCTTCATTAATGATTCAGATGATGTGGCAGATGGTACCCTCAGAAACTCTGCAGATGACAAAAAACTACTGATACATCACAGGCTGCTGCCCAGAGGGATCTCAACAGGCTAGGGAAATGGACTGTTAGAAACCTCATGAAGTTCAACAAGGATAAGTGCAAAGTCCTGGGGAAGATTCCTGGGGAGAAAGACCACCAGGCACCAGTACATACTGGGGGTCACTCAGCCAGAAAGCAGATATGCAAAAAAGGACCTGCGATTCCCAATGAACACCATGAGGAACATGAGCAAGCAATGTGCTCTTGCTGCAAAGTAGGCTAATGGTATCCTGGGCATTTGGTGGATAGCTGCAAACAGGTGGAGGGGAGTGATTCTTCCCCTTTACTCAGCACTGGTTAGGCTACACCCAGAGTACTGGGTGTAGTTCTGGGCTCTCCAGTATGAGAGATATAAGGGACAGAGTCCAGCAAAGGATCATTAAGATAATGATGTGACTGGAGCATCTCTTCTGTGAGGAAACTCTTGTGAGAGATGGGACTGTTCAGCCTGGAGAAGAGAAGGATTGATGGAGGTCTTATTCAGTACAAATACCTGCAGGGAGGGTGTAAGGACAGCAGAGCCAGGCTCTTTTCAGAGGTGCCAAGTGACAGGAAAAGAGGCAGTGTACACAAGTGTAAACAACAGAACACAGGGGGGTTCCTCCAAACATCAGGAAACAGTTTCTCACTATGTGGGTGACTGAACACTGGCACAGATTGCCCAGAGAGGGTTCTCCATTCTTGGAGATATTCAAAAGCCTTCTGAACGTAAAAACCTGGGCAGGTGACTCTGCCTGACTAGGAGGGTTGACTAGATGACCTCCACAGGTACCTGTCAACTTCAGACATCCTGTTCTTGTGTGATTCTAAGAGTAAAACAACCTCAAATATTATCTTTCTTTTAGAAGATGCCTCACTCGCAGATTAGTAAAACTAAGAGAAATAGATGGCAGTAGCATCTTATTTGCAAGTGACACATAGCTATAGGTTTGCAAGCACATGTTTTATATGTGTATTTCTAGAAATCAGCAGTCTACAATCAAACACATTTTGATAAAGATTTTATCCATTTATGGCTTGCTATTTACACTGATCTATTTTGAAACTCTGAACTCAAGCTTAATATCTAAGATATTTTAAATAATTTATAATGTGCCTAAATAATTAATCATTGGAAAGATATTTTTTCACAGAGAGGGTACATCTATTTACATTTCACAGTGCTTGAGGAAAGATGGTAGTTGCCTTTGAATTACTAGAGTAATTGTCTGTGATAACTTGCAGGAAGTTTCACTGAAGCAAATAGCATTAAAATGTGTTTTCCACTGATTCACTGTTAGTGAAAAGCATGGAGCACCACTATGAGAGGGAGCTTAAAGTTCTGTTTTAGGGCATATGCACTACAAATGCACCTCCCCTGTTCTATTGACAGACCAAAGAGGAATTGGCAATCTGAGAAGTCAACTGAAAAAGAAGGGGAACATCACCTCCTTCCTGCTTCTTTTCAGTTTGAAGATACTTTTTACTTTTAGATATTTTCTGTACTCTTCAGGTGTTGAAGGGACTGGCTGACAAGGAATTTTCCTGTAGGGCCACAGTACTTTGATGGTGTATAGGCTGTTCTTGGTTCCCTGAGGAGATGTTAACTCTGTACTGAGTGTCATTGCCCAGATGTAAATGAAAAACTGGAATTTCACTTTGCACATAGAATAACTACTGAATCTTGAAATTCAGTTTCTGAGCTAGTAAACTCAGCAACATGAAAAGGATGAAGAAGCTGGGGCTTTGTTGAGGCATGAGGAAGGTTTTGAGATGAGAGGATAGTTACCCTGCTCAAGCCCTTGCCCTGAATAGGGAAAATATTGCCTCTCAATATCCAACCTACTCCAAGCATATCTACATTTTTCTGTTCCACTCAAAAAAAAGACTTACAAAATATCTGAAAAACTACCATACTCACAAGTATTGAAACGAGGAGTCTCTGAAGACTCCCATTTCATCCAAGAAAATGAGAAAACAGATGATTTACACAATCCAGCTTTGCATAATAAGGAGACTTCTGTGACTTTTTTACTTTGCAAGTTTTTAGTGTTCCTACAGCATCACAGAATCACAGAATCACAGAATCGTCTAGGTTGGAAGAGATCTCCAAGATCACTGAGTCCAACCTCTGACCTAATGCTAACAAGTCCTCCACTAAACCATATCGCTAAGCTCTACATCTAAACGTCTTTTAAAGACCTCCAGGGATGGTGACTCAACCACTTCCCTGGGTAGCCCATTCCAATGCCTAACAACCCTTTCAGTAAAGAACTTTTTCCTAATATCCAGCCTAAACCTCCCCGGTGCAATTTTAGCCCATTCCCCCTCATCCTGTCACCAGGCACATGGGAGAACAGACCAACCCCCACCTCACTACAGCCTCCTTTAAGGTACCTGTAGAGTGCGATAAGGTCGCCCCTGAGCTTCCTCTTCTCCAGGCTAAATAGCCCCAGCTCCCTCAGCCGCTCCTTGTAAGATTTGTTCTCCAGACCCCTAACAAGCTTCGTAGCCCTTCTCTGGACGCGCTCAAGCACCTCCATGTCCTTCTTGTAGTGAGGGGCCGAAAACTGAACACAGTACTTGAGGTGCGGCCTCACCAGAGCTGAGTACAGGGGGATAATCATTTCCCTGGACCTACTGGCCACGCTGTTTCTTATACAAGCCAAGATGCTATTGGCCTTCTTGGCCACCTGAGCACACTGCTGGCTCATATTCAGCCGACTATCAACCAATACTCCCAGGCCCTTCTCTGACAGGCAGCTTTCTAACCACACATCTCCCAGCCTGTAGCTCTGTTTGGGGTTGTTGTGCCCCAGGTGGAGGACCCGGCACTTGGCCTTGTTGAACTTCATACAGTTGGCCTCAGCCCATCGGTTCAGCCTATCCAGATCTTCCTGCAGAGCCTTCCTACCCTCGAGCAGATTGACACATGCACCTAACTTGGTGTCATCTGCAAACTTACTGAGGGTGCACTCAATCCCCTCATCCAGATCATTGATAAAGATGTTAAAGAGGACTGCCCCCAGTACCGAGCCCTGGGGGACTCCACTAGTGACCGGCCTCCAGCTGGATTTGACTCCATTCACCACAACACTCTGGGCCCGGCCATCCAGCCTGCTCTTAACCCAACAAAGCGTATTGCAGTCCAAGCCATGAGCAGCCAGTTTCCTGAAGAGAATGCTGTGGGGAACGGTGTCAAAAGCCTTACTGAAGTCAAGGTAGACCACATCCACAGCCTTTCCCTCATCCACTAAGCATGTCACCTTGTCATAGGAGATGAGGTTCGTCAAGCAGAACCTGCCCTTCATAAACCCATGCTGACTGGGCCTGATCACCTGCTTGCCCTGCAAGTAAAGCATGATGACGCTCAAGATAATCTGCTCCATGAGCTTTCCTCGCACTGAGGTCAAACTAACAGGCCTATAGTTCCCTGGCTCTACCTTCTGGCCCTTCTTGTGGATGGGCGTCACATTTGCTAGCCGCCAGTCGAGTGGGACCTCCCCTGACAGCCAGGACTGCCGATAAATGATGGAAAGTGGCTTGGCCAGCTCTTCCGCTAGTTCTCTCAATACCCTCAGGTGGATCCCACCCGGCCCCATCGACTTGCGTACATCCAAATGCTGGAGCAGGTCGCCAACCATTTCCTCGTGGATTGTGGGGGCCACATTCTGCTCCTCATCTCCTTCCACCAGCTCAGGGTTACTGGGCATCCAGAGAACAACTGGTTTTGCTGCTATAGACTGAAGCAAAGAAGGCATTAAGCACCTCAGCTTTTTCCTCATCTCTGGTAACTACGTTTCCCCCCACATCCAGTAAGGAGTGAAGATTCTCCTTAGTCCTTCTTTTTGTACTGATATATTTATAAAAACATTTTTTGTTTTCTTTAACAGCAGCATCCAGATTGAGCTCCAGATGAGCTTTGGCCTTTCTAATTTTATCTAATTTTATCTAATTTTATCTAATTTTATCCCTCACTGCCTCACAACATCCTTTGAGTCCCCCTGAGTGGCCCACCCTCTTTTCCAAAGATTATAAACCCTTTTTTCTCCTAAGCTTGAGCCGCAACTCTCAGTTCATCCAGGCCAGCCTTCTTCCACGCCGGCTCGTCTTTGGGCACATGGGGACAGATCACTCCTGAGCCATTAAGATTTCTTTCTTGAAGAGCTCCCAGCCTTCCTGAGCTCCTCTGCCCTTCAGAACCGCCTCCCAAGGGACTCTCCCAACCAGCGTCCTGAACAGCTCAAAGTCAGCCCTCCGCAAGTCCAAGACAGCGGTTTTACTGCTCCCCTTCCTGACTTCACCAAGTATCGAGAACTCTACCATTTCGTGGTCACTCTGACCGAGACAGGCCCCCGACCACCACATCTCCCACCAGTCCTTCTCTGTTAGTGAACAGAAGGTCTAGCGGGGCACCTCTCCTGGTAGGCTCGTCAACCAGCTGCGTCAGGAAGCTATCTTCCACGCTCTCCAGAAACTTCCTAGACTGCTTTCTCTGGGCTGTGTTGTGCTTCCAGGATATGTCAGGGAAGTTAAAGTCCCCCACAAGAACAAGCGCTGACAATTTTGCAACTTCTGCCAGCTGCCTGTAGAACTCCTCAACTGTCTCCTCGTCCTGGTTTGGTGGTCTATAACAGACCCCCATCAGGATGCTTGCCTAGTTGGCCTTTCCACTGATCCTAACCCATAGCGACTCAACCTTATCATTCCCAGCCTCAAGTTCAACGACAACAAAACACTCTCTAGTATAGAGAGCCACTCCAACACCCCTTCTGTGCTGCCTGTCCCTTCTGAAGAGCCTATAGCCAGACATTGCAGCACTCCAGTCATGAGTGGTCCCACCACGTTTCCGTGATGGCAACCAAGTCATAGCCTGCTTGCTGCACAATGGCTTCCAGCTCCTCCTGCTTGTTGCCCATGCTGTGTGCATTAGTGTTGATGCACTTAAGTTGAGCCTTTGCCTTCTCCCCCAGCCTTCCCATTATTCCCCTGGCACACCTCCAACAAGCTTTGTTTCATTCCCATCCCCCTTCTTACCTAGTTTAAAGCCCTCTCAATGAGCCCTGCCACCTCCTGGGCAAAGATCCATTTTCCCCTTGGAGACAGTTGGGACCCGTATGCAGCCATCAGGCCAGGTGCCGAGTAAAGCGCCCCATGGTCAAAGAACCCAAAACTCCTGTGTTGGCACCAGCCTCTGAGCCACATGTTCATCAGGTGGTCTTTCCATGTTCTCTCTGAACCCCTCCCTGCCACTGGAGGGATGGACGAAAACACCACCTGTATTCCCGCTCCGTCCACTAACCGTCCCAGCCCCCTGAAGTCACGTTTATAGCCTTCAGGCTTCTCTCTGTTATCACTGCCAGCCTGGACTATCAGTCGTGGGTAATAATCAGAGGGGCAAACCAGGTTGGGAAGCTTTCTGGCAACGTCCGTGACCCTGGCCCCAGGGAGGCAGCAGACTTCCCTACGGGTAGGGTCAGGCTGACAAATAGAGCCCTCTGTTCCCCTGAGAAGGGAGTCGCCCACAACGATCACCTTTCTTTCTTTCTTTCTTTCTTTCTTTCTTTCTTTCTTTCTTTCTTTCTTTCTTCCTTTCTTCCTTTCTTCCTTTCTTCCTTTCTTCCTTTCTT
>CM021729.1:53141551-53157979 GCA_011074415.1 Stictonetta naevosa
CTTTCTTCCTTTCTTCCTTTCTTCCTTTCTTCCTTTCTTCCTTTCTTCCTTTCTTCCTTTCTTCCTTTCTTCCTTTCTTCCTTTCTTTCTTCCTTTTCCTTCTTTCTTTTTTCTTTCTTTCTTTCTTTCTTTTTCTTTCTTTCTTTTTCTTCCTTCCTTCCTTCCCCCCTTTCTTTTTGGAAGCAGTCTTGAGGCATGGAGCAGACTTCCTCGCCCTAGGCTTCCTGGGTAAACTTTCTACCACATCCTCATCCACCACTCTCTCAAGCTCCAGGGCCTCAAATCTGTTGCATAAGGGCACCTGGGAAGGTGGGGCTGGTAGGGTGGGGGGGCATTTCCTGCAACGTTGAGCAGGAACCTGTCTCCATTCCTCCTCCACGCCTGGGTCCCCTCCCTCTGCCCGATAGCAACCAGGCAGGGGGTCCACCCCCATTTGGCGTGTCTCACTCCAGTGCCTCTCCTTCAGGCCTTGTTCCACCTTGTTCCACCAGTCTATCTCCCGCTCACACTCCCTGATGGCCCTCAACCTCTCCACCTCCTCCTTGAGTTCTGCAACCAGGCGGACCAGGTCATCCACCTGCTCGCACCTCATGCACACAGTATCTCTGCCTCCCTCTGACACTCCCTGCATCCAAAGACCTGAACTGCCACATTTTTGAGCGGGCAGTCTGTCTGGGTGCCTACAGACTTTCTAGAGAGAGCTCTCTGCCTAGCGTGGACCATCTCGGCCTAGCTAGTGGTAGACAGCCGTCAGATGAGTTGTACTTGGGGGGGGGGGGGGGGTTGCTCGCGCTCCTAGTCGCCCGCGCTCCCTAGGGGCTGCTTTTGAACGGCCGGGCAGGGGGCGCTGTTGGCTCCGCCTACGCCTCGTCAGCGTCCCTACGAGGGCTGCCGGGTCGTGGCGGTTCCCTCGGCTGCCTTGAGTGGCCTCGATGCCGGGGAAATAGCCCTGCCTGTCCCGATCCCCCGCTCCACTGCAGAACGCGTCTGCCCCGGAGCCGATCGCCTCGGCAAGTGGCCGAGATGCACTATATCTATCATCTGCATATAATATAACATTAAGCTCAGAATGAAGATTCCATAGTTCTGGACATACTTGTATTACGTATATAAATGCCCTGTTTTGTTACAGTCTCTCTGAGTATCTTTTGAAGCAAAGAGCACACTGGAATGGTACATAGAGTTCCGCCATGGGGAAAGAAAACAGAGCAATATTCTCTCTTAAACTCGTTTTTCTTCTACCAGCTCTATTTATTACTACAGCTGCTGAACTTAATTGTCTACTTCTCTTATTTGCATAAATAGATATAGACTAGTTCACATACATAGAAGTGCTTGCAGAATGGTTTTTCCATGAGTTTCAGAAGCCATATACACAAAAATATTTGTGTAAAAGAAAAGGTATCAGAGATTCTTACTGAGCAATAAAATCCTGCTGTAATGTTTTCTCTCTGATGTTTCTCTTCTTTCAAAAATCCTTAGAAGATATAAGTCCACTAAGAAACAGTTAAAAAGAACGTATCACATTTTCTGCTACAGAAAAGTCTAGCAAGATTTAGAATTTTCTCGTTTTCTGTTTCTTATCAGTGTTCTAATTTATCTTCAGTTTATATTAACTATTGTCTCAAGCATCAACTTACATATGTGCTTGCATTAGCTTGCATTATTTTTTTTGGGGGGGGCGGGGGCGGGAGAGGTTGTTTGTTTCTTTGTTGTTGTTTTGATTTAAATAGCGGTTTGACCTGTGCTGACAATAAAATTGAACAAGATGAGCCAAAAGTACAGCTTTGTGCAAAATAAAAATAAATTTAACACTCTGAATCTGAAAATAAACAAAATATAATGGATTCATATGTAATTAAATTGTTTCACGTATTTGTGTTGCCATTCTGTTGCTGAATGATGGCTCTGTCCTACACAGATATCAGTCCAGTATTCACTATGTCTCAAAATTAATCCTATCTTACTGAAAGTATTTCTTTAATCACATTTCCTATAATTCGATTTTTTTTTTTCCTAGAATTTGAAATTTGACACTCCTACATAATGTATATAAGCTTGTTACTTATTGTAGACTTAAAGATACAGTAGCATCATGCAGGAAGAACTATACCATTTCACCTAGCATCAGACATATTTCAAATAATTATATTATCTACTGCCTTTTACCATTTGTTTTGCATGCAGAGCTGAAGATGACCACGTAAATGACTTGTCAGCTGCATTTTTCACCTTAAACCAGCTGGATTCCTTATAATGACAGTAACGTCTGTGTTGAAGGCATTGGACCTTGACTGTTGACCTGGTACAAGGATAATAGGTATGTTTTTAATCATGAATTACTTGTCTTCCTCAGCTGAATGGACTCTAAACCGATGTGTCAATATTACGCTTGATAAGGACAGAATTGCTTTACCTCCCTTTGTGGTTTGATACTACTAACAAATAAACCAAATGATTTTGTCCCTCTTTAAACTGTAACTGTATATTCTTTGTACATACCAAGTACAAATCCTAACGTTCTGTTGTCTATTAGAACAATTACAGAGGAAACTTGGAAGACTGCCAAATTCCTGGTAACTAGGAAGGGAGGGAAACCTAACTCAGATGGGTGATGGAAGGTAACTTGCCCTTTAGCAATATTTACGAAATTTTCTCCTAGAAAGAGGTAAGACTGGGGGGAGAAGTAGGACCTTATAGTTTATAAGAACTCTTTTGAAGTTTGAGAAAGATAGCCCTGTTATATGATACCCCAGCACTCATGCCCCTGGTGAAAATGATCTTATGCTGCAGGATACAATTTCTGCAGGGGTCTGTTGGATGCAATTCACAACAGTCTGGAAACACCCTATAAATCCTGTCATTAAAACCAGCTGTGACTTATTAGGAGAGCAATTGTGAAGAATTCACCTTCAATAAAGATGAAGGAGGAATTGTCAGTATTGTCTACAGGGACTTCCTACCTAAATTTGTATGAAACCTCTCCATACCCTCACTTTCCATTTTTAGTGGTTAAAAAAAAAAAAAAAAAAAAAAAAAAAGGTCATGCAGAAAAACTGCTCTGGATACTCTATTTTGTTCTTTTCATGTTTAAAGTTGGCCTGTGCCAGAGTAGAATTACTATGTGAACTTGTATGAATATAGAAGTGTAAAGGTGTGTCCCTATAAAGCAAGTGCCTTCAAGTAGGAAAATACAGACCTTCCTGTGATTTTCAATAGTGAAGAGAATGGTCCAAAGGAGATCAGTTTGAGTCAACATGCATTTTCAAGCAAGTTTAAGGCTGTTTTTCTGAACCTTTAGCGACTACAAATTCGAACAGATAGGCTGAGACTTCCTCCCTAGGAGAGTCCATGTACGCTGTATCAAATGAACTAATTCTTTCATAGCTAAGTAGGTACCTTCTAAAAAGAAATACTATTTTTATTATAGATTTGATATGTATTTGTGAAATATAGCATTATTATACATTTTCAGAATCACAGAATCACAGAATCGTCTAGGTTGGAAGAGATCTCCAAGATCACTGAGTCCAACCTCTGACCTAATGCTAACAAGTCCTCCACTAAACCATACCCCTAAGCTCTACATCTAAACGTCTTTTAAAGACCTCCAGGGATGGTGACTCAACCACTTCCCTGGGTAGCCTATTTCAGTGACTACCAACCCTTTCAGTAAAGAACTTTTTCCTAATATCCAACCTAAACCTCCCCTGGCGCAACTTAACCCATTCCCCCTCGTCCTGTCATAAGGCACGTGGGAGAACAGACCAACCCCCACCTCACTACAGCCTCCTTTAAGGTACCTGTAGAGTGCGATAAGGTCGCCCCTGAGCCTCCTCTTCTCCAGGCTAAATAGCCCCAGCTCCCTCAGCTGCTCCTTGTAAGAATTGTTCACCAGACCCTTCACCAGTTTCGTAGCCCTTCTCTGGACTCGCCCAAGCACCTCCATGTCCTTCTTGTAGTGAGGGGCCCAAAACTGGACACAATACTCAAGGAGCAGCCTCACCAGAGCTGAGTACAGGGGGACAATCACTTCCCTGGACCTGCTGACCATGCTGTTTCTTATACAAGCCAGGTTGCTGTTGGCCTTCTTGGCTGCCTGAGCACACTGCTGGCTCATATTCAGCCGACTATCAACCAATACTCCCAGGTCCTTCTCTGACAGGCAGCTTTTAGAACAGAGAAAACTCACAGAAACACACAAGATCAAATTTGATAGCTGACAGATTTTATTCTTATTATTTATTCTATATTTTATTCTTATGATATAGTCCTAATCAGCAAAGCACTTCTTTTTCAGCCAAGGAAAAAAAAAAAAAAAAAAAAAAAAATCTAAATTATATTTTTTTCCTCCACAGCCAATCTATTTGGAAGGAAGTTATGCCTTCCGTAGTACAGTGAAGGTGTGTTCAGAGGGGGTTACAGATAAAGCAGTTAATGTCAATCAGCAGTTCTGGCATAACTAGGAGAGAGGTGTGAGGGGACCTCATTGATCTGCAGGTGACATCCAGGGATGGCTCTAAAGCTCTTTCATATGAGAACAGCTATGCACATGAAGACTTGTCGTTATGCACCTACACCCAGACCCTCCAAGTAAGGGAGACCCTGCTAGTCCAAAAGGGGTGGGTGCTGCTCTACAACAGCTGAGTAAGAGCTGATGGATATGTATTTAGACCTAATCATGCTAGTGATTTAAAACAAAACAAAACAAAACAGGAAATGGGGGGAACAAAAATTGTCAGTACTGAGAAAGTGGTGGGTTTATTTGTTGTTGTTGTTGTTGTTTTAAATCATTATTATTCTTTATCTGCAGACATGGCTAAATTTCTGGAGGAAAAAAAATATTTTGAGAATGCTGTTCTTACACTGCTACAGGTGTTGAGTAATTATCACTAAAACTACAGTATTGTGCTTCTGTAAATACAAGTTAGAATGTGGATGCTCTGTTCCAACTGAAATAGGCAGACTGTCAGCATTTACACAGGGAATTGAATTGTTGATTGGTGAGGTGAAGGAAAGCCTAGAGTGAACTGAGAAGAAAAATTACCATCTGTAGATCGAACATCCTATCAGATATATGGAAGACTATTGAGAAACAGGGAAAGCCCTTGCAGATTTATTCTACCTAGAAATCTGACAGAATAGCTAAATTTTCCCTTATTCCTGTTCAGAGGTACTGAGCAATTTGTGGTTGTAGAGGTCCACAAAAGATTTGTAAGTTGTGTTATAGTACTTTTTGGTTTTGGTTTGTTCCTTGTGTCAAAATTAGACAATATTTTGCTTTGAAAAGACTGATTAATCATAACAGTTAAAGGTCCTATGTGTTGAAAAAAGAAATTGTCCAAAAAGAAGGCCTCAAGAGAGAGCCTGAAAAATGGTACTCAGAAAGATTAGCAATGGTCAAAGTTGGAGCAGGAACAGAGTGGTGAGACGCTAATGCTTTCTAGTAGGAATCAGGGCAATACAAGAACTTTAGTTTACAAAAATAACAGAATTCATTGCCACTTCTCTTTGTTACATAGTTTTATTTTCTTTTTTTTTATTTTTCTTTTTTAAGTAACAAAAAAGTGTAAAAATGTATGCTTATGCTGCATAGACAACTGATTATAAGATCTAACATACAACGTATGAGATGTTCATCTATGTCCCTTTTCAAAAACAAAGTGTAAAAGCAGTAGATTCAGAATATATCACAAATCAAACAGTTAACTCTGCCTCGATGTGAAAGATCTCCTTGAAATTGTTCCTAGAGCTGAAGACCTCACACAGAGGTAGCTTTGCTGAATCAGTAAGTTTCTGCAACCATTTTTTACTGATTGCAGAAACTGGCAAATTACTTGGCAGTAATAAAAAGTTTCAACAACAGATTTAATCTGGGACAAGGAGCTGTCCTTAGAAGAAGCCATGCTATTTCCCAGGCAAGTCCTGTGAAGAATAGGAAAGACCTTCCTTGGTTTTGTAAGAACTAAGGTAGGTGTGATTTTGTATGTGATGTAAATATGCAGAAGCCAAAGCTTTGCCCTCTCTATGAGACTGAAAATAAGCTTCCTCTCCTTGAAATCTCTTTACAGTTCCTACATAAATAACATCAAGCCTGTTCACTGAAGATAATTTATAGTTGTGTACTATAAATTATATGTCTGTGACAAATTTTGTAGTTCTTGCTGTACAATAGAAAAGCTTTAATTTATTAACAGATTTATATATATATATATATATATAAATGCTCTGAACTGACATCTCCCTTCTTATGTTTGATTTATTTAGGGAATGAAATAATGAACTATGAACCTTTTAGGTAGCTCAAATTTTTCTTCAGAAATTTCTCTCCCTATCATAAATTAGTGTTGGCTATTAGGTACAAGTACAGCTCTATCTATTTTATCCCATTTTACTTCTGTCTTCCACTACAAAAGAAAAGAAGGTTGGGATTTTCTAGCTTTCAGCCATTTCTCTTTCAGTCAATTCTGCCTTTCTCATCATCCACAATGTTTGTTCTCAAATCAGCAATTGTGTTGATTTATTGACAAACCACAGTTTACAGTAAATGTCATCCTAGGGTAATATTATCTGAAGCACGTGTACTGAGTGACTGAGTAGTTGTTGTCACAATGGATTATTCAAGACCATACTTTCCAAAACCAGCATACATCACGCAAAGACCAAACAGACTAGGAAGATTTTTTTGTTCAGGATCCTTATCAGCTACCATCTAAGCTCAAAATAATGAAATGGGAAAGGTTACCAACATGCTGTAATAACTCTCATCCACTGAAAATTAATTTCTTTACTGTACAAAATGACCAAGGACAAAGGTGATCTCTACAATTGTTCTTTCCAACCTGTATTCAAGTGTGCTTTCGCATGTGCTTGCACAACTTTGTTAGGCTGACTTTGTTTAATAATTGAAGCATCTAATATGGATTAAGTCCTGGTTCCACTTGAGTCTAGTTACAACTCTGGAATTTTCTTAAACTTCAGATTTTCATCTATTCTTTTCAAATATAGACACATTTATATTCATTTTCAAATAAGGAAGAGTTCCTTAACCAACCCGTAGCAGAAGTGATTTTTTTTATTATTATATATATAAAAAAAAAAGACAAAAAACCCTATGTCTAATAACTGGATTTTGCTCTTCAGCTGTTCTGACTGTTTTTACCAACAGAAGAATTAGAGAGCTAGTACAGTGTGAGCTTGGTTTACAAATGAAGCAACCTTTCTTCTAACTGTGGTTGAGTTATACGTGTGGAATTTTAAACAAAAGCATTTTTAGCAGCTAGATAAGCAAGTGTCTTACTGAGAAAGATAGAAGACTCATGGCAATTCTTCTGCTGGAATGCAATTGAAAATAAGAGCTGTCATCTAGAAAATGACAAAGCCATTTCTAGTCCCTGTAGATTAGCACTCTATCTTTCACTGAACAAATATGCTGTTAAAAGTGTTGGCCTGTAAACCAAACACAGAAAAATGTTGCACTGGTATCAGAGTGGAACTATTAATCCGTGTTTGAAATGTATTATAATTACTAAACTCTTTGTACTAGGAGGGAGCTTTCCTAGAACTCTCTTTTAGGCAGAACAACAGAAAATGTAAACAAAATGTTTCTTTTCCAAAAAAAGCCTTACACAAATATAGATATGAGGTGGCTCAGGGAGATGAGGAATCTTTACCCAGTGTTGATTAGGTCAGTGGAGAACTAGAGATAAAACATAGATCTCCCCAGCTCCCAGTCCAGTGAACTATTCTTTTGGTCACATCACTTCAAGTAATGACTCTGAGTCACACAAGATCACTTGAAATACTCTCCTTAATTTTTCTGCAACCTTTTATTGTGTATCTTTACCCCCTGAAAATCTATCTGCTTTCTGTCAGATTAAACTCCACCATTGCCCTTTTATTTTTCTCTTTCTCTAATTTTTCTGCTATGCTACTTATTAAACACAATACTATATGCAGCCTGTCTAAGAGATTGCCACTACAAGAACACTGTATGATCAGTCTATGTCTATATGGCTTTTTTAAAGCAATCTCCCCTCCCTCTTTTCTCCTATCTCTTGGTCAAAAATATATAGTTTCTATCTGATTATGGTTGGCCTCTGCTCAACCTTTTGTGCAGGGCTGATTTAGATTTTCCAGCTCAGTCACAGCAGGAAAGATAAACCCTGAACCACATGATGATGTTGGCAGTGTCAGACAGTGGAAATGAAGTCTCCAGGGGATACCAATTGACATTTCAACACTTTGGCTGACAAAGAATGGGTTTGTACAAAAAAAAAAAAAAAAAAAAAAAAGGAGGAGAGAGAGAGAAGCTACAGGAGAAAAAATGATAAAAGTGTGAAAGTTGAAAGCACAATGAAAACAATAGCATGCATTTGTAAACAGAAAGTGAGCATCTATTTTTTTTATTTATTTATTTTTTTGTCTGTCTTTGCATAATGAATGGAGACTGACATTAGATACTTCCTACCTTCAAAAATATCACTTTGCGTTCCCAGGAGTTGTAAGTAACTCATTCATACTTTATGAAGTGAAGAGCTACATATAAAGTGGAACTATGACTGTCTTGTTCTGGTAGAAATAACAAGACACAGAGCTCCCTTAAAACTGTAACTCTTCTACAAGTTTTGTAAAGAATTAGGCCTAATTTTTCTCCCGTTTTACACCTGACTTACACTAACACCATGCTCCGTGGCTTTGGTTAATTCTACTTCACACAAACAGCAGACATAAATCTTCTTGGAGGTTTTTGGCAGATAGAAGCTTGTTCTCATCTGATTCCTGCATTTTAATTTTTCTTCAAGCTCTAACTTGCTTTTCTTTTTTCTTAAGGAAAAAGAAAAAGTGTGAGAAAACAGAAGAGCATATTCAAGTCATACTAAGACCTCTGTTTGATTTCTCCCACCCCCTTTTTCTCTTTCTCTTTCTTCTTTCTTTTCATTGACATTTCCTATGATGAGCACTCGGAAAGAATAGCTATTGCCTCTCTTGTCAGTTTTGTTTTGTCAGCTCTGAATGCTGGGTCTTGCTTTGCCATTTTCAAGGTCTCTTTCAATCCCTTGAACACAGCTGGCGCTTCAATCAAGAGCTCACACCGTGAAGAAGCTGGCAGTTGATCCCCAACCAACTATGTGGAAGATATATAATATATTTCACAGTACACAGTGGAATACCCTTTTCATTTCATCATTGAGAGGCTGCTTCACTCAGGAGTTCTTCTATACAAAAATATTAATAATGTCCCATTCTCCTCAGGGATGTGAACATTTGGGGTTTAAACTTCACTGACCCCTGCTTGTCAGGCTGATGCGACTTTAACAAATTCAGTAAAAGAAGCCTTTTTGTTACTCAGTTTATGGTTTCATTAGCTTCACTTTTGAGAATGTATTTTAATCAATTTTTGGAAGAACTTGTGGGAATTGAAGGGTGTGAAGAGAGTCTGTGGGTACACAGCATCACAGAACTGCATAATTGAACTGTGCTTATAGAAGGGATGCTAAAAGATCTTAATAATCCTACCATTTTAATTATTAATTATATTTCAGTTATCAAATACATATCTGAAGGCTCTTGCTTCTTTCTTTTGTTATATGTTTACTTTTTAGTGTATTAGTTCATGCAGAGACATAATAGGTCACACAAAATTCCCACTAGCTTAAGGAAGCTGTGCAGTGTGAGTGTAATTTGAGTGCAATTTGGGGAATATTATAAGAACTTTTGCACTCAGTTCTTCATTTAAAGGGGACAAGTGGGCTGTCAGTAAGACACAAGGAAGACTGAGCAAGCAGGGCTGATGTCTAAGGATGGCTTGTGAGGTAGTTCCTTTTGTTCTGATTATGGAGAAAGGGATTGCTGAAGCCAGTATGTGCACAGGAAATCTGACATGTCTCTCTTTCCTAAACTAATATAGTTTAGGATTAGGATCTCTGTGGTACAACTTGCTCTGTTACTCTGGTCCTGCAAAGTGTGTGATTCTGTGAGATGATTGGTAGTCTTTAGTTCCTATTAGCCTAGTTGAACTAGGATCTTAGCACTTAAGCAAGAGTGCCTTCAATTCTGCTTTACTCTTATGCAGTGAGTTAAAGGAGTTTCATGAAGCACATTCTTTCTTGATTTACTTGCACAATCTAAAGTAGTGTGCCTATTAGCACACTTGCTATTAAAATGTGAACATTTTAAAGACAGTTGAAATAGGTTAGAAATGCTCATAAAAGAGAAACATTTGCCCTCTTTTTAAACAGGGCATAAGTATTCTTTCTTACATTCATTTTTTTAATCAAAGGAAAAAAAAAAAAAAAAAAAAAAAAAAGACATTAGGAGCTCTTAGAATTGTGAAGAATATATTGAAAAGAAACCATTCATCTGATTGTAAAAAGTCTAAAGCCCATTTAGTAATCAGTTTTCGGAGCCCTGCATTTAGATTCGATCTCAGAAAACCTGCCAGATGGATCCCATTTCCCGTAATGTCCAAAGTGAATGGAATGCATGATATTTACAGAAAACTGGCTGTTGAAGTTGTTTGGTGTGAATATAGGGTGCATTGTTGTTGTTGTTGTTGCTGTTGTTGTTGTTGTTCTTTGTTTGTTTTTTCTTCTTTTTATTTTTTTATATTCGCTCAATTTTTTCTTTCCCTCTTTCCCCTGTATGAAATGACAACCATGGCTAGTTTAGCAAGTTAAGATGTCAGTATGGGTTTCTTTTGCTACAAAGAAGACATGCCACTGTCAACCACTGATCTAACAGCAGGAACGCCAGCCTGATAGCTGAAAGCTGTTCAGAACTGTCCTTGGGCTTTTTTTCTTTCTTCTTCACCTCTTCAGACTAATCCTGCCTTGTCTAGGGAATGACTCCTTTCCTTATCTTAATACCCAGATTCTGATTGTAAACAAATTGCTTTTCTCTTGGACAATTTAGCTTGCAAATTTTCCAAATACTAGTTCCAAATATTAGTTCAACTTTAGGTTGCATTTTTCAAAAGCTTAAATGCAGCACACTAGCCAACATTTGTAAGAGAAAGACAATATCACCATAGTGAGAGCTGGTCAGTGGGAGAATGCTTTCAATATAGCTAATGAATTGACATGCAGAATTTCACAATTACTTGATCTGAAAGGAGACAGTTCCCATCTTTAATTTCTCTAATTTTATTTTAAACATCAACTCACCCTGTGTATTTTGTTGCATATTTAGTTCATACAGAAAATATTTACTAATTAGATTTAAACAGCTTGTTGTGTTTGCATGGAACAAATATTTTGGTTGTTTTAGAGATTTGTGATGAATCATGCTGAATTAACATGAAAGGTCCACTTTTTCTAATTCTGTACCCACTACTGACATGAATGAAAAATTCTGGCTGCGCAGGAATTGCAGATGCCACTTTTCCAGGCATTTTATACTTCAGTTTTTAAATAGCCAATGACTGAAACACCTTAGCTTAAAAATAACAGCTTTCGTGAGAATTTAATTAGGTCATCTACAGGGGTTATCTCTGGCACTCTGAAATTAGCTTTGTTGCAGACACTTGGGAAGACAATTAAGACCCATCTTATTAGCACGGAAGGTTAAAACTCCACTACTGTCTTGTATCAGGACATAATCTTTCATGCTTCACAGCTCTGGTTTTCACAATGAGCTGCAGTGGTAAGAGTATGGGGGGAAGGGAAAAGGGCAGACCTGAAAGAGCTAAATAAATATCCAGTTTAAGGAAGTTCCTTCAAGCTTTTTATTAAATGACCCTGATAAATATGACTCAGAAGAAGAAACCAGGCTGGTGGGGATTGGTGAACTACAACTAGATCCAATAATTTCCCTTAACTGATTTCCTAAAATGATATTTAAAGAACAGGGTATTTGTATGTGGTGTTGTACACCCTTTTATATACAACGAAGTACACCTTTTTTTTGTAGAAGAATGTCAAACACATACTGTGTTCAGAGATCCTCCAGTAATTGGATACATTTTCTCAGGATGAAATTGTTTCATTTTAATTTTGGTTAGGAAATACCATGCTTTGACAGCTGTACTGATGTTAAACATTAAAGTCATGAGAACAAGTTTGTGCTCACATGAAAGTTATGAGAAAGAAAGATTTTATAATTCCTAGTTAAAAATACACAATATATTATGCAGTTGTTCAGCATGGTCTGTGTTTGGAATCAACATATTAAATTGTTTGTAAAGATTTTTGTTTCAGGGAGATAATTGTTTTATAACCTTGCATTCTGCTTTGATAAAGGGAAGCCGTTGTATCCTGCTTGCTGGCTATACACTGCCTTTTCATAGGAAGCCTCCTTCCCACGTGCATTGTGAAATAACAAGTAAAATGACCCTCCAGGGTCATGGGATAACACTCATGGGTTACTGCCTTTTTTTTTTTTTCTTTTTTTTTTTTTTTTTTTTAAGTGGCACCTGCTGTGAGGTTCTCAATATAAATAGAGGGTGCTTGCAGCAAATCACTGATGTTTTACACACACTGGAAAAATAGACAGGAAGCAATCACTAAAGGAAAAACAGAGGCAGTGGGGGGAGGGCAAAGGAGGAGAGAAAAAACTTTGCTTTAAATTTTCTTGGTGTTTTGTTATTTAGCAGTGTCCTGTTGCTCTACAACTTAAGTTTAAGTAAAAAGTACAACTTTTTACTTAAAAATTAGCTTAGCAAATAGAAGATTACTGTTGTTTTACTCCTTCACAAGCATCAAACCAACACAGTTTTCCTGTAGAAATGTGGAAATGGGGCAATGCTTATTTGTTTTTTTCTTTTAATAGATTAACTCCCCCCCCCCAAAAAAAAAGAAGATAAAAACTGCTCATATTTATAATTTTCTAGTTTTTCTTAAACCTCCTGTTGTATTGCCATATCTGAATAAATTATATTTGTGTGGAATAAATAAAAACAGCATGACACAGTTTTTGTGGTTTTTGTTTGTTTGTTTGTTTGTTTTTTAAAAAAAGGCAACCAACTGAGCAAGAGGAGAAAACACTTTGTGAGCTGCCTTTTCATACACTATATTATTTTGTGTAAAACCTCTTCTTGTCCCCCCCTTGCCCTATTATAGTTCTTCCTTGCAAATTTGGTTTATTTTGTCTCTGTGGAGAAGGATATAAGTCACAAACACAAGACCCTTAGGAAAGAGAAAGAATGCATGAATGAAAAAAGACTATATGTCATTTTAAAATGTTGCTTTTTATGATTTTCTGAAAATAGCAGGCACATGGACAGACCCTCTGATACTGTAGGACTGAACTTCTCACCAAAGCATTTTTCCAGTGATGTTAGGACCTTGTATGAGTATATGGCTTTCGCTATAACCACCTCACAGCGATTACCTAATGAATAGGTCTGGAGCATCATTCCCCACAATGTCTTGGCTGAGATTCCCTCTAGGATGAGTGCTTAAGTAGGTTTTGTTTGTTTGTTTGTTTTCGTTTGGTTTTTGTTTGTTTGTTTGTTTGTTTTAACCAGGAGTGCCTTGCAACAGCATGTGTGTTTGGAAAGAGGGTGAGGAGTTGATAAAAATTTCAGAATGGTTTGAGGACATGGTTGTATAATCAGGTTATCTCTGAGTAAATAAAGGAAAAAAATCAGAAGCAACCAATCTCTAAGTATCAAAGATGGAAGGCTTCCAGGTTGAGATTGCTTCAGTTTTCTCCCCTACTGTATTTATCTGTTACTGTTTAGTTTATTTTCTTCTGGCTGTTCTACAACCCTATGTCCAAGATTTTAAAAACTGTTTTGCCCTAAATAGTCCCTGGGACAATATATACCTTACTGTTTCTCTTCACTTCAGACATTATATGACACTTGGTGTGCTTGCTACGCAGCACTGATGCCTCTTGCAATTTCAGATCATTATGGCAAGACAGCTGTGGATGAATTATGGGAATCCAACATAAAGGGGTGGTGCCTACAACCAATAAACCTTAAATCAAACCAAAACAGGACACACAAGGATCAGCCTCATATGGGAAAAGCAAGATTTGTCCTACAGCAGACACACCTCTTCATGTTCTAACATAGATATCGTGTTGGTTTTATATTAGCATTTTACAGAAAACTGGCCCGGTAAACCAACACAATGGGCCTTCTTATTCAAAATAAAGTAAAAAATACAGTGAATGAGAATATTTCAAGCAAGATATGCTGCATTACTACCTTGCATTAAGCTACTATGCAGTTTTATGGTGTCCACTCATTCACTACAAGAAAATTACAGGCTATTACTATACAACACGCAGATTTTCAGAAATACACACTTAACCCTATCAAAAGCTTTCCTGTAAGGCTAAGGAAGAAGAAGACCCCTATAGCCTTCCTATTAAATCTGGCACTTATATAAATTTGTAATAATGAAATAAAACTTCTTCAGTCTCAGTGTCACATTGTAGTGGGTTTATGTAGCAAGGTTTTGGTAGAGGGGGAAGCCATAGGGGTGGCTTCTGTGAGAAGAATCCAGAAGCTACCCCATGTTAGATAAGGGACTCGCCGCTGGCCAGTGCTGGGCCAATAAGTGATGTTGTTTGTGCCTCTGTGAAAGGATGTTTAAGACAAGGAAAAAAAAATTCTGGGGAACAGCAGCTAGGAGGGACAGAGAGGAGTGAGAAACAGCATTGCAGGCACCAAGGTCAGTGCAGCAGGAGGGCAGGAGGTGCTCCAGGTACGCAGCAGCAGTTCCCTTGCGGCCTGCAGAGAGGCACCTGGTGGAGCAGGCTGTCCCCCTGCAGCCCATGGGTCCCACATGGAGCAGATCTCCACACTGCAGCCCGTGGAGGAGCCCCCGCTGGAGCAGGTGGATGTGGCCTGGAGGAGGCTGCGGCCCATGGAGAGCCCCCGCAGGAGCAGGCCTCGGGCCGGAGCTGCAGCCCGTGGAGAGGAGCCCACGCAGGAGCAGGGGGCTGGGGGGAGCTGCCGCCCGTGGGGTACCCGTGCTGGAGCAGTTTGCTCCTGGGGGATGGATGGACCCCGTGGGACGGAGCCATGTGGGAGCAGTTCTTGAAGGATTGGCAGAGACAAAGTGCTATAGACTGACTGCAGCCCCCATTCCCCCTTTCCCCTGCACAGCTTCAGGGGAGGAGGTGAAAGAGGGTGAATGGGGGAGGGGTGTTTCTAGTTTCTTTCCTTTGTTTCTCACTTCTCAAGTTTGTTAGTAATAGGCAATAAATCTTACTATCTCCCTACTCTGATTTGCCCATGATGATACTTGTTGAGTGATCTCCCTATCCTTGTCTCAAACCTTCAAACCTTGAGCCCATTGCATTGTATTTTCTTCCCCTTCCCCTTTGAGGAAGGGCAGTGAGAGCAGCTATGGTTGAGCTTGGCTGCCCACCTGAGTAAAACCACCAAACATATCTGTCAGTACTTTCCTATCAGACTGGCCTTAGGTTAATAAATACAAACAAGAATGAATAACATCATTTTGAAGGAATAATAATAATAATAATAATAATAATAAAAAGTTTTAAATTGGCACAGTTATACTGTGGATCTTTTTCTTCATATACCTTCACGTACACTGTAGGCTTCTCTTTTAACACAACTGTAGATCTTCGGTCAGGAATGCATGACTTAACTGTTTATGAGATGTTTCCAACACAATAAAATTTTGATTCATGTTTTGCCTGAGGCTGTAACACTCTTATTTTTATTGTAGGAAAATTATATGTCTTCCTTTGATTAATAATACTAAGTGTCATTACTTGTATTTGTGCGAAACTTAAGACCATACGATTTTTCCTTTATACATATACACATATTTTGTAACCCTTTTCTATGCACCTTTTCACATAGTCTTACCTACTGTTTTGTTTCACAAATTTTACATGCTTTTTAAAAGATTTTCATTCTTATCTGCAGTTACAGTGAGAATGATTTGGTTTTGTGGGCTAAAAAATGACAAAAGGTAGTTTTGTTGGGTTATGTCTACATAGCTAAGGGGCCAGCACACACAAACTCACACCAAGCCAACTAGACCTGAACTTGATCCAGAGTAGAAGCTGTGTAACCACATTATCATGGCATAGAGCCCAAGATAATAAGCCCTACTAAGAGCCACTAAAGCAGTTACACAACTTTTGGATCAGAGCTGGCTTGCCTCCAGCTATCTTGGAGAGTAACCAGGAAGCACTCAGGTTTGACAGGGAAAGACAATATAGGCAGAGCTTCTGATCCCTGAAACACATAGGCTTAGCTTGTACTTAAAATGTATTTTGTGACTTAGTACAAGAAAGAGTATGAAGCTGGTAAATGTGAAAATTTCAGTTCTTAGGTAGGGATACTTATGAAATAAAGTAGTATTTGTATATTCTACTTACTATTCTTTCAACTTGTTTCATTAACAGAACCATTTGGAAGACCATTTTGTAAACACCACTGGAAGGGAGGTTACAAAAGATATGCCCATAATACTTAGGCAAAATTAGTAAAATAAC
>CM021729.1:53174562-53189238 GCA_011074415.1 Stictonetta naevosa
TTCAGTCATGCTCTGTCAATATTATAGTACTGAAATGTCTGCATCATGATATTTTCTTTCCATTTCTCACTAAATATTTCCAATTCATCACTATTTTGTACCTCGTCTTGGGATTTCCACCTCAGTTAAACCTTAAGAGTTATCTCTCATGCTGAAATACTATTTATCTTCCTGGAAAACAGTGCTGAGTCTCTTTGCTTTCTTAAAAATGATTTGCATTGATAAATTAGTACAAATCAAGCAAAGAAGTTTTGTTACTTTTTGTGGGGGCTAGATGATAAGAGGGGTCATGGGAAGATAATGCAAGTGCTTTAAATGTCCATCAAGTGCAGTTCAATAAAGGCAATTGAAATAAAAATAATGTAAAATGAAAAGAAGTGATGAAAACACATTATATCTCCACCATTAGATTTTTGTAGGGATGTCAAGTTACTTGTTTTAAATTATCTGATATTAATAGGAAGTAGCTAATTGGAAATGCCTACACATGCAAAAGATTCTTAATAAGCTCTAGAAGGAAAATTAAATATTATTCATATATATGTGTGTAAGGGAGAAAAATTCTGCTGTGGCTTTAATAGCCATCTGTAAGTTGGGAATTGCCATTAAAAAGTGATCATACCATCATGCATTATTTATATAGTTATAAGAACAGTATTGAATATTCTGAGTTTTATACTATTATTTTATTAGTTACCTCAAACTGCAAGTCTCAGCTTATTAAAAATAAAAGGATAAGATGTTATTTTTCAAAGAATATTATCTTAAGAAAACGAATTTTCAGATTAACTTTCAAAACCTTAAAAACCCAAAAGGCAGAAATAATCCCCTCAACATTAATTGCTGCTTTACTAAATGAACTGTTCTCATTTGTTTTAAAGCTCCCAAACAGAAATCTCATTAAAATAGTACCGGGATTCTAGTCTGAAAGCAAGGAAAGAATTGTCTAAATCTTCCAATATCTTGTGGAGCTGTGTTGTATTTATTCCAATTTATTCCATCCTGTTGTAATAAAACTATGAGCATTAAAAAGCCCCAAATGAGATTAATTTTCTCTTCATTTTTGCTTTATGTTCAACAAAGTGTTGTTAGTATAGGATACTATTAAATATAGCTTGAGTTATACTTAGTGGTATCTAAGTGAGTAGCATATATATCTGGTATGATCTTCTAAAGCATAAATGATACCTGTACAACTCTAACTCTATACCAGAAGTTCAGTGGGATGTATTTAAACAACAGCATAACTCTCAATACTGATTCTGGCGAGTGTAGACTGGAAGTGATTGAAAATGATTTTTTTGTTGTTTATGACAGGAGATGGTTGTTGTGCGCAGGAGAGCAAAACTAACTCTCTCTCATTTAACCAATTTGGGTCTTTCATCATTAATATTTTTAAGATTCTTTTTTTTTTTAAGTTGAAATGGAGACTAGGGTACATTTCTATTCCTTTTAGAGAGGAAGATTAAAAGCCTGAGAAGTCTCCAGTCTCACTCCTAGAGAGGTTTGAAGGCTGGTGAAGTGTCTGCACATCTAGATGAGTAGACAGCATGAGGAGACCTCTTTGATGCCTTTTGCTATGTCAGTGATCAAAGTGGCAGTACAGCAAGCAAATATGAACTATTGTGAGAAATTCTTCATCTCCCAAAGAGAGATCTGGTTGCAAGTTAGAACAGGTGCAAGTAGTAATTTCAGCCATGTAGTCCCCTCCATCTCTTTTCAACCCTGGATAACAGGCAATGTCTGGTAAAGGCAGTCATTAACTGAGAAATACACATGCATCACTGACATAATGGTCCATGTGGATTCCCTTGAGATTATTGAAGATTTCTTTTCATTTATTCTTTCTATTAAAATTGACTGTTTGTGAGTTTGTGCAAAGCAAGCTTTATTGTACTGCATTTAAGAGGTATCAAAGATCTTTGTGGACCATCAATGCTTGTGTACGTCTCCAGTTTACTCAGATGAAAGTCTGCAGATAGTAATATCTTTCAGACTGCATTAAGAGCATTACAAGATGGTGGAGGGAGCTTCTATCTTACTCTGCATTGTGGGGGACATTTGGAGTACTGGGTCTAACTCTGGGTTCCCAATGCAAAAGTCACCAGTTGTGTTCACCAAGGGTCCATGTTAGGACCCAACCTCTTTAATATCTTTATTGATGATTTGGATGAGGGAATTGAGTGCACCCTCAATAAGTCTGCAGACAACACCAAGTTGGGGGGAAGTGTCGATCTGCCATAGGGTAGGAAGACCCTGCAGAGAGACCTGGGCAGGATGATTCAACGGGCAGAGGCCAATGGGCTAAGTGCTGCTAAGTGCTGGGTAAGTGCTGGCTCCTTCACTTTGGTCACAACAACCCCATGCAGTACTAATGGCTTGGGGCAGAGTGGTTCAAAAGCTGTGCAGAAGAAAAGGATCTGGGGGTGTTGATGCTCACCTGAACATGAGCTCTCAGGGTACCCAGGTGGCCAAGAAGGCCAATGGCATCCTGGCCTGTATCAGAAATAGTGCAGCCAGCAGGAGCAGGGAGGTGGTCATCCCCCTTTACTCTGCTCTGCTGAGGCTGCACCTCGAGTACTGTGTTCAGTTTTGGGCCACTCACTACAAGAAGGACATTGAGGCCCTGGAGTGTGTCCAGAAAAGGGCTACGAAGGTGGTGAAGGGCTTGGAACACAAGTCCTCTGAGGAGCGGCTGAGGGAACTGGGATTGTTTAGTCTGGAGAAGAGAAGGCTCAAGGGAGACCTTACTGCTCTCTACAGCTACCTGAAAGGAAAGTGTGGGGAGCTGGGGGTCGGCCTCTTCTCACAGATAAGTAGTGATAGGACTAGAGGGAATGGCCTCAAGTTGCACCAGGGGAGGGTCAGGTTGGAAATGAGGAGACATTTCTTCTCAGAAAGAGTAGCCAGGCATTGGATTACCCAGGGAGGCGATGTAGTCTCTGTCCTTGGGGGTGTTTAAGGAAGGGTTAGACATGATGCCTAGGGACATGGTTTAGTGGTTTACATTGGTATTAAGGGGATGGTTGGACTAGGTGATCTTAGAGGTCTTTTCCAACATTGAAAACCCAACTGGAGATAACCCTAAGGAACCTGTGCTAGCTGACCCTGTTTTCAGCAGGCATTTGGACTGGGTGATATCCAAACATCTCTTCTAACCTCAACCCTTCTATGATTCTGTGATTTTCCACGAATTATTACATTGTGACTCAATATGTTATCCAAGAAGATGGCTAATAATAAGCTGAAAAGTAGTAATCTTTTAATTAAATGTAGAAGTATAAAAATATTTTTTGTTTTGTTTTGTTGTTGTTTTGTTTTTTGGTTTTTTGTTTGTTGGTTGGTTAGTTTTTTTTGTTTGTTTGTTTGTTTGGTTGGTTGGTATGTTGGTTGTGGATTTGGTTTTTTTTTGAGCAATGCTACCATAAGATTATTTTTTTTTGCTTTTGTATTTATTACAGGTTAAACATTTGGTTCAAATTGCTGACCTCTTCCTTTCTCAGAAGAGAATCAATCACAACAGAAAGAAATAATGAGCAAACTTTTCCTTCCATTTTTCTAGAACTGTGAGAGTCCGACATTTTTAATAAATACTGTGTGAAGTGTTTTTGACATATGATGCTGGGAAGAAATAGTGGACTCCTATGGCTGCACTGGCATGTGGCTGCTCAACAGTGCACTGTGTGCAACCCCACACCACCTGAGCAGAAGCTGATACTTAGGAGAGAACAGAGATTCCCCTTACTTGTCTACCAACTTGTAGACTGCTGGATGCCAAGGAATCTGAGTTCTCAAGAACAGCATTGATCACAAAGGAATTAATGTTGATTTTCCCAAAAGCAAGTATAAATTTTGTGGAACTGTTTGGGGTGTAGACTGTCTATTTTGTATCCTCAGTGTTAACTGCCAATGTTTCCTCCCTTATTGGCACTGGTACTTGAAGACAGTTACTTCTAGAATCCTAATGTGTATATACGCTTTTTGTATAAAGCTATCCAAAATGCATGCAGTGATGTGACGTTGTTTATTAATGTAACATTACACTTGTGTAAATCCAGAAAAAATATGGCATTTTTAAAAGTATTAACATATTTCTGGAAAGCTATCACTTCTAGAAATAATTAGCGTAATAATTACCAGGAGGATCTGGTAGCTCTGGGGAGGTTCATGCAGTGGGGCATCAAGGTGGTTGTGGCTGGAGTAGTTGCCCTGTGCGAGGAAGCAGGGAGACAAGGCCTGGCTGTGGCTGGAGAAGGGCCGGGAGCACCCAGCAACACCCCTGTGCGCACGCAGGGCTGCCAGGGAGCCAGAGCTGGGCTCTGCTCTTTGGGGCACGGTGGGAGGACAAGGGCCTGGCACGAGGAAGCCTCTCTGTGGGAGCAGAGATGAGCAGGAACACAGACTGCCCTGGGCTGCACATGCTGCCTGTCAGCCTGAGGGACCTGGTGTGACCCCAGGGCTGGCCTGCTGGCAGCAGCTCCGGGCACTGGGAACCTCCCCAGCTCCCTCCTCACAGGAGTTAAAGTCCTGGGACAAATGGAAAAAAAGTCTTTTTGAAAGTGGGAAAAAAATATATATATATATATTTTTTAATTGCAAACCATTTTATTCCCCAATAACGATACTTCATAATAAAGCTTATCGAATAAAAAAGGTAGGGTATAAGGATTCAAGCAAAGGCAGAAGAACAACAAATATCAAATATTCTTTTCTTTTTTTTTTGTTTTAAAGCCATCTTTTACACATTATTTTTCTATAGAAAGTTGCCTGTTGAGGAAAAAACAAACAAACAAACAAACAACTTTTACTTCAACAATTTGCATGGCTATTGCCTAGCCCTTTGCTTTCAATTAACATTCTTGAAAAATAAAATAAAATAAAAAACTTGTACAAATATTTATGGAAAACAAAAACAGCTGTGAATGCCATCAAAGTGGATATATTATATTTATTCCAGCACATGTTTATGAATACTTTCTTGTAGTATTCTGCCAGCTCTAGCCTTGGAGTTTAAAAAGCATTTACAAAATTCTTTTCCACTTCCCTCTGTACTGCCACATTTGCTCACTCACACTCGTCTTCTGTTTTCCATATGTTATCTCTAAAAAACAGGATTCCATAAAACTATGAATGCAGAAAAGCTTGAGGCAAAGCTTGACATGTTTTCCCTATTAAAATTTCGTGATACCCTTCAAATATATAAAACCTAATTCCAAAAAGCAGTGACTAAAACTGTGTACTTATCAGTGTGCCAGTTGCACCCTAAACCCTTCCCTTACCACTTTATTGGCTACCACAACACTTTCTGACTGTATTATCTTAAAGTTAACACTGATCTGTCTGGGTTTTGTGCTGTATTTTGACAGGCAGATCCTGCCTCCTGACCGTATTAGTGCAGAGTGGCATCTTTCGCTTCCACAATAAAAACAAATGGTGTAGACCATTAATCATTTATTCTCAGGAAGTAAAAGGGATGATTGTCAGAGCTCCACAAATGCATAAGCATCCTTGCACGTGCCTCACCACCAAAAGGGATTGCTTATCTGGAAGGTACAGCCTGGTGTTAGTACACAAGCATAGGCAGTGAGTGGTCTACAGTCATTGACTTACAAATCCTGTTTTACATGTGCGTAAACAGTTGTCTGTCTAAATTATGTTCATGTACTCTTGCATATGCCATCCTATATGGCAAGTTTGGACATTTTTCTTAATCACACTGGTACTGCTGGTGGTGATGCTACTCAATTTGTTTGCTCAAAAGATAGAAAAAATGTATTTAAATATATGTTGCTTATTAATTTCATATGTGCTAAGCTTTTGTTATTATTATTATTTATTTATTTTATTTTACCTAAAATATGCTGCTGTTGTGACAGTTGGTGCTATGGCTAGCAACAGTACTACTCCAAGCTCAGTGCTAGGTTTTCTACTAATGT
The DNA here is from genome assembly GCA_011074415.1 of Stictonetta naevosa. Lineage (NCBI taxonomy): Eukaryota > Metazoa > Chordata > Aves > Anseriformes > Anatidae > Stictonetta > Stictonetta naevosa. Next base: position 53,180,499 of record CM021729.1, read on the forward strand.
TTGATATGCACCATTATCATTGTCAAGATTATGTTTTCTGTATGGAGGAAGCAGAAAGAACAACAACTAAAATGATGAAAAAAAATTACCTTAATCTCATTTATTTCTGTATTTAGGAAAGCACAGGGAAAAAATAATAATAATAAAATAAATGTACAAAACGTCATTTTCTAAAGGTTATATTTTGTCTTAATTGTTTTAATCTCATAAAATACAGTCCTTGTTTTTTTAACAATACTGTAGATAATAATACAACATTGGTGGTCTTTATTGTGTTTTGGGGGAGGGGAAGGCTATTTGCTTGAATGCAGTTCTAAAAAAAAATAATAGGATTATTCTCATCTTTCATTTAGCTTAATAATATACTACATACATTTGTCAATCAAATTAGAATTACTGTCAGACCATAATAATGCATTTTAGTTTAGCCAATATCAGTCAGACCTGATTTATTTGCTTAATACAAATCTAATTGACTTTCAGGCTGCTCTTCCCTTTTCAGCTGTTAACCGACCAAGTACATCTTTAATTTCCAAGACCGATGGTTTGGTAGCAGTTGAGAGGAAGAATGATTTGCATAAGGCCCCAGAAGGGTGCCAAAACTCTTCACGCTTTAAACAACAGGCTTTATTATTCTGTAAGTGGATGTGTTGAATTTTCATGCTTTTGTTTCCAGTTCAGCCCTGACAGAAAAGAATAAAGTAGATTTTGCCAGCACCCCTGCTGTGCCCTGAGGGAGAAATTCAATGTGCCTCATTTGTCTTAATTGGAGAACCGCCCTTAGCAGCAGCTTTTTCTATGAATATATTAGCATAACAGACACAAAAGTCTAAACCCACTTTTTGTAGAAGTATTTTTTTTTCTTTCTTTCTAAGAAAAATAAAAACTGGGAAGACGAAAAACACATGCATCATCTAGCAGTCTTCTTACTATTATTGTTGTTGTAAAATACACTACACAGGAAAAATGCACCCGGTCTGCTTTATCGCTTCAGCGTTGTTAGGAGCTGGGTAGAGAGAAATGTGATAAATACCATCCATGACAGAGAGCTGAAAGCAGCTCTTTATTCTTCATAATGTACTAATCCTATATATTTGTTCTCTGGCTGGTTATGTTGTTTTGTTATTTTTGTTGGTTTAGGTTTTTGTTTGTTTGTTTCTTGTTGCTTTGTTTTTTGTGTGTTTGTTTTCTTTCTATGGAGGAGAGACTGATGGGCAGTAACTGGGAATGAATTGTGGAACAACAACAACAACAAAAAAAACAGTCTTACAAAAGTGAATTTATTAACACTAAAACAGTTGCAGTTATATCTGTCAAAGGAAGATTTCAAGACCCATGCCTATTCATTTGAGAAGTATTAAATTCATCTTCACGTTTTTCATTTAATAAAAGAACTCTAAATCTGGACAAACAATCTGTGCAGTGTAAATCATTTCTAAATCAGGGTGCATTCAGTGTCAGATTGAACTAATGGGATTTAAAGGGTACTTTTTAAAGAAGTATTTAGTTTACACATTCCCATGACTAATATTAATCCTTACATCTGTTAAGCCTACCATCTATTGCTTGTACATGAAAAACGTGGGAAATAGGTAATTTTTAGTAAAGTGTGATGTATATGTTTTCCTGGAAATGTGGCTGCATTTTAGAAACTGATGAATCCATATTTAGTCTTGATATTTTTCCCCTGAGGGTCCGATACACTGCATCAGTCACACAACCCCTTAAATAGAAGCTTTCCATGAATGTTAGAATAAAGGGTTGGCTGTTTGAGCTTTTTTAGGCATCTTGTAGACGTTATGAAAAATTCAAATATTCTTTGGGGCAGGATTTTTCAGTCAACTGGATGAGTTAATAGCTTTGAGGTTTGATTCCAGCAGGAGCTGGGGTGGGGTCATTAGCATAGCCCCTGGAGAAACAGCAAACTCTTAATTCTGGTATTTACTCTTGCCTGTTCAATGTGGCAATTTATCAAAGCTAGCTAGCACTGTAACATTAGAAGTCTTTCACACCTCCTTCTCCTCCTATTACTCATTACTGAACCATTTTTCTCTTACATGTACGCCCTCCCTAAAACATGTTCAGCTGGGCTCTTCTTATGTCTTGAAGAATGGTAATAGAAGAGTATTTGCTTTCTTGTGCAAATGGCTCTACAGAATAATTATTTAGCATGACGTATTTTTGAAAATATGTAGGCATCCCACTCTAAGTGGTTTCGTTTACATTAGAAAAATGGCAATGATTTACAATAGTTTATCTGATAATCTGCACTGTTCTGCTGTGCAAACAACACAGCAAATCATAAAGGCATGCTTGTGCTCATTCATCCTCTCTTTTCCTTTGCTCCCTTTCTCTGTCGCTAGTATACTTTGCCTCAGATTCCAGATGTAAGCTCTTCAGATTTAGAAGATTCTGATTTAGAAGAGATCCTCTTCCAGGATTCTATTCAGATAAATTAAAGAGAATATCCTATTTTTCTATGCATTGTCAGTAACCTTGTCTAAGTATTAAATCCTAATATGGTTTGTTTCTAGGAAAAAAATATTAAAAATTGTTAAAGTAACATAAATAATTGAGATCAATATGTGACATTTCTTGAAGTAATAAGAGGGTGAGGGAAATACATTATCTCCCTATTGTGCTGTGTAATTTCCAGGTTTAAGGTAATTACACGTGTGTTTTTTTTTTCTATTAAAAAAAAAAAAAAAGTAGCGGAATACTTTTCACAGTTATATCATTGTTATTTGTTATTGTGTTAGGAAGCCCCTATGAACAACACCCTTCTGGTGGATCAAGGAATCCTCTCATTCTTCACAGCACTAAATCCTCTTCCAATGTTAAACAAAACAGATGGTCCCAACCTGAGGAATGTACACTTTAAATACCTCTCTGTTGATTATTTCCATGTGTACCACACTGCGTATTCACAACAAACCCTTGTACTGTCATGTCTGCTTGCATTTTGAAAAGTGTTTCATTTCTGTAGTTTCATAGGATGATATGATCTCCAGTAAGTTGGATTTGTTATCAGACAGGCCCTGGAGAATAGTGGTGGGTCCCTCACAAGGAATCGTTTCAAGCCTCTGGATGACTGGTTCCTAACCTAATGACTCCGCTGTTTTATTTGTTCATCCTGTCCCCATGCTGGGAAGTATATAACTACATTTTCTATCCTTCTTGAATGAAATAGTGTAGAATAGCACATGCCTCCTGCAAGACTCTAAGGGAGGAAGTCCCTCTTATATTTGAAAATCTTTTTAGAGAACAGTCTCTGGGATCAACACAAAGTGAGAAATACCATGGACTAGTTATCTGCTTTCCAAAGAATGCAAAGATACAGTTAAGAGCTATGTGGACATAAATTGGAAAAGTAAATGGTGGTTGAGGAATACAACAAAATATCAACAGCTGACTGATAAGAAGGACCATATACATGGTTAACAAATGTCTTTCTTATGAGGAATCCCATTCTTGTGAATTGTAAGCTCAGCTCAATGCAAACGGATCCAATATTAAAGTTGGATGTGTGTGTTTATTCACAGAACCACCCAAGTGCATGCACAACTGTAAAAAGGACTTGAATGTGCATTCAGACATTTTTTTCCCCTCCAAATTCAAAAAGGCATCTAAGAAAAAAAAAAAAAAAAAAAAAAAACCTCTCTACTAAGTAGTGTTCATAAGCACCTAATCATCTGTTTCCAGTTATACCACTCCATTTCTGAACTTCTGTGGATTCACAGGGTCTGTCTGCATGTGCAGTGGCTTTATGCACTCTCCATTCATTATGGAAAATGAATAAAAGTCCCATTTGTGATGTTCATAAGGCTATCCCACATTGCTAGTCATTAAGTCCAACATTACCCTCCCGGAGCAACGAAGGAGGTAAGGATATGTTATGCGTTCCAGTGGGTGCACAACCAAAAGGAGGTATTCACATCTTAAACACACAAACTGTAACTATTCATATGTAACATAAATAATGATCTTTTCCAGAAGTATGGTTTTCAAGACATAGCTTATTGAGGGTAATATGGTGTCATTCTCACTGTTCATGAATAGGGTAGTGTGCAAATCCACAAGCCACGTACTTTATGTGTAGCATCTGTGTCTTAAAAAAAGTTTTCTCAGTCTCCATGTCACACAAGGGTTACCACAGTAAGTGCTTATTCCTAATCAAACTGTTGAGTCTGAGGGAAATAAACTGTATGCAGTTTCTGGTCATATTCTGAGCTGACAATTCCACACATCTGTAGTTTACAGAACTTTTATGAAACTGTCTGAAATATTTGCAGAAATTCTATTTTGATCTTATTCTATCTCAATCTTATTCTCTTTGTTTACATTTATATATATATATATATATATTTCCTGGAAATAATATACATTTCAATGAGAGAAAACAAAGAGTTGTAACGTATGGCAGTATTGGGTCTGTGGTGATGAATTACATAAAAAACTCTGCATGGAGGGGAAAAACAAACAAACAAACAAACAAAAAAACTTTCCAAATATTTTTGAAAGATTAAAGGCTAAAACATCTGCATTGGTATGTGCATAAACTAATTAACTCCTGCAAACAGATTCCTAATGTTCAAAGGATGATTTACTGAAGAAAAGGTTATGCTTTCTTTAATATCATTTTCATTATTCAAAAGCTGAAGAGATTTCTGTGCCCACTTGATATCTGGTTTCTAAATGCTACACGAACAGCACAATGAATTGAAAACTTAGCATAAGACTGATTTTTAAACACTGATTGAAAAGTACAGTTTTATTTATAATGGTATTGCAGGAGTATGAATAAATATTGGTGTGCTCAGACTCACAGTAGGCCCCAAAGAATGTTCTTCACAGATGCGTTTTATAAAAAAATTACTGGCCTTGTCAGAAGCATCTGAAACTCAGAGACCTGTGTAATGACTCTTGTGTTCAGCTCCCCAGCAGATACTCCAGCAAGCTACTGGCCTGCCAGAAAGCCATCAAAAGACATTTGTCACTGGATCAAAATCAAATATCTATTCTGGCTGTTAAGAAGGTCTTTGTTGGACTAAATGACAGTACTGTTTTAGACAGTGCTGCAAGATTAATGATGACACTAGTTGTCCAATTTTCACCCTTGGGGCAGTATTAAAATTATGTGCCCTTTCCATGCACCTGATGTTATGCATATCAAATGCATCATTCCTTCTACAGTGAGTCATAATAATGGTCCATGTTTCCTGTTCCCCATCCACAGAGGAAGATTAACACAGTGTGGGTGTTGTTTATCTTAGGGAGGTAGCTGCTGCAAAGAAGACTGCTTACTGGAGTAGTGTTATATGTGTTAATCTCCTATTCACAAAGAACATTTAACAAGTGCATGTCTCTGACAGAATGAGGCCTTTGCCATATATTTTTGAGCCAAAAAAAGTGAATTGTTCCTCCCCATCACCATTCTTTAGATGTAAACGCTATCAGTTGAGCAACCTGTCTTCAGTTAGCCTTATATTCTTACTCCTTAGCTTCTGTCTCCTGTCATTGTTTCACAGGGTATATTACTGTGCAAGCTTAATTTCACAAGAAAATGGAAGGTTAAAAAAAAAAAAAAAAAAAAAAAAAAAAACTATGAGGGCATTTTGCTCCCATACATTCAAAGATTGTCAGATAAACAGCACTATTCAGTTTCTGTATACCATTTTTCATCTAGGTAGTATGCTGAGCCACCGAGTGTTTCCATTTGCCCTAGTAAAGACTTCACGTTCAACTTCCAACCTCATGATTTTCTTTACACACCGTACTGAGTTGCTTGCTGTCTCCTGCTGCTCATGTCAGAGGCAGCTGAACTTGGAGTTCAGCATGAAGAGAAAAGAGCAATATAATTGCATACCAGAGAAACCAGATGTTTAGTAAAATCATGGGAATCTTGTCAAGAAGTGCCATTGAAGTTTCTAGGAGATTCACCACTTTCCCACAGAAAATAGGAAAATTGTATTCCAAAAGGAAATGCATTTTTTCCTTGGCAGTAATGTGTCAAGAGAAGTAATATGTGCTTATTTTTTTACATCTTATGTCTCCTTCCTAGTTTCATCCTATTTCTTTCTGATCCATCTATTGTTAAAAAGTGAGAAGTGCTCTTAATTTGTGGAATTATTTTGTTTCTCTTCATAGTTATGAAACATTAATGAAATTGTCACAAGATTCTTAGACATTTCTTACAAAGAAAAAAAAAAAGAATACTAATAAAGGAAGTATAAAATAAAAGCCGCTCTTCCAGTCATAGTCCTTCAATAGTTTCACACAACGAATTGAAATGTTTGACAACCGTTTTCTTCGGTATTGCTCCATTGCATGGCACAGTAACTCACAGAACTCATACATCCTGAGTATGAAAAATCACTATGAAATATAAGTTAGATATCAGGTTTTTGAAAATTTAAACTTAAAATTTAAGTTTTATCATGTCATGAGAAACAACATATCTAGAAGTGAAGGCATGGGTGACCTAATCCCAATTAACAATAAATGGGCAATGATCAAACATATGACATCTTAGAAAATCACTTTTATCAAAAGCAATTTTAAAATTATTAGAACCATGAATATATACAATGTCTTCCCAGTGCTTGCCCCCTCAGAGCAAATAATTCAGAAGGAAGGCACTCACACATCATTCTACAGACTCAGGTTTAAAATACCTGATGAATCAGGAAGCCTGAGGTTAATGTACACATTTGGTACTTGGTTGGATGAACTGGTCAAGTTCAACTTGTGAGATGATCTCTGGTGAGGAATGTGGAGAATACAGTCCAGTAAGCACCAATTGTCTTCTTCATTGTTACAAGGGTAGAAATTATTGTATGAGAGGAATAGAGTTCTGGTACTAACCAGTTAATGTATTTTTATGGCAGATCCTAAGACTAATTAAATTAATTTAGGCTGGATAAAAGCTGTTACTTTTCCTAGTCTTCTCCTTTTGGTACATTTTCTTTTCTTTCTGTCTGATTCAAGATTTAGATTAAGATGAGGAGTTCTATAAAAAAGTGAAGGAGGGTATCTTTAATTACCAAAAATACAAAATTACTTTAAGTTAGGCAACCTCCCACAGATCTTTGAATGTCTCTGCAACAAGATGAGTTTAAAGTCAGCAGAGAGAAAGAGAAAGATGATCCTTCTCTATTCATATTATTAATAGAGCTGTGGTAATCTGAAGTGGAATTAGCTTTTCCAAGTCCCCTAGCCTTAAATTTTAACTTTAGTACCTCATTTTCTTCCAGTCTCGTGTCTGTGAAGTGTTCCTGCTGAACAAACTCAGAGGCTGAGATTCCCATGGATGTCCTCTACTAATTAAAGTAAAGTTTAGTTCATATTGGATGAAAATCTCTTATGTAGATGGATGTGGAAAAAAAAAACAAAACAAAACAACAACAACAAAAAAAACACCTGTATCTGAAAGGCTGAAGTTTTCATACCTAAGGAAATGTCTTTTTAAAGGCTTCTCTTCTGAAATAATGTTAAAACTTATATTCTTAGGAGGCCTTCAATCAGTTTTCCACTCCTAACTTTAGAAATTAATTAAAACTGATTTTCTTGTTTCATCTGGCAGTATAACATCTGAATAGATTATTATGTGGAAACTAAGTACCAGTGTACAAAAGTGAGAAGTTGCTTTGTCTGGATACAACATAACATATACAATGAAAGTATTGGTTTTCTGAAAAAAACTTACACAGGGAATTTCTTACATGGGTATAAAAACTATTATAAAAGGAAAGAAGATTGCTAGAGAGGGACCTGTAAGAACTTAAGTGTCTCTCTTGACACTATTGAATATGGAACCACTTTGTCTTCCTGACCCCAACACCCAAAATAAATTCAGCTTTACATTGTTGATTCCACTAACAAATTAATCAATGGCAATCTCAACTCTATAACAGTTTACTCTGTCAAGCTCAACTTTCACTTGTTTTGCTGACAGGACAAAGTTGTCCATTTCAAGGGGACACATAACTGAGCAGCCTTATCCATCCAACAACTCATTGCTCAACAAGGTGCGGATGCACTATCTATACTAATATAACAGTGTTTGCTGTGTATGTTTGAATAGTTCTTTGCAACAAAATGTCCTTGTAATAGCCTCAATCTCAGATCTTCTGTTACCTTAATTAATAACATTAATAACATTACATTACATTAATAACGTTTTTCCTTAGTTGTCAGTTGCTGGTAAGTTGGGTAGTTCTGCCCTGAGTGATTTTGGGTAAGGAAAGATCTATCATTAGATTTTCTATGTAATATAGATATGACAAGATTTTTCAAATTGCTGTAGCCCCCATATAATTTAATATAATTTTTCATTTCCCACTTTATAATTAGAATATATTAAGCTGCTTCAAAGATCCTGAGTATAAAAGTGCAAATGCAGTAAAGTATTTCTCACCCTAATGTTATCAAGTCTGCAATATTTTAACAGAAAAGAAGACCTAAATGCAAATTTCCATTCTCTTTGTGTAACATTTATGCAGTAAAGAATGAGTTGAGTACATGATTTTTCATTTCTGGATAGCTAGGAATAGTACTGCATGAGCTGCAGAAGAGAGCATTAATCTCTCAAGTTGCTAAGAAATGAAATGTCACAGAGCGTGACTTGTTCTTCACTACTGATTTCTCAGCAATGAGTTTCTTTCTTTCTTTTTCTTTCTTTCTTTCTTTCTTTCTTTCTTTCTTTCTTTCTTTCTTTCTTTCTTTCTTTATTTCTTTCTTT
>CM021729.1:53189744-53209212 GCA_011074415.1 Stictonetta naevosa
CTTCCTTTCTTCCTTTCTTCCTTTCTTCCTTTCTTCCTTTCTTCCTTCCTTTCTTCCTTTCTTCCTTTCTTCCTTTCTTCCTTTCTTCCTTTCTTCCTTTCTTCCTTTCTTCCTTTCTTCCTTTCTTCCTTTCTTTCCTTCTTTTTTGTTTTTTCCCCACAAGATTCTTCATCAGAAGAAAAAAGATCACATTTCTGATTATATTAGATTATAGCAATATTGTAGTCCATCATACATTGATTTGGATACAGTATTTGAAGTATGAAGTTCTCATGTGTCATTCTTTCCTTCTTATGGATATATTATTTAAATTATTTTGGAGTTCCCAGGGGCTAGTGTCGATTAAGAGGAATATGATGTCTCTGACAGTTTTTGCATTTATTGTGCTATGTCACTTCTAAATGGGATATTTACTATTTGTGGTTTTAGTCCAGGCTTGCAGCAATAGCTGTGTGATGTTTTGGCTTTTGTTGACAGTCATGAGTAAAAACAAGTGCATGCTCATGTGAATTCACTTGTGTGAGCTAACTTTATAAGTTCCTCAGAGAAAAACATGCTTGGTTACATCAAACTCCTCACTCTCCAGCAGTAATGTTCAAAAGGAACGAAATCCTCCTGTTTAGAGCTTCTGTGACATCTTTTTGACACCTTTTAGCACCATTTCTGCCTTCTCCTCTAAGGATCTAATTGCAACCTGAAAGATGTGAGGGTCTTGAGTGAGTTTCTTTCACAGAGGAGTGAAATTCACTCCTGGAGAATAATTAGCGTCCTTCTACATGGGGATATTTTTAATAGAGTCATACGTTCCATGGCTGTGACTTCCCTGTAGTGCTAATGTCCTCAAAGACATGATCTTGTCATCAGCTGTCACAAAGCTCCTGATAACTTGTGGTATTTCTCATCAGTATTACCAGTTCAATTCCACATAGGTATAATTATGATGAAGTATGAAGTCTGTCATCTAATGATATAACAACATATTTTATCTTATTAGTCTCATTTTCTAAGTTACAGAATCGTAAAATACCACAGAAACTCTCTAAAACAAACTTCATTTATCTCTGCACATGTCCTGCACACTTTGCATACTTCAATCACAATAACTTTAAGGTGACTTCTTCTGTGAAACTTTCTGCTCTGTTACTCAAATACAACTCCAGAAATTTTTGTAATGTTTAGGATATTCAGTATCAGTTCCAGAAATCCTGCCAGTCAGGCTGTCTCAAATGTCATTGCAAATGTAGAAGTTGATGTAGTTTCTCAGAATTAATTATAAAAGTATTCATGTGTACATGAAATGTTCATGGCTGGCTCAGGGACCCTTGGCAGAAAAATCTAGGCCCTAGAGAAACCAGGCCTTTTATCAAATAATTAACTATACTTTTAAAGTAGAATTAAACTTTCTTTTCTTCCTTTTGGGAGGTTGAAAACATACAACACTTGACAAGTATTACAGTATATTTTGTAAAGAAAAGAAAGTATAAAACATTTAAAATAGATCAATTCCTCAAAGTAAAAAGTATGTAAAAATTATTATGTGAAAGACTAAAAGCAGAAGGATTGACAGGCTCCAAGATTTCATCCTATATGCAGTGCTGCTATTATGCATTTTGCTTTTACATTATGTAAGCTTTCTATAATGCTTTGGAATTATTATTATCTTAAACTTCAAGTGTTTAAGTTATACTATTAACACACACCACTACAATGGTGTCAGCAGCTGTAAGACAGAAAATTGTTTGAATGTGTGTGCTCTTGACAGAGAAGTCTTTCTGATCAGTTTTCAGGAATCTTACCCAACAATAGTAGACTAGATCAAAGAAATTTATATTCACCATTACTGAAGCAGATCATAGAATCAGAGAATCTGAGAATCACAAAATATCCTGAGCTGGAAGGAATCAACAAGGACCATCAAGTCCAACTCTTGTCTTGGACCACCTCTTTGTCTTGCATGTGCCTTAACATTGCCTCTAGGAGAATCTGTGCCATGATCTTCCCAGGCACAGAGGTGAGGCTCACTGGTCTGTAATTCCACAGATCTTCCTTTCTACACTTTAAAAAAAAAAAAAAAAAAAAAAAAAAAAAAAAAAAGGGAATGATTTTTCCCTTTTTCCGGTCACCAGGGACTTCAACTGACTGACATGACTTTTCAGATGTGATGGAGAGAGGCTTGGCGATTCCATCAGCCAGTTCCCTCAGGACCCTAGGGTGCATGCCATCAAGCCCCATAGATTTGTAGCTGTTCAGTTTTATCAGGTGGTCTTGAACCTGCTCTTTGCTTACAGTGGGAGTGATTTTGCTCCCCAAGCCCTCAGCTACAGGTTCAGGGACCCAAGAGACATAGGAAGCCTGACTGACAAAGTATTTTAGTACCTTCTCCATGTCTGTCATTACTAGTTCTCCCTTCTCAATTATCAGAGGAGGAACACTCATTGGCCTTTCTTTTCTGGCCAATGTACCTCTAGAAACCCTTCTTGTTATCCTTTACACCCCTTGCCAAGCTGAATTTCATCTGTGCTTTGGCTTTCCTGATCCCATCCCTACACCTCTGGATCACCTTTGATCATGACAAAAATGGCTTTGCTTTGAAACTTAGTTTCTTTTGAAAATGGGAAGAAATGGGGAAATTAATACTGCAATGGTAGCTTCTCAAGTGTTGCTTTAATAGTTCTTTAATAGTTGTGTGTTGGTCTTCATGCGGTGCCAAAGTATTCATAATAACCTTCTTTTTTATTTTTTATTTTTTTTCTAAATAAATAAATTAATAATCATTACACACCGTATAGAATTACAAAACAAGGAGTGCATAATTTAGCACTGTGTTGTATGCATAGGCTATGATAGCAAGATAATTTCTTATTGTTAATTCAGAGCTCAGAGAGTTGAACAGAACTACTCTCTACCTTCTAACTGAAGAAGTACCTTAACCATGCAACAAATCTTTCTGTAGGATAAGTTCTAAATCCCACTGAAATGAGAGAGTCTTTCATGTTGATTTCAAGGATTTGATATTTGCCTTCAGAGGCCAAAGAAGCCTGTCGTAGAAGAGAAACAGGTGTTACTCATTCTTCTCAAACACCTTCGAAGAACTTTCTCTGTGTATTTGTCAGGGGAAGGAAAAATAAAAAAATAAAAAAAAAATCCTCATACATTTATGAGGTGTTTGATGTTTTGTCAGAAATTACCCTAGATGATCAACAACAACAAATCAGCTTATCAGCTGATAAAACTTATCATCTGTGCAATGCTGGTAAACTCCTGTAGGGTTAGATAACTCACTGTTTTTATGGATGTTATTTTATGTCTTGCCATTTGTCTTGGAACTCATTCTGTGGGAGACAAATTTGTGTGATTCTCTTTTTATGCTTCCTGTTTTCACTTTCTAGAAAATCAGGAGGTATGTGGGGATGGTACTATTCATCTGTTTGCACCTTTGTTTCTTTACAATGCTGTTTGTGCTCTGGATGATATGAAATGTAGCACAGAACTGGGGATTTCTTTATATCTTGAGACTGGGATGTTATAGCATTGTCCTAATAAATCAAATTAATATACATGGAAACTATACTTTTCTATGGTGTTTGGGTGTTAGGCGATTCTGAAGAAAATGAAACCAGCTTTATAATAAATAAATATATAAATTGACAGTTATATCAAAAATTAATTTCACAATGTCCAAAAGTTGCTCATTATAACACTTATACATGGTGTGTTGCTTTATTCTCCTTTATGGGAAGTACTTGACAGTGATTTGGTTCATATGTCAGCTTACACAGATTTTTATTCTCTCTTCTTTCTTAAATAGGATTCTGTCTAGCAGCTGAGAAAATTTACTGTTTTTCAAAAGGGTAAGGAACTCGTAAGCACTTTAGTGTTATTACCAAGTGTTAAAAACTGTAACTTACGCTTAAACAAAGACATTTTTGTAACACTTACAACACTGATGTCTCAGTGACTCAAATAAAAAAAAATAAAAAAATAAAAAAAAGAAGAAAGAAATAAATCAGTGTCTCAAGATAGACTTCTGTGGCAAGAAGCTTTGCCATAATACAATAATAGTTGAATCACTGATATTTAAAATTGTCTATTTTATGTTGTGTTCTCAGTCCATTTATTTTCTTAATAAATTATGAACTGAAATTTGGTGTGAGATGCTAGTGTGTTAACCATGGTCAGTGTCAAGTATGGTAGTAACAGTACAGTCATGAAAGGTACCATGTGGAAAACATCAGTGGCTGCAAAATTGTTCTACTTTTAGTTCAGAAAGATCATCTTAACAAGACCAAGAAAGGAGATTTAGAGACTTGAGAAGTTCTGAAATACAGCACAATGGGGGAGTAGAGGGAAGCTATTTCCTAATTCATAGTCTAAAACATAAGGCAAAATATTCACTGCAGTTAAAGGTGACTTTAAGTGGAGGAAAAATCTTTATTTATACTATGCAGGAAAAATACATTATAAGGAACATTTAGGACAAAGGAGGATGTCAGTAATCAAGCAACAATTTAATTGTTATATGTACGTACATGTTTATGTAAATACATACATATATACTTAGATATAGATATGGATAGAGATATACACACACATATATATCTCATGTATATGTTTATGTAGTTCTAACCATTCAGAAATGTAAAAATATTTTGCCAATGCTAACCAATGAAATCTCTTTTTCCTCCAGAAACTTTTTACCAACAAAAAAATTATGCTACAGTTTAACAATCTTCTTCTCTACGTCCACACAAATCAAGTCAGCCATGTTTATTGCCAGTTGTCACTTAACAAAACAAAGCTATTATAATCCACTGGAACAAAAGGAAAGAGGAATGATACTTCAGGATTGGGTACCCAAAGAACAAAAATATAATTCTAAATTGGTTTTAGTAGTGGAAAATAAAGTCAATATGGATGTTATGGGTAGAAATTACTTACACACCCATGGGGAAAAAAGAGAGGAGAGAAGAGAAAATAGAAAAGGGGGAAAAAAAAAAAAAAAAAAAAAAAAAGCATAAAGGAATGAAGTATTCACATTCAATAAGATCAGTGTATCTTTACTTCCTTTTGTTTCAGCCACAGATTTTTAATGTCATGGTGAATTAAGCATATATATCCAAACTGTTCAGGAGAAATAATATGACAGCAAAAGGTGTCAGTGGAGTATTTTATTCACTTCCTTTCCTGTGTCAACTCTCAGTATAAAAGTGATAAATCTACAATACTAAGAGTGAACCAGATTCAAGGTTAGAAAATTTTTGGACTTGAAATACTAATTATAGTGGCAAGAAAGCATCTCAGTTTTTATTTTCTAAAGGTTAGCTGTGTTTGGGTGAGGGTTCTTGAAAACTGTTTTAAAGTGAGAGAAAAATTTTGTTAAGACAGATACTGCTGTAAACCTGCTTTCCTATTACATGTAGAAAGTGAGAGCTAAGCGAGGGCTGTTGTGCACCTCCATCATGCAATAAAAGGACATTATCATATTATTTATACTTCCTATTACTTGAGCCAAGGGGAGGTGGGTGAGATAGGATTAGAAATACAAAGTATATTGATCCTTAAAAAGCACATGCAGACCACACAGCAAGTTTATGTCTCTGTCTTTGCCGGAGGACCCAAGTTAGTCCAATCCAGTCAAGTCCCACTCCCAGGTTAACGTGATGTGCTCTTTATTTGCACTGTGAAGACACTGGGAAATTTATTTCACAGTTCCCTTTCCTGAGGTAAGTGGAACAGTTCTACAGTTTTCTGATTTGTGAAAGAGTGTGAGGAACAGTGGTATTATGTGCATCCTCAGTGAGGTAAACCTGTTTTAATTTATTGCCCAACCTAGGTGAGAGATTTTTTTGTGCCCACAGTAGAGACAAAGTTAGATTTGAGACTATAAGCTCTGTGCTGGATTTTGAGCTGTTTTGAAAATGAATTTGATATCTAAGTTTCTCTATTAATTTAAGCTCTTTTTGAGATGGTGATTGTTGTCATATGTTTCCCAAATCTTTTGTCTTTAATTTCCTCAATTTCTTTCTAAATTGACCAGTTAGACTTTAAATTTAAACAACTTTGGCTTTCTAGTCTATTTACATATGCATCTTTCTGCCGGCAGGGATCCAGACATACAGAATAAATGTTGTACTCTTTCTTACTTTCATGTGGTCTGCATTTGAAGTAGCAAAGTAGATGGATTCTGTTTTCTTCATGGTCTGTTGAGAATTTCACAATGATGTTTTCTGTTCTTGTGTATGTGAACCAAGACAGTTTATCACATTCAATCAGGAGCTCCTTCCAAACATGTTTATTACTTTCTGACCCAACATGTATTTTGTCTTTTCAAATTGTGTTTATTTTGATCACTTTTGCTTTTCTTTCAATTGTTAGCAGTCACATTTCCTGTACTATTATTGCCTTTTAATATTTACACATGGACCTTGATTATAGGGCCATATACAATTCCCTTTTTAGGATATGTTACTGCTGTCCTTGAACTTTCACATCCTAATCCTAAAAAAGATTTGTACACTTACCATTGTGTTTTGGGATACCACATATTGCTAAAAACAAAACTGTGATAGGCAGTTGCATATAGAGAACACTCAAAGAACACAGAATCTTTATATGTGTATTTATGAAATAATAATAATAATAATAATAATAAACTAACCAAGCTCCCTGAGTATTAATTTTAGTGGAAATATCTATTAATAAATAAATAAATAAATAAATAAAACTGACCTTTTGTAAACTCATGCAATTATTATTATTGTTCTAATTGTTATTGTTGTTATTATTATTATCGTTGTTGTAGTTATTTTTATTATTTTCAATATTGTGTTCTCTATATATTCAGATAACATCTCCACTGCAAGCTGCAGATTTCATCCTCCCCCTCCTTTTCCATTTCCTTTCATTTCCCTGCATCTGGCTGTATAATCCCAACTTCTCTTATATACATGTTCCAGCATGTCCCAGTAAGCTAATTTAGCTAAATGTACATTCTACTACCCTCACTGGGCTAGATTTCTGCAGACTGATTGCATGGAAACTTCTCATACTTATGACCAGGAAAAGGAAGAATAAGATGTGAATAAAATGGAGCTGCTCACTTCCTGGACACCATGATGTTAGATTGCTCAACTGCTATGAATTTGCGTCTCTGTAATTTTCACAAAATCATAGAATCATAGAACGAGCAGTGTTGGAAGGGACCTCTGAAGGTCATCTAGTCCAACCCTTCTGCTGAGCAGGATCACCTAGAACATGTTGCACAGGATGGCATCTAGTCGGGTTTTGAATATCTCCAGAGAAGGAGACTCCACAACCTCTTTTGGGCCATTGCCTGTCCCAGTGCTCTGTCACCCTCACAGTAAAGAAATGTCCTCTCATATTCAACCAGAACTTCCTGTGCTTCAGACTGTGCCTGTTGTCTCTCATCCTGTTGCTGGGAACAGCTGAAAAGAGACTGGCTCCATCCTCTTGACACCCTCCCTTCAGATTTTTATACACAGCGATGAGGTCTCCTCTCAGTCTTCTCTCTTCCAGGCTAAACAGGCACAGCTCTCTCGCTCAGCCTGTCCTTGTACGACAGGTGCTGCAGTCCTCTGATCATTTTCATCGCCCTCCTCTGGACTTGCTCCAGTAGTTCTGTGTCCCTCTTATGCTGGGGAGCCCAGAACTGGGCACAAGACTCCACACGTGGCTTCAGCAGGGCTGAGCAGAGGGGGAGGATCAGCTCCTTTGGCCTGCTGGCTACACTTTTCTGAATGCACCCCAGGGTACCGTTGGCCTTCTTGGCCACTTGGGCACATTGCTGGCTCATGGTCAGCCTGCTGTCCGACAGGACTCCCAGGTCCCTCCCTGCAGAGCTGCTCTCCAGCAGGTCAGCCCCCAGCCTGTACCCAGCCTTTCTTTAAAATATTTTTTAATAATATTTTGAAGTCAATTTATAGTGCCTCTTAAACTAGATTAAATAGGAAAAAAAAAAAAAAAAAGTTCTAAAAGTGTTCATTTTGAATTAAATTATATCGACAGTGTGATTTTCAATAAAAAATGGGTTTTATTTTTGCTGTTTTAAGAATGATGCACATATTTGTGTGCAAATATACCTACACAATAACACACGTGTATGCACGGTCTGTGGAATTTTCCAAGAAATTTATCTTTGTGGTTATGTCATGATGGCATCTCTATGGAATATTTGTAGCAAGAGTTACACTGTTTGTCATGGAAACATATAAATTTATTTCCGCCAAATCATAACATGCTATCTGAAATTTAAATTAGTGAAATACACAAAAATTCTATCATATTAAGAGGAATAGGTTAGTAAATATTGGGGAAAATCTTACCATACGTTATACACAGACTGTAGAAAAATTGTCCAGCAGTTCTGAAGAATAATCTGATAATCAAGGTCTATTGTAATGAAAATGATCAGGATACATAGCTAAGGTTGTGCATTCTGACCATTTAAAGCTTAACCATGCTACCTTACTGTTCTCCTAAATAGAGATTTTCGTATGGAATAAAAGGAAAATCCTCAATGCTGCAAAATAATTAACTTGAGCAGTTATCATTTGTGAGTTGCCTGTTCTTACTTAAAAGCTCCATTCAGACTGAAAAGCTTGATAAATAAAGATCTCCAGGTGAAAATAAAAAGCTGAACAGAAAAACATCAGCTGGAAATGTTTCAGTGTTTTTCACTGTCTCTTTCTCCATTGCCCTAACACCTAATTTTGCTTCCTCTCTGACAAGAAATTAAAGCATAGGAACTCTAAAATAAGACAATTTAAAGGCAAGATGGTTCATTTTAATACTAAGATGCTGCAAACCTGTTGCAGATGATCAGTCCAAACCATTTCCAAATCTATCAGCAATGGGCAGACTGTTAATGAATTATAAAACATATTTATGACATTTGGGGATTCCAGATGCAGGTAGTCCAATGCAATGTTTTTAAGTCCATTGAAATACTTTTAACTAGATAATTAATTGTAATTTCTATGATTGTTGTTGAAAACTACTCCATATAATGTCATTAAGAGTTATAGAGAAAATAATATATTACTTTCAAGTATGGAAATATCAATACAAAAGTTTACTTCTTCTCTTGTAATCCAGTATTCTTTTTCCATGTGTGAAGATAACAAGGAAAAGATGTCAGGCAATTCAACATAAATATCTGATTATCTTCTATTGTTGATCATGCCTATTTTCCATCACACCTGATGGAAAATTAAATTTCTTCTTGACAATAAAATTATACAAAAAAATAAATTTCACAAAAAAAAATAATATGCAATTTTTTGTTATTTTCCTCTCAATTATTTATTTTCTTTAGCCAGAGAGAAAGTAGAGATTTAAAATGGAGTGTTAATGCTGGGAAGCCTGCACTGGTGCTGGGGCCAGTAAGCAACAGACCTAATCAACACCATCAAATATACATGTGTTTTTATCAAACACAGACTAACCAGCGGCAGAACTAGACAAGCAGCAACAGCCACCAAGGACCATTCAGAGCCACTTTCTCCATCTAGGCTGTTACATGGCAAGAGTCAGCAACAAAACTACCTTCCAGCTAAACCCCACAACCTATTGTCTTGGCCAGCATGCATGACCAAAGGCAGAGTAGGGTGGCCTGAAGCAGTCCAGGAGACTCAGCAGCCTTGGCCAGCTGCAGGTCTGGTCTTGCATCATTAAAGCAATTGAATGAGACAAACACATTTTTATTTTTTTTTCACATTTGGGTCGGAGATGTCTTCACAGACATATTTGCAAGCATGCCTGGCACTAATGGCACAAGATAGCAAAGGAGTGGTGTACAGAGCACAGATACAGGCACAGAGTACTGGAGGGGGTAGGGAGGGAGGGATGCACACACACATACAGCACAACCTCCTCCAGCACAAAATGAATCCTGAGCCAGACAGACCTAAAACATCCACCTTTGCACAAGGAGTTGTAATGGGTTTTCTCCAGGGTAAATTGCCTGTGGAGGTGAACCCTACCTCATGTACAGGGATTTTACCGAGTCTGCTGCTTACTAAATTCACAGTGTCAGCAGCTTTTAATCACATTAGTTGGGGAATTAGTGCATGTCTCAAAGCAATCTGCATCATCCACCTTAAAGAAATCGCTGCAAATATTATTCTCTTCCTAAAGGGAGAGATGAAGCCACAGAAGGGATCAGTCCACAGCAACTTAGAGCCGTGTCATTTCATCACAAAGTCAATAGCTCTCTTCATCCCAGGGTGAGAAAGCTGCTAGAACAAACTGCTTTCTGTTCTGTAGCCATGCCTGAAAGAGCTTGCGCTGCAGTAATCCCAAATCCAGGGGCAATCTATTAAGAACTCAGCAACACCGATCCTGAGAATCAACAGATAAGCACATTCTACCCACCTCTCCCCACCCCCGCCCGGCTTTTTTTTTTTTTAAACTTAATCCTCTTAAAGGTTGTGCTAAGTAATGAAAGGATGGGATGAAAGAGCCTTTTTCATTACTACTACATAAACTGCTTGTGTAAATGTTTCATTAACACACTGCTTGACCAGTATTTAATTCTCCCCTCCCCCACCACTACAGTTCTGCTGCAGCCTGCATTGCTAAAATGTGATTTACACATGTTTAAGAGAAACATTCCCACACTTGAATGCTGCACTATTCTTTAGAGAAGGAGAAACCTACATTAAAAAAAAAAAAAAAATGTGGAGGACATATAAATTAATTAATTAATTAATTAATTTTTTTCTTAAAAAGATCTATGGCTCTCAAATACACATCAGGGTAGTTTTGTTCGTTTGTTTGTTTTGGTGTGATTCCTTTAATTTATATTTGTGTCTTGGAAGCACCCTCAGGCAACCTGACATTTATTAAGCACGATGGGTTTGAAGAGATATTTATATGTTTTTATTTTCTTGGAGAAAGGCAAATGGATTGAAAGGAGGGTTGCCCTTTTATACTCTGAAGTACAGGCAGTATGACACAATTTAAGCCCCTGGGTATCCAGTCAGCTTCTTCAGAACAGTGTGGAAAGAGAAGCAGCTCTTAAAATTGTCGGATGAAAGCTTAGAGCAAGTGGTTTTTTGTTGTTGTTGCAGTTGTTTTCTTGTGTGTGTTTATTTGGGGGGGTGGGAGGGTGAGGTGGGGGAAGGGTCGGGGTATGGAGGTTAGTTGTTAGTTTTTTAATATATAAACCAAAGAGGGTAGTTTTCTTTACCAAATAAGGCATTACATAGTATCTCCCAACTGCCATATGGTTGCAGATGTGAGGTTCCTTGTTCTGCAGCTAACCATGTAAAGCCTGGCTGTTTTCATTATATTATTCAAAGAGAAATAAGGTATTTTTCACACGGTCATTGTCTGTACAGAAATAAATACAACCTTCTATGTGCACTGCTTCCATACTAACATTCAACATACAGGGCCAACTAGACCTGGCACATCAGTATCAATGTCAAGTAATTATGTTGAAGCCAATGGTGTTATTCAGGGAAGGTTTCACTGTAGTTACTTCAGCTTTACACACAAGCAATCACGAGTACATTTGCTACATCCTGCAGAACATTTGTAAAAGCACAAAATATAATTTATCTTTTAAAGTAAACATTATTTTATTCTAGTAAAGAAAATGAGAAAGTAACAGATCTGATATCACAATCATCTCTCTCATGTGTGAAAATGTTATTATATTTGGATTCTACCACTTTTTTCCTGAAATTACAAAAATAAATTAAAAATTGATTTAAAATATAACCCATATATTCAATCACGTACTTATTTTCCACCCCATTTTTTTTATGTTAAGAATAGCACTTGTATTGCTATGAACTTAACAGTTACCGTGGTTAATATAAGTGCCACATTTAGTTTGGTGTATGTAAGCTTGTTTGCTGCCATGACCGTGATCTGGTTTCAAAGTGAATAGATTCATTTGGATCAACAGTCCCCCCAGGGGTAAATGCGTAAATGTATTCAACCTTCGCAAGAGCTGAAAACATCAATACCTTCATAAAGCCACTTTGATTTGTATTGACTAAAGTTTGCTGCTAATTCACATACATCATTGTTTACTTCACGGGGCTTTTAACATGGTATTTGATTTATAGAAATAGTGATTCAATTTCTACAAAGAAGTGGTAGGAGAAGACTTCCCCCAGATTTCTTCTTTAGTTCAGAAATGCTGAAAGTCAAAGGAAGCTTATCATTGCAATACAGAAAATGCTCAATAAATGTTCTTGTGCACTACATATTTTACTTGCTTAGTAACGGGTAATAGCAATGTAGATCTGTCAGATAAGGGACAATCAATTATCTAAGCATGTCACTAATGTGATTGCAGCAAAACCATTGATTTATATCTCAGCACAAAGTGCCTTTGAAGTACATTGCTCCTGCTCGACTCTGTACTTATCATTACAGAACTTGTAAAAAACAAAACAAAACAAAACAAAACAACAACAACAACAAAAAAAAACTATTATTCTTTTCGTTAAGAAACTAAAATGTGTGATCCTCTACAGGAAACAGTTAAAACACATTGGTAAACCCACATAAATAGCATGCCAACCCCCATACAAATAATTGCAGCATTTACATTTGGTATGAGTTTAGAATGTTTGTTTGATGCTGCACCAAATACAGGCTTAAAAATGCCTTTTGTAGCTCATTAAGCAGCTAAAAACTGATGGTTTTAAACAAAGGTTTATTCCAACATACTAAGAGGAAATGCTCAATTACCTTGTATGTCTTAGTAAAATTTTCCTGAGCTGTACCCTTTCAAATTTTTCCTGGTTTGGAGCCAGATCCAACAAATTGTTATGCATATATATAAATGGGCAACAGATATAGTTCTGTTGATTGAAACATGATCAAAACTATACAGTTTTATTTCCAAGAGTTTGAAAGGCTTTGGTCTGGCTGATCACTTGAGCCTCACAGGGGGTGGCAATTTCTCCTCAGAATTGCCACTGGTGGTCCACTATGCTGGTGGAACACTAGTAAGGAAGGAAGGAAGGAAGGGAGGGAGGAAGTGAGGGAGGGAGGAAGGAAGGAAGGAGGAAGGAAGGAAGAAAAGAAGGGAGGGAGGAAGGGAGGGAGGGAGGGAGGGAGGGAGGGAGGAGAGAGATTTGAGTCATCCTCCTGTCGGATCTGAGGACATGTTTTGAGTACAGCGCATTTCTCACTAGTGTATTCCCTATCCATCACTTTTAGTGGAGAAAGAGCATTGGATATCAAAGCCGTAAGGCAACCTTTTCCAGAATTTGCAAGATGCATACATTTTCCAGAGGGGAGCTGAGATTAAGTTGGGACTGAGACTGAAGACGTGGTTTATAGAAATGGTGTTTTCATGAAGGAACACAAACCTGAGGCTTAGAAAATAACAGTAGCAGTGCAGTTACTTTGTCAGGATTACATTTTCTATATTAAGCCGTTGATAAACAGATTTATTTTATTTTATTTTTTACTTGTATGCCTACAAGAGAATTCACATTTTCAGGGGAGATAAACTTAGAAGTCTTAGACACACCATAGGGCTCGTCAGTATCTCACAGTTAATTAAAGGAGTGAGTGGAAAGCATCAAGACTTGCTCCCCTCTGCATGAATAATTCACAGCCTGTATCCATTATTAAAGCCAGTTACTTCACCACAATGATTTCCAGACTGTGATGCCTTGGTCTCAGAAATAAGAGACAAATTGCAACAAGGCCTGCAGCTATATTCATAAATTGAAATTAACATTTATTTGCTCATCTAATTAGAAGTGTAGTTTTTTTTCCAAATGGTGTAGTAATGCATTACCTTGACAGTCAATACCTGCTGCAAGAAATAATTAACACTTTTTTTTTTCTTTTAATCTGTTTCACTGAATGAAAGTTTTCCTCTTGATTTTGTTCCCTTTTAAAGTATTTGCTTCTAACCATTCTAACTATTTTGCAGTCCAGATCTATGGTAGATTTTGCATTGCTAAAGCAGGTGAAATCTCTCTGTTATCAGTGCCTGTAAATAGCTATAAACTTACAAGCAAAGTATGCATGCATAAAACACTACTTTCACTAACTGCCTGTTACAGTTGTAATCGCATGATATACATTTGGAACAGCATCTGAAGAATGTGATCATTGCTTCAAAGTCTGTGTTTTTCTCATAACCCAATCAAGTATTTTAAAATGAATAATTTGCTGATTTTCAAAGCATATAAGTCTGAGTCCCTTACCTCTACCTGCCTACCTCATCTTGAGTTCAGTAACTTTATTATTATTTTCAAATATACTTACTTGAATTACAACATAAAGAAATGCAAAGTCAAAGCTTTCCTATAATGTGGCTCTGGCTGTGAAAGTAGCAGAGGTATTATAATGTCTCCTCTGTAGATACAATTTGAATTAAAAAAAAAAAAAAAAAAAAAAGTTCTAACTACCAAAATTTTAGCTTTCCCATTCGTCAGACTCCAATAAAACAAAAGCAACTCCACCATATCATCACATCTCTGTGTCAGGTTTGCAAATTTATGCTTGTCAGCCCCGTCTGTTGTTATTACTCTAGCCAACACACAAATGGAAACATAAGTGAGAGTGTGCAGTGGTTAGTTACCACTTTTTCTCCTTCCCTGGGTTCTAGGACCTTGAATTCGGTCTTGAGAAAGATGGGACTTGAGCTAAAGTATTAGAAACTGAAAAGGTGTGTTGATACATACAGATTTGACACAGACATTGTTACAGATATCCCCATAGATTTCCAGAGATACCTAGAGAGATTAGGAAAAAAAAAAAAAAGTGTATTTGGTAATAAATGAAATGATATAAAGCCAAATTGTTACTCAGTCAGATATCACAGTGAAGAAAGATGCTCCAGAGCAGCATTGTGTTCCACACACCTTCAGCAATGCTCAGCAGTGGTGTATACACACAAAATTTCAACATTGGAAATGGCTTACATTATAAGGTAGAGATTGTTGATCAAAGAAAGAATATTTCCAAATAGAATACTTTGTTATTTTATTTTTCTCATTTTTTTTTTACAAAATTCCTGTTTTTATCAATTAGTTGTGAAATATTTTCTAGAATATTTTTTCCAGGTTGTGTTTACTTTTTTTCTTTACATTCACATACTATAAAAATTAACTCAAATGATCTGTATTTTATTTAATTTTAATCATTATATGTTTTTAGGGAATGATTAATCCACAGATATGGAATTAGACAGCATGGCTGCCTGAGCCTGCAATTGTTTTTGTTTGGGGATCCAAGCACATAAAGAGATTTGAATGTGCAGCCTGCTTGCTTCTGGTATGCATTCATCCAGCATGGGAACTGTGCTTAAAGAAGCGTGTCAAAACTGCTTTGTAAAGAAGAGGAAAAAAGCCATAGACCAAGTGACAGAACTAAGTTTAGTGTGCTAATCATATTCGTTCTTCTTGTAACCTAAGGAGTTCCACTGTAGAATTTCAATGAAATGAATGGTGTTTCAGACATGCAGTTAGTGATTTTATATGGTCAGTGTCATTTTTCTTCTTCTGGGAATTCAATTTGTTCCTATTATGCCAAGGTCACAGATTGGGGAATCTTAGAGAACATTACTTCTCTGCCTTTGATGCAAAGGGTCAGTGGATTAGTACAAAGGAGAATTAATCCAGTGTGCTTGCTCACCAAATGATATTTAAGTCATTTTTAATGAATGACTAGGAGTTCCTATTAGTTTCCTTGAAGAAAACAGAAGCAAGCCTACAAACAACGACTTCATAAATGAATATTCAAGGAAAAGTATGACTTCATTGTCAGCTCTAATTGCTAGTTTTACCTTATTAGTAGAAGCTTTCTGTAGCTGAGTTTGACATACATTTGTTTGCACACTGTTATTAGTCAAGACTCAGTGAAGTCTTGTAATTAACACCTCCACATTATCTCATGCAGTGAAAGCAGAGACTAAAGCAGATGACTCACTTTGTTTCAGCTTTGCTCTTGTTTTCTGATACAGAAGTACTTAAGAAGAAGTGTGAGCTCATCAGACTGCCATATGGAGTCAACAGAAAGCATAAAAGGGTTTTCAGGAAGGAGAGCATCAAAGCTTGGTAAAGCCTCAGCGAGGAGGAGTGTTAAGGCACAGTTTTAGCGGTATGGTTGCACCGGCATCGGTCTTTGCATATGATCCTCCTTACATCTTAAAAAGACAGCTCATCTGCTCGTGTGGTTTGTGTAGGAAAATGATATATTCATACAGCCTTTGTCTGCTTTCCATGGCAGTGCCCACACCCAGGAAAAAGCACTTTTTAAGCGATTGATAGCACAACATTTGCATGTTGCAAAATCACCATGCACTATGATGTGGAAAATCCAAAAGTGGATTTTCCATGCTTATCATCCACATTATTTGAGTTTAAAACACTATTTCATCATTGTCAGGTGTGAGCACCTTACTGAAAGTCAAGTATTCTTAAGTATTATTTTGTTAATGAGCCATAGGACAAAATCAGAAGCTTGCAGTAAGAAGCACTTTAAACCAAGATATGATTTTAAATGTCTGATTTCAGGAAAGTCACTATTTTTAATTTATCTTATAAAAAAAAATTTGTTAAAAAAAAAAAAAAAAAAATACCGGGACGCTGGTCTGCTGAAATTCAGTACACATATAATGTTGTGTATAAAGAACCACATTTTTTTTTTCCAGTGTTATAATGTGTGAAGGAAAACAAATAATGCAGACCTTGAAAAGAAAACAAAAGAAAAAAGTCGAAAAATGAGACATTTGCAAGAATATTTTATTTCATTCACTCAGCTAACAGCTATTCCCAAAGCAATGTGGAATCCAGACATTAAAATATTATTGTTGAGAACTTGGATGAGTTAAATACTTAGATAATAACAAAAGCTGTTTACTGGATGGAAGCTGGCCAGGAATATTTGAAGAATTAACGTGTACATGAAATTCCCTAATTCAACAATTATGAAATAACCATCAGAAAGGGAAATGACTGAAAGAGACTGAAATACTCAGAGCTGCTCTCTCAGGTTGTGAATACTCACTGCTCTCTTAACAGAGAATTGTTGTTTGCTACAGTTTCTGTCATTACCATTGCTATTGATCTAACCACCCCACGTGTTCCTGCTTTATTATTTTGCTACTCAAGAATAACTATCTTAAGTGATTAGGTCACAAATGTTATTGTATTACTGTGATTTGCAGAATTATTAAAGATGGGTCACTTCATTACGGAGATCCCAGAGGTGCTGTATGTAGTAAAGAGGCATTAGTTAAGTTCAGTGGAAGCTGGCAGGTGCTTAGGCATAGCTGAGGCTATCGGTACTTTACCTCAAGCCACTGCCACTAATATGTTTGCAGGCATAAAGCACTGTGCATGTTCAGCTAAACTAAAATGTTTCAGTAAAAACTATCACTTTTCCACTACAGGTCCTTCTGCTTTGCTTGCAATGGGTCATTGCATGGTGGAGCTTGAACTCAAATAGGATCCTGCGATGTTCTTTAACCATCAGACAGAATTTCTACTAATAGCATTGCTTCTCATTTTGGGCACTTGCCCAATGACTGTAGATATCCAGAGTGAAGCACATGCTATACACTAAGCTCAAAACATTTCTAGAGGCATAGGCAGCAATTTGGAACACATTCATATTTCAGAACCACTCCTGCGAGAAATAGTGTTGTACTGGTTTTAGAACAAGTACATTATCTGTTTTATTTTCCAAGACTAAAATGAATGAAGTAGAAATCTCAGCTTAAGAGAACACATACACAAGTATTTTGCTCTGTACTTTCTGATTGCCTGTACCAGTGCACACCGGGACACAGAAAGACAAGCTGCCTCAGAGGAGGATTAAAGGACGGATGTATTGGTTTCTATTTGTTTGTGATGATATTGGCTTTACTGAGAATTTACCACTGGAGTAAACAGCAGTTTTGTTTTAGTTTCCTCCATGTTTGCACTGGTAGATAGATCATTTGCTGCTCCCTGTGGAAGTGAGGACTGACCTCTCAGGGAGAGCTAGTCTGTCTTCATATCATAGGTAAGGCAGGGGGTGAGTTCACCTCCTCATAACCACAAATATGAGTAAAGCAGTGCTTACAATACTGCCTCCATAGTCATGGTCAAGAGGAATGCTGCCTCTGACACCTGAAGTCCTACCATGCACTTGTGACTCTCCCCATCTCTCTGTGCTTCTGTGAAAAGGGTTAACAGCAGCCTATGACCACATTTGGCCTAAGGAAAAGCCAGATTATAGTTTTCTATTTGCAGTATGATTCTATGTCTGTTAGGAATGGAGGCCCTTTCCTCTTGTAATTGGTGCTATTAATTCACAAGTTGCTTCAGACTATACATTAAGAAGCTTTTGTTTGGTGTTTAAAAAGTCTGAATATTAATTTCAGTGATACTGGTAGTAATAAACAGCTAACAGCCTTTTGGTTGGTTAACCTGCAAAGGAAGATTAATGGCTTAAAATCTGGTCATTAAGTATGGTAACAAATGTTTTTCAGTGAGGTTATTGCTACCATAAACTTTAATCAACGGTTCATAGGCAGCAGCCTCTGGTTCACTGTTCTGACTAATGACAAATTAACTATTTCTTAGCAGTTAATAAAGACTTTTCAGAAATCTGCATACAGAACTTCATTTCCTCTGTTGGTAATTAACAGTGTCCCCTGGGTGCTAACTCCATATATCCATACCAAAATCCTCATTGGCCGAGATGAAAAGCAGCATATTTAATACTATTTCACTAAAGAATATTTTTTTTCTGTAAGCTGACTATCTGAAACAGCCAAAATAAGTTTTAAAGAATAGGAAGGCTAGCTATTTAATGAGCTATTGTTTGCTGTATGTTATCAGTTATGCTGTTGATCCTTTTCCTTTTCCTCTTTTTTTTGAATGAATTTTTTTACACTTAGATCTAAAAAGCAGGAGTCTGGAAGTAGTTAATGATCTACAAAAGGGAAAAGGGTAGGGATGAAGGTGGGAGTTATTTGATTTTTCTAAAGGCTAACTGCAGCTGGTGTGAAAAAACACTGGAGAGCACTAATAAATGTATGCCTCATAATAGTAAAAGGAAAAAGGTACACCTAACCTTTCTAAATAGCCTAAGGGCAGGGTTTTTCTTTTCAATGAAAAGGTCATCTAGAATGAATTAAAGTCACTTTCCTGCTGAGGTCCAAGCATGTGGCTTCACTTTGAAGGCTAGAATGAAGCTGTTTTCACCCACATATCTTACAGATGTAGTTTTAGAGAATGCATTGTGAAAAGCTGTGATATGTTTTTAGTCTGTCCAGGGAAACAAAAGTTGCAACTATAGTACATGGCCTCCCAGGATTTAATTTCTAATTTGTTATTAAAGACAAAATACTTTTCCAGGTGGTTATTTATCCAGTTTGTTTTATTTTAGTTATAGTCTTCTGTCATTTAATCCTTCTCATGTTTCAATATTGCTCATTCTCATTCTACATTAATTACTTTAGTTGATATCCTGG
>CM021729.1:53231176-53255158 GCA_011074415.1 Stictonetta naevosa
ACAGAACCCACCTACAGAAGGGACTCTTGCAATCTGTAGTTTATCGTGCTATTGTAGCAGCAAAACTCCAGCAGCTGGAGTTACTGGAGTTCACTAAGAGCCACCACACCAGAGAAAAGGATGAGAAGCACTGCAATGACTTTGATCATACTGTGTGGGTCTCAGGTCTGAAAAGTCCAGTGTCGTGGGGAAAGAGTGAGAGTGCAAGAGAGCAGATTAAAAGGAAAAGAAGGATAGTGCAGGTAGAGGTCTAAGGAAGCTTCATAAAACCTACAACAGATAGGAAGAACGGATGTATTGACAGTCTTGTTTGTGGTTGCTGATTGCCATGTTGCATCTATGCAACACTAGAGTCTAGATCTACTGTTTTTTCCCTTTTTTTCTTTTTCTTTTGTTTTCCAGGTGATACTGTGTTCTTCTCATTGATCTAGAATTTATATATATGCTACAAACAACACAAGGAGGAAAGAGGTTATACTTTTTTCAATTAGAAGAGTGAAACTCGGTCAAACAGAAACTGATCATGGATATATTAGTCTACATTTAATGAAAGCTTTTGTTTGGTCAGTAAGAGAAAATCTGAGGGTTTTGTTTTTCCGTCAAAAAACATGGCAAAGAGACAAAGAGATCTTGACAAATCATGGGGCTAGGCAATCCCCAGCAGAATGAAGTGTAACAAGAGCAAGTGCTGGATTCGGCACCAGGGATGGGGCAGCCCTGTCTGTATGTACAGACTGGGGGTCAAGAGTCTGGAGAGCAGCCCCAGGAAAAGGGATATGGGGGTTCTGGTTGGCAGCAAGTTGACCATGAGCCAGCTGCGTGCCATGGCAGCCAGGAGGCCGCTGTACCCTGGGGTGCATCAGGCCCAGCACTGCCAGCTGGCTGGGGGAAGGGATTGTCCTGCTCTGCTGTGTGCTGTGCGGCCTCACCTCAAGCACTGTGTGCATGTTTGGGAACATTAAAAAAAAGGATGTAACGCTGTTAGTGTTTAAAGGAGGGCTATGAAGATGGTAAAGGGTCCAGAGGGGAAGATGTACGAGGAGCAGCAGAGGTCCCTTGGTTTGTTCAGCCCACAGTAGAGCTGATGGGAGGCCTCATGGCGGCCTGCAGCTCCCTCACGAGGGGAGCAGAGGGGCAGGTGCTGAGCTCTGCTCTCTGGGGACAGCGACAGGACCCGAGGGAACGGCATGGAGCTGGGACAGGGGAGGGTCAGGCTGGGGGTTAGGGAAAGGTTCTGTACCCAGAGGGAGGTCGGGCACTGGGACAGGCTCCCCAGGGCAGTGATCACAGCAGCGAGCCTGCTGGAGTTCAAGAAGCGTTTGTACAATGCTCTCAGACACAAGGTCTGGTTTTTGAGTGGTTCTGTGTGGAGCCAGGAGTTGGACTCAATGAATCTTGTGTGTGCTTTCCAGCTCAGGATGTTCTGTGATACTATGATTC
Organism: Stictonetta naevosa; assembly: GCA_011074415.1. Classification (NCBI taxonomy): domain Eukaryota; kingdom Metazoa; phylum Chordata; class Aves; order Anseriformes; family Anatidae; genus Stictonetta; species Stictonetta naevosa. Next base: position 53,232,617 of record CM021729.1, read on the forward strand.
TGTGACTTTCTGTTATTACCTGTTTTGTTTGTTTGTTACTTTTTGTTAATGGTTAAAGTGACGTAAGGAATATTTATTTATTTTATTTTTTAACAGGAAAAACGGGTTAAGTACTCCTACTTTGTGCTAATATAATCATCTCAGGAATCTGCAACATTTGAAAATATTTTGTCACACATCTTGAAAACCAAGCCGCTTAACTTACAATGGTCCATTTCTCTTTAAGAATTAATATACACATGTGTATGTATATATATATATTATACCTGCAACATAAAAGACAGCTGGTTATGCCAACTTCCTTATTTACAATAACTATAGAAACTTTAATCATCTGTGCAGTCCAGCAGGCTAATGTGAACATAGAGTAAATTGTAGCTGAAGTATATCTTGTTAGAAAACATTTGATCATTTCACATCCCAAATGATACTTGATTTTATGATTATATTTATCAATCTTCATATTTTATGTCTTTTTTTTTTTCCAATTTCCATTTTTTCAGTCAAAGGAAATCATCAAGTGACCTTGAAATCTGCACTGGCATTTTTCTAGCAGAGAAAGAAGCTCTCTTTTCTCATTTGCAAAAATGAATAACAATTTGATCATTCTTAAAACTTCTAAAAGGTTAATTATGCTCTCTCCATGAGCTCTGAATAAAAACCTGCTTTATCTCTGCCCAAATGAAACCCACAGGGCTCCCATTCCCTCTAACTCTGCCTGGAGACCAAATCCTGCAAGCTGTCAATTAACTCCTATCAGCTCATAGATCTGTGCGAGCTGTAGATGATTTTCTCATCCGAAAACTATGACAGCTCTCTCATTTGCCAGGACTGTTGGGTGACTTTAAAACATTCGCAGCAGGAAAGTGTTATCTGGCTTTGGGCTTGTTGGAGAGAAAAAGAAAGAGTGAGAAAGCGAGAGGCAGAAAGGTCCTGGGTTAGACAGAGTTCATTTTGAGCTCTAAGATTTCTGTCTGGTTGCAAAACCCCACTTGAACTTGAGTTGCATGTTTCAAACAATAATAGAAACTGAACATGGTTATGTACTTCAGAGACATTTCCTTGGGTGGATTCTTTTTTAACATTACTGCATAATAACAGGCAACCAGAGAGGAGATGATACTGGCAAACTACAGAACTGGTAAAACAGTAACAACAACATAAAATATTTAGTCTACTGGTATCATTTCCTGGTTGAAAAAAAATAGCTTTTGAATTTGTAAATCAGAATAGTAATCTGAAAGCGAATCATTGAGAAAAAAGTTTAAAAAAAAAAAAAAAAAAAAAAAAAAAAACGCCCATAAAAGTATTATCACCTTGTGAGATAAATAATGATGTTTCCAAATGGAACAAGTGGAAGTAAAAAATTGCACTGAGAACCTAGTGATCCCTGCTTATTTTATTTTTATAGTTCAAGGTCAGCTCTTGAGAAGTCAGATACAATAACTTATAACAAACCTAGGGGAACTGGTACTGATGGCTCTGAATGTGTTAGAAGCTGGAGTTAAAGTAATTAATTTTAGGACTATTATAAATTGATGGTGTTACGGTTTACATATACATGGGACTTAAGAATCTGGGTTCAGCTCACGGCTATGCTTTGACCTTTGGAAAACTGCTCATTCTGCTTGTATGCTGTTTCTCTGTCAGCTGTAAATTTTGATGCCTGCTTTTCCACCCAGCCAAAGTAACATCTTAGGCTCATGACAGTATTCAGTCCTAGAAAGACGTCATTCAATTTTCAAAAGAAAAAAAAAAAAAAAAAAAAAAAGAATAAATTTACAGTACACTATTGAAAATAAAAAGATTGATTAGTCTATTACATTCTTCTATTACATAAATTTAAAGTGCAAGTTCTGTAGGGCAGGAATAATAAGACTTTATCTTGTTGGAAGTATTTTGGAAGTATTTATATGCCACTCAAAAAGAAAACCATTATGTTTATTACTCTTACGCTTAAGAAAACAAAATTTGTCAGTTAACATTAAAAGTTCTTTATGTAGCTCCACATTTATAAGATGTAAGTATACACGATATTCTTCCTTCTCTCTTTCTTGTGTTTCCTGATTTGCCAAAGCTGTCACCAGGTAAATTGTTCGCAGCGTTACAGTCAGTTGACTAAGCTCAGCATGGGGCAGGATGGATTTTCTGCAGTAAGTCTATGAGTTGTATTAGACTTTTGCTCTGAAAGTAATGGGAAAGTCCCACTGTTTTCAAGTGAGCCAGGATTTCATGTCACAGTTATTAACATTGATAAATGACATATTCTTGGACAACTTAAAACTTTGGAAAATCAGACTCAACTGAGTAGTGGAGAAGGTCAAATAATGTTTAAATAAAGATGAACTAAAAGTTAACAACACTCAGAATAATTTTTGCAAGCACATGTACCCACAGAGCAATCTGATTATGTGGTACCTGACTTTTGGCAAGTTACATGATTCCATTTTAGCTTTACAGCTCATCATATAACCACTCTGATTTTTTCAGCTGTAATATAATTTGAAATGTGGAATGAAATTACTTTTTTTTTTTTTTTTTTTTTTTTTTTAAAGACAGAAGCAGGCAGCAATGTTATGTTCTAAAGCATCTCTGTGAGGCTTATTTCCTTTTCATTAAGCAGTAGAACAAAGCAGTTATCATGGAGTATATGTTGTTTATACAGCAATATTCTGCCACTTCTTTAAAAGGATCTAATGAAAGCTGAAAAAATGCTAAGATTTAATTAAATTTTAAATATACCAAGAAGCTTTAATGAAAAGTTTTAAATATCTTAATTAAGCTATCAAGATTACCTAACACAGAGAGAAATGGAAAACCTACAAGGCAGTAAGTAATCTGAACGGCTAAAATACATTTGACATATTCAAGCATTATCTGATTTAATTGCTAAGAAGTAACTTGAGGAATAATCATTTTAAGATTTCCCCTGGAAACATTTAGTTTTAAATTTTCAGAGAAATAAGCACAAAGCAGAGAGCTAGGTACCTGTGTCAGAATATGCATCCAGAGACTGGAGTCTAAGACGTAATAGATTTGATCATTCAGTAAACCTTCAGACTTTTTATTTTCGCACCTGTTAGTCTGTGTATGAGATCTGGTCTTGCTTCTCCTAAGGTACTTTCCTGAAGGCCTTGTGTTTCCTTTTTCAGTCTTTGGTCATCTGCCTTTCTGTCAGTGTCTCTCCAGCCACAATATATTTTCTCTTGGTTACTTTCTTTGAGGTAAAAATTGTTTATTTTTTATTCACAGTAATGAAACCTCAGAAGGATCAATGACATAAAAGCTAGTTTTGTAATTAATACACTAGAATAGTGACAGGAAAAATTGGAAGAATGCGTGAAAAACATCAAATACTTCAATGAGGTTAAGTGATTGCAAAGCTTAATCTGCCAGAAGCAGATGGGTCATCGCTGTCGGTGCAGCTAATCCATCAGTGATGTGTCTGGAAACTCATATTTCTTGCTGACTTCTGCATCTAAGAATTCCCCCAATTACAAATGGACTGGTGATACCCTGGAGCTCCTAATGTGCTGCTTTTGGGTAGGAAGCCATTGACAGTCCATGTCTGGGCAGGGCAGCCTGTGTCTCCCATATCTTCCACTCAGCAATCAGGCTGGCTGGTGGGTTGAGCTGGCATTTCTAGGTACCCTGAGGACATTTCTCCAGTTTTAAACGCAGATGAAGTGTTTTGGCAAAGAAGTTTTGAAAAAGTTTGCCAGCCAAAAGTGATGTCAACCTACTACATTCCTTGTCCTATGAAATCAGCATTTTCATCTGCATTTACCCTGGAAGGTGGGGCAGAATTTGGAAATAAGATCTATTCAGAGTTTTCTGTAACGGGAGATATAATGCATCTGCAAAGCTCTGTGCTTTACACACCCACCAGGTGCAAATAAGCACTTGTACGAGCACGTTTCAAATGTTAACCAATATTTGCCAGCTTGGTGCTCTTAACTATGTGCCAATGCAAAACCACCCTTAATGCTGAATTTAAAATTGCTGGAGTGTATTTAATGCTTTATTTTTTATTTGCATACCATTTTTTGAATGCAAAGTAGGAACAGAAAAACCCTTTTCAACATTTTTGCAGGTGCTCATATAACAGAATGTCAGTAAGTTCACTCAACTCTTCTGCCAATGACAAACTATTTTCACATATTTTTGTTTCTTCCTTTTTTAAATTTTTATTTATTTATTTATTTATTTATTTATTTTCTCTTTGGTCCAAAGGCACTCTGATTTCCAGATGATGTTTTATGTAGTAGTCCATGTTTCTAATAAATAGCTAGATTTGTGAAACGTATTAAGGATGTAATCAGCTTGGTATTTGGATTACGATTCTATCCAGCTCCCATTATAAGCAGGATAAAGATTCCCTCTGATTTCAATGAGAGCTGGATCAGACCAGGAGTAATTTATATTTTAAAGCAATGTTAAGTGATGCTGTTCAATTACATTGTTTCCCAGACACCAGCGATTGTTCACTGACCCAGATGTGAACTTGTGTTTTTTCTCTTTCTGTTTATAGACACCTTTTCTCTGTCATGCTTATCTACCCTACTTACAGAGATCTATTTGACTTGCTGAGAAGTTGTAATGGTCAAAATTAGAAAGCCTGCAGAAAACTGTTTATAGCAGAGTCTGTCAAAAATACCATGAAATAGACACAAAAATAATATTTACGTAGATAAGGGACTTCTATTTTACCATCCTTCCTTCTTTGTCATTACTCAGCTGTAGGAAAGGAGATTAGTACTTGGAAGAGGAACAACAACAAAAAAAAATAAAAAATAAAAAATAGCAGCTCATTTAGTAATCCCTAGACACTGAAGCCATTCTTATAACCCCAGTATTTCCACCTGACAAGGCAAGGTGATAAGTTTCACAAAATGCAGGGTCTTTAACCAAATGCCTGCCTATATTTGTGAGCAAGGCTCAATCCTGCAAGACTCAAGAGTCCCTTTCACCTAACAAAGGAATCCAAAGGTTTTGTTTGATTGGTTTGGTTTTGGTTTGTTACTGTTTGGTGGTAGTGGTGTTTTTCTGGGTTTTTGTTTGTTTGTCAGGCAGAAAAACAAAGACTATGAAAGCCAGAAAGAAAAGACAAAAAAGAAAGAGGTATATTTTTATCCACAGTCCACTTCAGATGTAGTGATTATCTAGTGATCAAATTAATGTTGACTTTTGGCAGCACAGAATTTCTGGAGACAAGTGGGTTCTGCATGAAATTTCTGTTATTCATATAAACATTGCTAATGTGTCACAGCAAAGCTGTGTGATGTTTCAAACTTTCAGCATTAGTTGTGTTTGCAATGGGTGTTAGACCTGTAAAAAATATTGTGTGTACAGAGATTTTAAAGTAAAGACTTCAGTAAAATTACCTTGCATATGCAAATGAGTATATGATTTTTCTTCTCTGTTACTTATGGTATGTATGTTCAAAATAGTTAGGGACAAATACCCTAAAGCTCTCCAAATTTTTTTAGTTCAGAGAAAACACTTCCCATTTCGTTTGTTCATGGTACAGCTATTTTTAAGTAATCTATGAGCTTTCTAACTAAATGAAAACCGAAAAAAAAGAAAAAAAAAAAAAGAAAAAGAAAAAAAAGAAAAAAGAAAAAAGACAGTGCTCACTACCAAATAAGTCTTTTTAAGTCTAAGCTTGGCACAGGATGTACATTTTATAAAGAATTAAATAATAGACAAATTAAAAACAAAAACCTCACCAGTAACAAATGAAATTTTATCAACTTCAAGACCTGTTTTATTTTCAAAAGACTAGAAGAACTTTGGTTCATTCAAAGCAGAGATATGCCTTGAATTTTTGAAGTGTTTTGTGTTCAACTGGGACTACCATTCTATGATGCAAGATCTTCTACATCCTCCATCACTGCCTCTAGAACGACAGTGTGAATCAATTTGGCAAACATCTTCACAGAATAAATGTGGGTGAACATTTAGAGCTTAGAGATGTCAAATTTTAAACCAGACCAGTATACCTACCGCTGTTATGCTTCTTGAAATGTATTGAGGAACATTTTTTGTGACTGTGTTCTATGATGATTCTATAAAATGACCAGACTTAACCAAAATATATTTACTGAAGAGATATACTTTAAAACATGGCTGAGCAAATAATTCAAGTGGTACATCTGGGTATTAATCTTCAGTACAACAGGAACCTGAGGAGAAGTGTAGACAAGTATATGACACTCTCATACATTTGATCTGCCTTTACATTACAGCTTTTTTACAAATGTCAAATCACACCTCTATTAGTAGCTTATGTATGTGACTGACTTGGGAATATAAAAACTGCAAAATGTAAAACTAAACCTGGTTATTGTCCTAGTGCTCTCACTGAGGCAGAAACCTGTTCATTAAGACACTATAAGCTTGGAGGTAGATGAGAGCTTTTGGATTTCACAGATGTGTCCCACACGCATTCCATTTCCTGTATAGAGGTATTTAAATATGTAAATATCAACATAAATGACTTCAAGAAAACTTTTAAAGGGAAACACCCCTCATCCCTCACTCTCCCCCCCCCCCCCCCCCAAAAAAAAAGGTAATTTTTGCCCCGAAGCACAGCAGAATTATACTTTTCAACAAGCGTGTTTGTAGATTCTTTGCTGAAGCACTCAGTGGTTGAAGTACTTCTTCAGTTGGCTTGGTGATGGCAGCAGATTAATATCTGACTGTCTTGGCCTGTTTTAGTGCTGAATTGATTCTACTTTTTGTGATGGTTGAACAGCTCTGCTGCCTGGTGAGTACAGGAGTATCTGGCTCCCATTTCTGTCCAGACTGTGGGGAGAGGGAAAATTTAGAAAGCCATAGTGCTCTATTTTCATGCTCAGTAAAGTCTACTGCAGAGAGAGCCCTCACAATTTCATATCACAACCATTACAGATGCAATGGTCTTTCCCTTTTTATACATAGTGTAAAGCATTTGAATACATTGGGGTTGCATTTCCCTTGTTCACTGGTATGGTATTCTGTTTGTTGAAACATCGGTCACTGACCACAGAAAAGTACCTTTCTCCTCTGCTGGAAACTATCTAGATGATTTTACTGCAAAACATTCCCCTTGCCCATCAGATATGTGTTAACACACTTGTAGGCAGCTACAGCATGAAATGCAAAGTTTGATATGACACAGAGCTGTCTGGAAGGTTTTTAGCCAGAAAATGTAATCATAGATTTCCATAGCAACTTTCCTGCACTAAAGCTCTTCCGTATATGAAAATATCTCTTTAAAGAATAGGCAGGTATACATTATTTTTAGACTAGGACAATGATGATAATGCTGGAGATGCAACATGGGCTCTTGGGAATTTTTCTGTGTAGGCAAGAATAAAATGTTACAAGGTGTTGTGCAACTGGACATAGGCTGTATTTTGTGCTCTGAAGAAAATTGATAGCAGTCTTTTGAGTACATTTGCAATAACATGTGCTGGCAAAACCATTAATTTTATTGCCCTTAATGAATATTGTGCAAAAAATCTCTGTTTGCAATGACTGTGAACAACACATATCTCACTAAATTACTGTGTTGTAAGTAATACCATTAAAAGCAAATTTTAATGGTTATTTCTGAGCAGCTCTAAGGGAACATTGGCAGTCATATTGCTTCTTCACAGGAGCTAGATGGTTTGAATGAAACACTCAAAGAGACTTTGCAGCTGTGGAGAATAGGCTACCGAATTTAAATTATCCAGCACAATCATTAGAATTCCTGAAAATGTTCAGAAGTCATTGCACACAGATATTTTCAGATTACCCATTGAATATAGGAGGATTGGCAACGAAGAAAGAGATGGATATGAAAAGCCTGCCAGACAGCCTTTCTCTGTGACAATAACCCGACCAATTCTGGAGTTGCTAACTATTTTTTACTGCTATTTGGCAGTTACAGCTTCAAGAGAAATGACCGGCATGTACTAAGGAAGGCAAACCATTGTTGCTTTCATGACCTTACAGCAAACATCCTTCATACTCAAACTCGACTGACTGGCATGCAGATTTGTTTCATAAACAAAAAGTAGTGTTTTCTCTCTAAACAATTCATTGTGAGCAATTTGTCATTGCAAACAGCTTCTGGCAGTTGACCAATTCCTTTCACAGAATCTTTCTTTAAACCAACTGGCCATTAAAATCTTTCTTCCCAACAATGGTGCTGATTCATTCTTAATGAATAATTTGCTTAGATTACTGCACTTGCTGGATGAGATGGTATGACATTTATGTGTCATAAATAAAATTGCTAACACTAGATTGTCATTTAATTGTCTTTCTCTTCATCTAACTATTTCTGGATCATTTTTTAGTTTTTTATCCTTCATGTGCATCATCTGAAACCATACCACTTTTTAAGGCCAGAGGAAATTATTTGACTGAAGTTATTGATTTGACCTTATATATGCATGCATGTTCTAGGCCATTATTTTCCTGTCTTTGTGTAGAGGGAAAAAATAGGAAGAAAAAAAAAAAATGTCTACTATAGTGGAGAATAATCAAGATTTAAATCTACTGTAAATATAGAGAAACAAAATGCCAGAATTAGAATAAATATAAGATAACATATGTTTGAAAACAGGTAAATAGAGATTAACAGTCTATTCAAATCATATTTGAGCAATGTGACATTTATTAACATCTAGCTGGAACATTAAACAGAAGGATAAAAATATTCTTAAATATGTTAAAATAAAATTTGTATTGCTTTCTTTCACTACTTTTTCTCTTTTTCAATCAACAGATTTTTTTCTTTATCAATCTAAAATATTATTAATAGCTAATATGTATGTTGAGTCAAATCAATTTACATTGGCTGTGTGTGTCATCTACCTCTAAGAAAGAGTGTTAAGTTGAAGGCATTGAATTAACTAAAAAACCTGAAATTTAACTCATATTGTCATAGGGATCAATTTCTGTTCAGCTTCTTTTATCCTTTGTGATCTGGAAGAAGCCATTTCTGCAGGCTGGGACTCCATTTTTGTCATCTGAAAAATGAAGACACTTATCTTTCTGGTCTCCCAGGTGCTGTCTGATGTTAACCTCATTGGTGTCTATGAAGACTGCAGGTAATTCGGTGATGAGAGCAACAGAAAGGTCTGTAAATAAGATAAAATAGAATATGTGAAGGAGAAATTGATTTTAACCAGAGATGATAATATTTCTTGTCAATACTGACATATTAGTTTCATTTTCCATTATTTCTAGGTGTTTTATTTCAACTAGAAAAGCATAGTGTCTCAAACAGTGTTTAAGCAGTATTATTTATCTGCCTATGTCTAGGTTCCATTGTCTATGCAGAGGGCAAGTAAAGTTTGCCAATTTTCAAAATGCTATTCTTTGAACCATCAATGACCTATATTTATAATGGACATCCATCATTTTAGTTTGGTGTAGTGTTGACATGGTTTCTCCCACCATTCTTGTTCAATGGGAATTAGATTGATTAGGGATGCTGTGAGCTCCCTGAAAGGGTCCCTGACAAAATGGGTCTCTTTCTGTTTCAGTCGTTTGGCTGAAACAAGAGCACAAACATCAGAACTAGCAGATGACAGTAGAAAGGATGGATTCATTGGATAAGGAGTTAAAAAGGACAGCAAACAGAACATTATTTTACTAATAGGTGACCCCATTGTTCCCATATGACCTCCTCCAGCTTTTGATGCCTCAAAATCTCACCTTTGTGAGTGAGTGCAAACAAGTACTTCACAAAAACTACTTTCCTTCAGTGTTCAGTGTTGACAGCTCATGCTGTTTGAAAATCCATTTATCAATGAGGAAGAGTCTTACACGTCATAAGCAGTTCAATCAACAGATAAAACTAAGATCAGTACTTTCATAAATAAATAGTTATATGAACTGGTCAACTCAGAGACTGCATGCAATACAGATCAGTTCACTCCAGCTTGGCCCAGTAGCTAGGCTGTCCTTTCCTAACATCCATGGACCTTATATGATAATGCATAATGTACCCAACTGTGTCCTGAAGTACACAGAAAATCACAACTTGCAGCACACACACCCACATACGTATAATTTGTTGAACATGGGGATGTGATAACATATTCCTGCCACAAAATACACTCCTCTTCCACTCCACCGGACTTGAAATTGTACAAATGGTTTTGTCTAGCAACCTCTCTCACACAGTACAAGTAAAATTTCAGTGTCCTAGATCACTGCCTGGTATTCCAGAAGTAATTGGAATCAGTTTGGAAGCAACGCCCACCTGTCAGTGCTAGTCAGAGGAAGAAGATACTGATTGAGCTGTTTTCTCAACAGTAGTACATAAATTGCACAGGACCTGACTGGGAGGGAGTTAACTTTCTTCATAGCAGCCTCTATGGTGCTGAGTTTTGGATTTGTGACCAAAACAGTGCTGACAGCACAGCCAAGTTTAGGCTATTGCTGAGCAGTGCCTGCACAACCTCAAGGACTTCTCTATGCCTTGCTCTGCCTAACCAGAAAATAGGCTGGGGATGGGCTGGGAGGGGACACAGCTGGGACAGCTGACCCCAGCTGACCAAAGGGACATTATTGACCATGTAACACCACGCTCAGCTATGAAATCAGGAGTAGGAGGGGAATCTCAAAGTAACCATTCCTCAGAGGGTGTCTGGGCATCAGTCTGCTTGTGGAGATTGTGAGTGATTGCCTTTGCATAGATTTTTATTTTTTTTTTGGTTTGTTTGTGTTTTCTTTCCTTTCCTTTCCTTTTCTTTCCTTTGATTAATAAAATGTCTTTATCTTGATACTTGAGTTCTTCACACTTTTGCCCTTGTGACTCTCTCCCACCCAGCTGTGAAGCAAGTAAGTGATCAATGGTGTGTGGGCTATCCAGACAGCCAGGGTCAGCTCAGCAATACACAGCAGCCAAGTGTAAAAGGAGGTCAGTGAAGTGAGAGAGGACAACTCACGCTGTCATGTACAAACCATAGTTGTGCAAAGGACCACAAGTGTGGTCCTTTCACAAGTGTGCAAAAACATGGCTGTTCCAGATTCACCCATAAGGAGTGTTTGCATTGTGCAGATGTTATTTATTGTCTGTCTCTATGAAATTACACTGTGAATTACTCAATTGCCTAGGAGGATCTCTTTTTTGCCATTCAATGAATCTTGGTATTCTGGGAACATTAAAAATTCTTGGATCACACCAGAGGGAGTTTGATGTCTTGTGTATCATCAGTTATACTTTCCTGATACCATTTTCACAAACTAATGGAGGAGTAGCTTGAAAATATTATGATTTTTTCCTCTTGCTTTTATTCCAGAATAAAGAATTCCAGTCTTCCAGAACTTCACTGTGCTGATAGCACGTTTTTTAACTCCATCATAAACATATTTGTGAACAGCATATGGTCACAAATAGCACTGTGTATTTGCTTGCATGTCCTTTAGAAAAAAAAAAAAAAAAAAAAAAAAAAAAAAAGTTTATCTTTCTTATCTGCAATCAGTCATCCAGAGTACATACTATTTCCACCATGGGACCAAATCCATCTTGGGTGCAGCTGTGGTATTTGTTCCTAGAACTGAAATCACTCAGCAAGGGATGTGGCCACCAGGAGCAGATAAATATTAAACATTTACTCACTGAGTGAGGTCAGATCAATGAATTGATAGCATCACCCTGCTGAATCTGAACTCCTGTTTTTGTGTGTCTTTCACTGAACATTTTCTGTGTTTGTGGAGGATTTTAGTAAAACACTTGGACAGACTGCCACTGAGTCTGTTCAGAATAGGATGGTAGAGACAGGGGAAGCACAGCCAAGGTGGTCCATAAAACACCTGCTTTGTGCTGCTATAAATCTTCCTCTGCATGTGTCGGCTGAGGTACCCTGGAACTCTACTCAACCATAGCTCATCATGGCGAATATTAGTAATTATCAGCCTTGCATAGTTTTGAAGCAGCGACCTTCCCTTGTGGAGAAACCAACATCTCTCATTGGCAGTCCATTCCATTGTCTGTGTTTTATGACACCAGAAGTCAACTTTATGGCTTTGCTTATTTACTTTTAAAGAAACAAATGCTTCTATGCATGAAGGCTAAAGTGCCTGAAATGATTCAGGTTAATTTAATATTCGGGCTTTTATTGTATTAAAAGTGAATATTGGTCAACAATATCTTGGAGGGCTAGTGGGTGGAGGTATCGTTAAGCACAATATTAATACAGCACATATTTGCTCTTGTTGCCTCTTTTGTAAACTCTTCATATGACATGGGCCAAAGTACCTGAAAATTATTGTACTCAAATTGCAATGTAAAATGTTATAAGAGTAATGACCAAGAAATTAGATAATATAGAACAATATTGAAAATTTATTTTTCACTTCCTAAGTACTCACTGGTATATTATTCTGTATCCATAGTAGATGTGCATCAGGGGTTGACTACTTAAGACAAGCAAATGGGCACCCATTTAGAGTCCTGACATTTAGGTAATAAGAGTTTAAATTTGAGTTACCATGGCGTTCAGACTTGCAGAGCTCCTACAGTGTTTCAGCTGGCCAAAAGTCTCTTTTTGTCCTTCTCTGTCTCTTCAGGACATTTGGCTGAGAGGTGAGGCTTTCTCTGTGTGCATGATGAGTACCTCATTATGCCTGCCTTCACAGGATTTGTTCATTTCTTTGTTTGTTGTCTGTCTGTCTGTCTATCTATCTATTAATGTGGTAGTCATTGGCCATCTATCTTACAGGTCTGGTGTGTACCATTATGCTAGGCTGGCTGCGAATATCCTTGAAATTCGAATGTGTATTCTTTCCTGCTTGCAGGCTCTGGGCATGATCTCCCACATCACTTGCTGTGGTCCTGTTTGTCTCAGTCACATTCCTGTTCTGGGCTGTAGCTACATTTGCTTTGGAACCATACTTAACTGGCTTGCAACACCACATAGTTTGTAAACTATAGGTTGGCCACCTCTGCCATCATTTATGATATGACAGATACATTATTATTTTCATCTGCTCTGTAGGATACGGATCCCTGACTTGGCTGGAAATGTAAATTAAATACAGCTATGCATGTACCTTTCATTTTGCAGACTTGATCCTGGATATATCAGTGTACCTGTATCACAGGTACTATATTTTGCCTTACGTCCATAATCCTTTCTCACAAATCCACAAGATATCTGTAATAGGACTGCCAATCTAAACTGAGTCAGAGGAAAACACTGTCTCAAAGTACAAGGTGGCCCTGGCACATTTTCAACAGTGCTAATTCTCAGACCAAATGGCTCCTGCAAAGCTGCCAAAACAGCTGGCATCAGGGCTCACCAGGAAGTTAGCTGCCATCACTAATATGTTATCTACAGTCTGATAGCTAGGTTCTGAGAAAAATAGAAGAGCTACAAATTCACAGATGAAGTGGCACTAAGATATGAAGGATCCTGTTTAAATTTCAGGTGCAAACTCTTTACATAATTTAGAGAGTGTATGTAAAATTATATCTTTATACTTAACTGGTCTCAAAATCATTTTCACTAAGGTCCATACAATGTGTTGCATGATCAAACCATTTGAGAGCGTTTTGATCACAGAACAGTTGCATGGAAAATTCAGTAGAATGAATGCATTCAAAGACATACATAGTGTCGATGCATTTGTCCTACATTTTCATTCTGATATGTTCCTAAAATTAAATAAATATGATATGTGGACATGGATATGGATACAGATGCATAAATGCTTGTCACGGATATGTGAACACATGCACATATATGCATCATTTGTGTGTATATATAGATACATATGTTATTTCTGTTATCCAGATAGGTAACCCGTATGCAGCAAAAGACCCTCAGAAAGACACTACAAGAAACACTTCTGTGAAAAAGTATACATAGTATGCAATATTCATTATTTCTTCATGAAGTCCAGTAATCACTTCTTTTTTTTTCTTGAGAGCAGGAGCTCCATGAGCTCCATATGGAGCTTTCAGTTTTAAATACTTACTCTGCTAATGTCATTTCAAGGACAGAAAATGTGCACTTTTATTCAGATTTATGCAATGATCATTGAAGCTGATGTTTTACCTGGAAATTAAGGAGAACAGAAAACATTTATGAGGACAAATGCTTTCAGTATAGAATGCACTTAAAACTTTTATATCCAAATACAGTGAACTGGCAGTTCACAAGCAATTAGTAATAAATGCCAATTATCATACGGTCTGTATCATGTCTCTGAATGTTTTGAATCTCCTAACTTATTTCAGTTAGATCAGTCTTTGGGGTTAATCTCTCCCACATGAGCAATGCCAGAAGATTGTCTTCACTACAGAGCAAAAGACAAATTGTTTAAGTAAAGGCAGAGACTGCATAAATCATAAACCACTTTCTCAGACAAAGGCCATTAAGTAAGTCTGTGTACAAATTTGACACTTTGTTTCCTTGCCTTTGACAGCCCTGTGGAAAGGTTTAAATGTACAAGATCTGACTAAACCTTTCAAAAACTCATCACTGAATATTTGTTAACCTTGTACTCTGATAGCTGTAGAACAAAGATAATACTCTTCAAATGGAGATAAATTACACTCTTTCAAAAGATTATCACCAGTCTTAATCGCGTTTGCTCCTACAGCTGAACAGTCAGTGACCTTGTTACTCACACAACACACATACCTGCAGCTTCACGTCCACACGGGTACATTTAGTCTAACTAGCCTGCTGAGACAGCCACAGGATTTCTACAGATGAGCTAGGGAATTTGGCTGGCTGGCTGGTAACCTTTATGAGATAGAAATGGTCTTTGTTGGCAGCATGGACAGTGGGATCAGGTGAACCCTCAGCAAGTTTGCTAATGACACCAAGCTGTGTGGTGCGGTTGACACGCTGGAGGGAAAGGATGTTATCCAGAGGGACCTGGAGAGGTGGGCCCATGGGAGCCTCATGAAGTTCAACAAGGCCAAGAAGGTTGAGGGAGGTGATATTCTCCCTCTACTCTGCTCTCATGAGACCCCCACCTGGAGCACAGCCTTCAGTTCTGGCGTGCCCAGGACAAGAAGGACATGGACATGTTAGAACAAGTCCAGAGGGGGGCCACAAAGATGATGAGAGGGTTGGAGAACCTCTCCTGTGAAGACAAGCTGACAGAGCTGGGGTTGTTCAGCCTGGAGAAAAGAAGGCTCTAGGGATATCTTATAGTGGCCTTCCAGTACCTAAAGGGAGCCTACAGGAAAGCTGGGAGGGACGCTTTGTCAGAGGGTGTAGTAAAGGGGTAAAGGTTTTAAACTAAAGGGGTAAAATAAAGGCGTAAAGGCTTTAAACTAAAAGAGGAAGGATTTAGATTACATCTAAAATTCTTCACTTAGAGGGTGGTGAGGCTCTGGCACAGGCTGCCCACAGAAGCTGTGGATGCCCCATCTCTGGAGGTGTTCAAGGCCAGGCTGGATGGGGCTTTGGGCAACCTGGTCTGGTGGGAGGTGTCCCTGCCCATGGCGGGGGGGGGGGGGGCGGGACTGGATGGTCTAGAAGGTCCCTTCCAACACAAAGCATTCTATGATTCCTTGAGTCTATGAAATCCTACAATTTGTGGAACTTGGCAAATTTCCAGTGGAGCTGGTATGTGTTGATTAGCAGTTCAAAAGACATGCTGAGTCTTCAACAGGTGTAGGCCAGGGTGGCACCAGAATGTTCCAGGATGTTGCTCTTCCATCCACGAGGCTGCCAGGCAGCTGGATGGCCTTCTCTTCACCAGAAACAGAGCTCTGAACAGATTCTGGATATTCCCTTGTGTATATGTGCCTTTTCAAAGGCTGCTTCTATTTTTTTTATTATTATTTTTGTTTGTTTGTTTTCTTTCATTTCATCTAAGAGTGCTTCTACACCTTATTTGACATTAACATTTCAGCACCCACATTTCATATTAAAACATGCTGGCTTGGCTTGAACTGTGCTGTAGGGAGTTGGCATGCAAACATTTTTTGCCCTGGCTCTCGTTCTTTGCAGAGGTGTTGGGGTGGAGATTAGTCTGTTATTAATTATCTCCTAATGGCATTAAATCCCACGCTCTATGGATTTTGGGACTGCCCAAGCCAGCCCAAGTTCAGCAGAATCAGATTAGACATCACAGGTTTAATATGCATTTTTTGTAGAAGGAAAGCTTTTTTCTTTTCTTTTCTTTTCCTTTTTTTTTTTTTTTTTTTCCTCTTTTTTTCTCCCACTAACAATGTGACTTTCATTGGAATTGTTGCCTCTTGATGTCTTGATGTTGCACAATGGCACAGCATGGTAAGACATGAAGCTGGGGTGAAGGAATGGGTCCTTCTTCTGTGAAGCAGCCTGTGAACTTGTGGGCAGAGGTGTCTGAGCACTGTGCAGTCAGTCCTGATGTGAAAGCCAAGCCAAGACCACCCTAAGGTACAGTGGCTAGCATTGCACCAGATCTATGCATTGTAACTATGAGATTTTCTCTACTCTTTCATCTTCTGACTTTTAGTTTAATAGTTATTGGGTTTGCTGACTCTTTTTTCATACCTTTTTGGGAAAACAAACAAACAAACAAACAAAACCACTCTTTGTGAATGTTGCTGAGTGCTCTGTTGCCTCAATGGGAGCAGAAGTCCGCTAGCACCACATAGAATCAGGCCATTAGCAACAACATGCTTAGGAAGTGGAGAAAAAAAAAAAAAAAAAAAAAATCTTTACTGCATTTTTCTCAAAATTGCAGTCAGGGAAATAGTGACACTTTACTCTCATTTTGGAATCTGGAAAAAGTTTCAAAGCCAATAATAATAAATAACTGCTGTCACATACCCTGAAGACAAATCTTTGTAGGAAACTGCCAAATGATGTTTTACGTGTTTGATGTTCCTGTGCCCTCTTTCATGTCCAATTGGTCTCCCCATTCTCCTGGCTTCTCCCGTTTTAGTGACTGCTGAAACACCCCTGCAGCTCTTCCTTATACAGTCCTACAGCATGCTTCAACTACAAGAAATAAAAAATCTTTTGCAGCCTTTCATTCATTTACTTACCCCAACACTGCGTGAGTTGATTATCCCAGGAAACAGTTAATGGTGCTAAGTGTTTTCATATACTACAGCAAAACCCAGGATTTGACTGTTGCTTTTGTAAGTGAGCCCATGTGATTTTATTTTTTTAGGGGAGAGGAAAGAGGCTGTTTTAATCATATGGCCATGAGCTGAGCTTCATTTCTAACAAAACAGCACATGGGCCTTCCTTCACAAAAGCAAATGTAAAATCTTAAATCCATAAATATTTTCTTTTTTTTTTTTTCTTTTTTTTTTTTTTTGCTTTTGACTGTAACACAATTATTTAGCATAGCCTTAAAGTAATGCTTATAAAGCACAGACATGACAAAGCAAGCTTCCAGTCTGTATTTTTTTTATTTTTTTATTTTTTTCACTGTGCCTTAGGGTCAGCTGAACTCTGCTTTATGGAGATATAGTTGAGTTGTCTCTGCATCCTCCTCTGTTCAGTCTGTAAAACAACCTCGGGTCATTGGCAGGACTGCTGTACTTACAGAGGTCATTGCTGCTTGGTTTCTCCCAGACAGTAATCACAAGCAAACTGGGCCCAAGGATTAGGCTGGACTGAGTGGCACACAGGCTGTCACAATGGCTTCTTGCCACCAGCGAGATGGAGTCACAGCCCTCGTTCAACATCTTTCCAAAGTCCCCGTCCATATTCTCCAGTACAGGAGCCACACGCTTGCCAGACTCTACACGACAAACCTCAGTGGAGCTGCAGACCCAAGAGCTCCATGGCTAGCCTCTGTTTTACCCAACCACCCAGGCCAGCATTGAGCCTCCAATGTACTTCCTGAGCATTGCAAAACCATCCTACCTTTGGCCTCTTTGATCATGCTTTCTGTGGGTTTGGACTCACAGATGTAGGCTGATGTGGCCTACACTCACAAATGCATGCACAAACAGGAACTGGCAGACCAGCAAGTTAGGTTTATAAATGCAGATTTTACATGTATCTGCAGGTGTGTACATGTGTTTGGCATGCATCCATATCAGTTGCTCTGCTTGTTACTTCAATTTCACACACAAAAGTTTTGAGGAAATAGCACAATTGTTGTACAAAATAAAACAGCTGAGCTTTTTCAGTTTTTAATTGAAACACTCAGCAGAAGCCATAGAGAGCTTTTCTGGATAGAGAACCTAAACTAACAAGGAGGTGCAAGTGAACATTTTTTTTTTTTCTTTGCAGAGGTCACCTTACAAATGTTATCAGAATACATCTGTGCATCATGGCTGCATGCTACTAAATATTATCAGAAATCTATCACAGGAATCCAAATGAAATTGGGAAATCTTCTTATATAGTGCTGGGGTTTTTATTACACGGCATGTTTATTGCTTGTAACACCTCAGCTTCTGCAGATTTCCAGACAATTCTTTCTCTTAATCAGTAATAAAAACTGTCCTACTGCTCTGTGTTCCTGTATAAGAAATCCCCCAAAATGATGGAGAGGTGGTTACTAGAGGTTTCCTTAATATCTATTGCTCTTTACCTTCAATTCATTGTCCCTTTGTTGTTTTGTATGAAAAATTTCCACCAAAGAAAAAAAAGATGTTTGGGGGCTGGTCACATGCATAAGGAGGTGAGATTGGGTGCTCTGCCACTGCCTGTAGTCACAGGGAACCAGGCAATGTCACAAATTTTATGTTCTTGCTGCTTTTTATGCAAGAATCTGAGCCATCAAACTCAATCTGAGTACTCTGAGTGTTTAAAAGAGTCAGAAATACACTGGAAGTATAACTAGTACATGTATTCAGTTGAAAAGGTAATATTTGCAGGTGGGAAATTATGCAACTGTCTGGAGACAACTGCTTGTACTAAGACTGATTCACTCCCAGCTACAGCAACTGAGGAACAGAGTAGGCAAGTTACTGCGTGCAAGATTTTTCCACAGGATTGCACATTTGACCTTTCAAATTCAAGCATCAATGATCACCATTTCTGTTTATTATACAACTCTGGCAATGTAACTGTTTTTACTACTACTCTTTGTTTTTTATTATTACTCTGTGGTTAACCCCAGGACTCTAGAGGAACTGTTGCTTGCTGTATCACACATGTTAATTTTGCCTATCAAGCACATTTTTCCTTTTGCATGACTCAAAAAATAAGGCACAGTGAATCTGTTGCAAGTAGCCACAGTTATGAAAGAGCTTGTGGTTCCACAGAGTTGTTTGTTCACAGGACAGACAAGATAAAAATGGATTGCAAAGTGTTTTAGTGTTTTTTTTTGTTGGTGTTTTGTTTTGTTTTGTTTTGTTTTGTTGGTTTGTCTTCATAAGTATTCTTGAACCCAGACTGTAAACTCTCTCATGAAGAGTTCTTGTTTTCTTGGTGCATTGGTTGGTTTTGGGATTCTTTCTTTACAGCTCTCTCCATTTGTTCTTCTTTGTTCCCTACCATGCTTCTCCAAATATCTGTGTAGAAAACCTCACATCTTCTTGTTTTCTCCATTGATTCTTTCACTCCAAGACATCTGGACAATGATCATTTTTGTTTAGCATTCAAATGATTGAATTAATAATGAGCTGGGACTTGTGAAAAGCTATATAGAATTCCTATAGACAGGCCCCTGAACTAGGCTAATATTTATTACAGATGTCTGTTGCCATAAGCTATTTTAGGACTTTCATAATGCTTCCAAAAGTCTGCATAGCAAAACATAATTCTTTTATTAAAGTTGTCATATTTTTTCCCACAAATTTCTCTTTGAAGATTTCACCCGCCATGAACCAAAAATAGAAAATTATTGTATCATTATCATTGAAGACAGGTCCTCAACAGCTATAAACATACCTAGCTAGACACAATTTTATGTGAAAATATACCATCAATATCCATTGCATGCTTGTAATGTGGATCATAGTAAATAATTAATCTATCTAGTGATTAACATGAATGAAATCTCAATTTACATATATATAACAACAAAAAAAAAAAGTCAGTTTGATTTTAAGCTTGAGCAATTTATGGTAAATGCATGTCCAGGAATAGGCTGATTGCTATTACTATATGAAGCCTACATATGCTGAATACAGTTAATTACCTAATAATGGTAGTTCTTGGGAAATGATTAACATTAGTGATTCCTTTCTTCCACCATGGTCAACAGCATTTACCTATATCTGCATGTGCTTATAGGCAATTGTATGAAAAGTTGTAGAAGAGGACATACTTCTAACACCCAAGAAAACTTGCCTCCTACCTCTGCACTGTTTTAGGATCAGTTGTTTTAGGAAGGCAACAAACTCCCTAGATGAAACTTACTTTATCAGAGCTCT
The DNA here is from genome assembly GCA_011074415.1 of Stictonetta naevosa. Classification (NCBI taxonomy): domain Eukaryota; kingdom Metazoa; phylum Chordata; class Aves; order Anseriformes; family Anatidae; genus Stictonetta; species Stictonetta naevosa. The sequence continues at coordinate 53,252,901 of CM021729.1, forward strand.
AACTACTACACTCAGATCAACAGGTCAAATATTTTGTCAGAAAAGTGACACAGGAATATCTTTGTAATCTAATCCAGGGAGTATTCCATGCACGTTATTTTATATGTCTACCAAGTGCCAAAGCTAGGCTGTTAGACTGCAGTGGCTGAGTCAACCTGTCTTAGTACCTGCTTCCTCAGGCAGAACCTATTTTTCTTTGCTAATTTGATAAGGGAAGTAGAGAAAATAGCCTTCCAAACTTAAGTGCTTTAATTTATGTGGTTTTCCAAATTGTAGCATAAGATCTGTATTCCCATTATTACGGGCCAGATTTCCCAAATAGTTCTAGTGTGGCAGACAGCTTTAAGTTACCTGAGGTCTTTGGGAAGGGTCCCCAGCTGAGGTACATGGTATGCTGCTGGAGGGCTTGGTGTGAGTTAGGCTTGTCCCAGCAGGACAGCCAGCACACTGAGCACTGACTGCTGCCATGCTGGCAGGTCAATGGGCACTGCAGACTTGTTCTGAACCTTCAGGCTGAAATCTCTTCCTCCAGACGGTTATCTGAAATCTCTCCCTGGGTGATCATCTATCTTTCTTTTAATTGTGTCTAGAAAGAATAAAACTCTCACAGAGAGTCATCACATCAGTTGCCTTTCCAGACAGAGGGAAATAAAACCATCACCTCCTTCCTTTTCTGCACCAAAACCAAAGCAAAACAAAAACCACCAAATGAAATGGCATTCTGGGTGTGAGACACTCTTAAGTCTGTTTGTTAAAGCTATTTTACTCCAAAGAAAACAACCCAGGATTAGCAGGATCACAGAATGGGAGTGACAGTCTCTAAAATTCGTCCAGATTCCAGCTTCAAGTGGTATTTTTAGAGGTATGAAAAGGGCAGAAGATAAACATGACGCACCTTGTTAATCTGACAATTCTTGCACTACTTTTAATAAAGGCAGAGTTAGCAGAGAGTGGGACTAGGCAAGTACATGAAATACTAAACTTCACAAAGGAGAAACATAAGCAGGCAAAGTTAACTGCAAACTGATGAGAATGCCATGGACCATCAGGAGACATTCATTCAGAAAGAAAGGATGAGGAGAGAAAAGTAGAAAATTGATTGGGATACAGAAAGGCAGAACTGCAGAAGTCCCCAAAATTGAAAACATATGAAAGCAGATAAAGGGAACAGAAGGGCAGTAACGAGATTTATGAAAAATGATGGAGCCATTAGTGATTCCACTGTTAAAGCAGGATTGACTTTGTCTGGCAAAGTGAGGCTTACACCCATTTATTAAGCAAAAGAGCAAATGTGGATAAGCAGAATTACACCACCCACTCTGTGGATAATGATTCAATTTTCTCAAAAGTTACAAGAAAATTGTTGAAGGAAATTGAACAAATACCTTTCCAGACAGTGACTGGTAAAGCTCACCTAAAGGAATTATTCTGAAGTTTCTTTACATGTCTTAATGTCCCTTAAAGGGAGCAAAATTGGAACTGTGTATCCTTAAATTGAATAGTATCTATCACAGACTTAGCACACCACTGAACCCAGTAGGAGAAGACATCATGCCACTCTCTTGAATTTCTAGAAGAGCAGGCTGAGCTTCACTGCACATTGCTGGGTAGGTTTTCAATTCCACAACTGTTTGTGAGCCACGCAAGGGAAATTCAAAGATGGCAGATACACTCAGCCATTAATCGCAGTATGCTTCAAAAGCAGTGTTGTAAACAGCAACAAGGAACAGAAATTCAACTCTGGATGTTTTATTGCAAGAAAAATAAACAAAGAAATAAACCAAACTCTACAGCTTTATTATTCATCTTGAGGAGAACTTCAAAGATCCACTGAGACTTTCTCCAGATGACTTTTCCAGCAGCAAACAGAAAAATAAATAAATATGTTTCACTGTTTATCTATATTTAAAATAAAAATATAAATAAATAATAATGAAAATAATAAATAAGCATTAAATATACTAATAGTAGAACAAGAAAAACAAATAAACATTATTATTTATAACAATTTTATCCCTGACTTATTCATCATCTAGGAATAAAGCGAACGCCCACTGCACCTGAAAAAAATCTCCTCACATTTTGGGAAGCTCAGCGTTTGAAGGCCAACTTTGTTATCTGGCATCCAAGTCATAGTTTTATGAAGCCACTTGGAACGCATGCCTGGCCCTTGTACATAAAAAATGTACTGAAATATTATTCCTGGACTTCACAAAAGAGAAAAGAGACGAGAAAAGAAAAGAAAAGAAAAAAGAAAA
>CM021729.1:53259883-53272867 GCA_011074415.1 Stictonetta naevosa
CATTAGAGTTAGCAGGTTGCTCCACTTAAAGGGCTGTCTCTAATTTAGCTTCATGGGGATTTTTTTTTTTTTTTTGATAAATCTTTGGCAGACTATGTTTAAGAAATTGAGAAAGCAGCAGAAGATGTCTGCAAAACAAACACGACACATTTTGCAATGATCTCAGCTATGCAGTAATAGCAATTAAAAGCTACAATACCACAATGGTCACTACAATTAATGCCATTGAAATAATTAGGCCCAGCAGCTGCAGGGTCAAATAAAGACAGCTTTGTAATGACAATACACTAGTAGAAAATTACTGACATTTCCATCTAAATTATATTCCCTAAATTATCATCTTAATACTAAATAAATAAAGTTATGATAATTCAGAGAATGATTACAGAAGAAATTAGCACAGCTACTTGCTCCACAGTTGGCTAGGGTTAACATTTTTAACGTAATTAATAGCCTTTACTCACTGTATCTGGTTATACATGGTGTTTCTCATTTACATTCCTTTGCAATATGCTGACAGCGCTAAACGTCTGAGAAGAAGGATCTCATCCACTGGAGGAAAATGGTTCTCCGTTTTAAAACGCTTATAATGGACATAGCTGCTGCCCTGGTTTAATAATAATGGCCAGAAAAGGAATGTGTGCGAGAGAGGCTCTGCGCTGTTTTCTTTTCAGCGTTGTGTTCCAAGCCTTTCCTGGAGTCAATGTGAAATGTAATTGCTCTTTTGACCTCTATCTTCTCTCTCTCCAGGTCTGAGGAAGAGCTACACTGGTTGATTATTGCAGGAATGAAAGGCACTCTGACCTTGTCGACCGAACGCCTTGCTGCTTTCAATGTTGCCCATTATGCTGGAGGCAGGCAGCTCCTGGAGAGAGGCTGAAATCTACAGGAGAGCTGCTGGCCGGGCAGCCTGCCAGCCAGGGCTCCGGCAGCCACACGGTCGACACCGCCAGGCAGCGACAGAAACCAGCTGGGGGGAGCGGGGGGCTGTGCCAGAACATTGTTAGCGCCGGCCACGAAGAGCTCGCCAAGGCCGGTCACAGGTTGCTTCTTCATTAGTGAGGCTTGGCATCACCCACCTGGAAGGAAAAGTAGTGGGGAAGTGGAGGAGAAAGAAAAGTGATGATTTTCTCACAGAGGAATGTGGTGCTCATTAAATTGAAAAGGAAAGAAAGAAAGAAAGAAAGAAAGAAAGAAAGAAAGAAAGAAAGAAAGAGAGAAAGAAAGAGAGAAAGAAAGAGAGAAAGAGAGAAAGAGAGAAAGAGAGAAAGAGAGAAAGAAAGAAGAAAGAAGGAGATAAAACTGCTGCCCCAAACCCACATTTTTCTCACAAGAATAGAGAGATTGTTTCTGTATAAGGATCCATTCAAACTGCTTCTCCAAGGAAAACGGGTCAAATATTCAGCTGCTATAATTGTGCTAAATCAGAAAACATTCACTATAAAATCTTCTTAGAGTATTTTTGGAACTGTAAGAGACTGGAGAGCATACCACCTGGCAAACATTCTCTCCTTTCATGTATATGTGTGTTTTTGTATATATTTCAGAAAACCAAACCCTCAGAACTCATGGTCTTAAGAAGAAGTTATTTGAAATTATTTCCTATTACCTTGGCTGTAACTTTCTTTGCTCGAGCCAGCAGTGATGACTGGCTGAACAAGGTTTCTGATTTGACCTAAGAAAAATTTGGAGACTTAGGTGAAGCTGTTGAAAGGTATTGATAATGAGAATCCCCTGCATTTTAAATTAAGTTATCCAAAAAGAGATTCAAATAACAAGAGCATATCATTTAGAAACAGCTAGGTCAATGGTGTTTCAATGACTTGATGACTTGGAGGCTGTCTAGTGATTCATACAAAATGAATCAGTGCTCTTCAGTTTTTTTTCTCTGTTGTGTTTATCACAATAAATAAATAAATAAATAAAAATAAAACACTGTTAGAACACTGACAAAGAAACACTCATGTAGATTCCCCAAGCTGAAGGGAGCTGAAGGATGATTGTTAGATTACTCCCTCATTCACAGAAGCAAATGAGGGAAGAAAAGGGGGCTAGGTGTCATGTACCATGTGTCATGCACCCTGCCAGATCCCCACACATCCTGCTGGCTCTGCACAAGGGTGAGGCAGCACCTGTGTGGCTGTCCCATACTGCTTCTCGCCCTCCTCTTTCTCCACGTCTAGCAGCAGAGGTTAGTAGTATTCATCAGAGGTGCTTTCTACTTTGAGAAAGTGGCCATACCAGGTCACTGCCGCTTGGAAAGAAAAATCCTGCCTGCATATATGCTGTGTTGCTGCCCAAGAAGCCCAGAGCAATGAAGCTGAAGAAAGTGGTTGTAGGTTGTGTCCACATTGGGCAGATATTCCCCTCACTGTTTGGGGCAGGGTATTTGGACCAGCAATGGAGAGTCTACCACAAATTGTTGTAAATGGCAGAAACAATTAGCAATCTTTGTTGCTAAAAGGAATGAGCCCAATCAAGTTTACACTGAGACAGTCTAAATTTGGCTAACCTTATCATGGATTCGTTCTGTGCTGTTATATCTCTGAAAAAGCTCCATGTTATTAAATTTCTTATTCCTTACAAGAAAATTCCTCCTTGCAACTATGACCAATACCCCAATTTATTCTTTCTGTGATAAACAAAATTGACTGCATTCCCCAAATCTTTCATGGGCAGGCTTATTTTTCAGCCTTTTAATTTACCTTCTGATTCTTTTGTGTGTGTGTGTGTTTTCTCCAAAATGTCAACATCCTACTTGAACACAATGCTCCTTTGCAAACCACATCACTGCAATCAAACAAACAAACAACCAAACAAAACATAAGGTAAGGTTCCATCTCTTGGATCTTATTTGAGAGTCACCAGGCTGTGTCATTCAGATAACTATTCCCCATAAGTCTCAGCTGCTGAAGTCCTCTATCCTGTAAGCAATGACTTCTATTACTTGTGCCAATATGAACTTCTATGCAGTATGGCTGGTCTCTCTCAGTTTCCTTTTGTTGGAAATAAATAAATAAACAATTCTTTTTTTTTTTTTTAAGAAAAAAAAAAAAAAATGGAAGAACCTCAGTGTGCTAATACAAGGATTCTTTCACACAGTCACCATAACTTCAGTAGTTTTTCCATGGAACAAACACGGCTTGTAAGTATGAATTGTTGTATACTTTAGCTTATAGTGAAAAGACACTCATATTTAATTCTATTTTTAAAATTACTTATATCTCTTATATTTCAAGAAAATTTCAAGAAATAGCTACCAGGATTAGTGCTGGAAAAGGAGGCACAGTATGCAGGCACAGTAGCAAGAATAAAGCCAGGTGAGCAGGAGTCTAACACACAGACAAGAGAGTAAACATTTTTTTCACCACACTGCAGGAGTTAAGTAGCTTTTTTCCCCATTCTTTTCAGAGTTCAAATCTCTGGCAAACAGCTTGCTGCAGCTCAAGTTATTTTGTTTGGAGAAATCTAAAAAGGTTAAGCCAACTAACACCATGAAACAAATGGATCAGAGGTATTTGAGCTCTGGAAAGTCAAAGTATTAAATAAATTGTAAGTTCATACTGTGCACATTCTTAGTTTTCAATGCTTTAACCTGAAGGATGAAGTAAAGTAAAACTGTGTCAGATAAAAACAAGACAAAATAAAAAATGTGAGTAACATGACATAACATATATAAAAAAGAAAATTACTGTTTTCCCTCAACCAGCTCACATAGAAACACAACTAATTGGGGTATTTTTCCTGAAAGCAGTTCAAAGAACATGAGTTTCCATTTGTGCCATGTTTTTCTTTTCTCTTCGTCCTTGTCTTCCACACATGCTTGCTAAAAGCTTTGCATTATAGATTCAAAACAGGAGTTTCAATTATGAACCTGACAATATATAAAGTTTTTTTTTGTTTGTTTTTGTTTTTGTTTTTTTTGGCAACCTCTATGGGTGCAGTTCTCTGCAGTACTCACTTAATACAAAAGGGATATAAACATACACAGCTGCATGCACTTTCCAGACCAAATATTCCTCAATATTGAATGCACTTTACATGCTTTGGCTTGAGGCATAGATCCTTGTTTTGCCCATGAATCAGGCCTAGTAGGTATTCAAAGAGCACAGAAATGCATGCTTCATAATAATCCTCTTGTTCACACAGACCTTCACTCTATTTAAAGGTATTAATAAAAGTTATTTTTCTAAACTATTTTCTAAACTAAAAGTTATTTTCTAAACTAAAAGTTATTTTTTCTAAACCACCCAGTAGGTAAAACAAAATGTTTAGAAATGATCCACTATAAAAACAACTTTCTGAGGACTTCAGCTTGGTCCAAAAATGAAATCTGAAAACTGAAAAAAATAGCAAAATTTGTAGGATACAATTAGTTTTCCAATGTGTACATTTTGGTGTAGGGTCTCTCTGAAGCCATCTTTAACCCACTTTTTTTGCTTGTTTGTTTTCGTTGATTGATATTGTTCTCACACAGATGATACTTTCTATTCCTAAAGTTTTTTTTGTTTTGTGAACCTAAAGAAAAAAAAAAAAAGATGATCAGAATGGAGATTCTAAAATAATATGTTAAAATGTTCATTCTTTTCCTAACTGTCCATGCCCCAAAGATGCTGAAGCTTTACTATTGATGTTGAACAGACCTGGGAGAGATGATAAAACTCTGGAAAAATCATGTATCCCTGAGGATTTATATGCTCAAACATTTCTATGGGTCCAATGACTAGGCTTGATGTGTACACATTTTCTAAGCTTGCTCTTTGCTTTATTTTAAAGGTTGAAATGTGGCATTTCAAAAATATAATGTCATATAAGTAATAAGTCTGAGTGTTAAGGGTTTGCTGAATATCAGATTTCATCCGAGGAGATGAGAAAGGCATAATTTCCGTAATATTTTCTAGATTAGGGCTTTTATTTTTGTAGATTTTGTCAGGGTGGCTGGCAGCTTCTTGTCAGCAGACGGGTAGGAGTACAAGAAGCTTCCTTGTGTTCAGTATCAGCAACTCCTGTTTCATTTGCATTTGAGGGAGTTTTTTCCATAGCGCATTCATTTGCCAGTGAGTTAATGTGTCCCTGCATAATCAGATAAGAATGGAATAGAATTACTAATGATAAGAGGAGGTGGAACAAGGGCATGCCAGTAGAGCAGCGTTTCTTTCACCCACCAATCTGAATAGATCATAATTTCAGCTACCTCAGGTTTGGTTGTTTTTTTTTTTTCTTGCCCAAGGTAGGAGCAGGGGGGTAAGGGGTTGGGTGTTTTTTTTGTTTTGTTTTGTTTTGTTTTTTGTCTGTTTGTTTGTTTTTGTTATTGTTATTGTTCGTTTTATTTTGTTTTTCACAAAATTGAGTTGAGAAAATTAAATGCTGTGGGTTGGTTATGACAGGTATTACTTAATTCTGTGGAACTGCGTTTAAAGAATAAGGCACCCTCGCTTGCAGTTGGGTGAACACGTCATTTACTTTCAAAACCAAATCCAAGAGCCAATTAATTACAAAAGAGTAAAGCACATTCTCTGTGAAGTACAAAGAAAGAAAAACAAAAACACAGAAACACTGAAAAAAAAAAACAACAACAAAAAAAAAACTTTGCTCCCAACTTTACTCCCAGTGCAACTTACTCTTAATGTGTGCAGGCATAACTTCATTAGAGTCAATGCACATGTCATAAACCTTTAGGGCTGTAATGTGCCTTTCATGAGGTAGGCCTGCACAGTGAGGAAGGAAGGAAGTCTTCCCAATAGCTTTGCTATGTGATACTGGTCCTTCAGGGCTCAGAAAGCAGGAGTGCCTGCCTGGCCCAACCAGACTTGCTGGCATTGGAGTGGGTAGGGCCACAGGAGCTTGCATTGACACCACGGGCAATGCTGCAGACTGTTCAGCAACGTCCTTGTCCTCTTTAAAATTAGGCATGGGGCACAGTGAAGGGTGAGGAGCTACAGCATGAAGCTGCAGCACTGTAAAATAGGGCACAATTAAAAATAAATAAATAAATAAACATACCACTGAAAATTTCTCTTCTGGTTTCTCTTGGACAAATCAGCAGTACAAACACCCCACAGTTTTATGTTGTAGTATTAATACTAAGCTTCTGTAACTCAACATAGATTATCCCTTTTAGCTGAAATGCCTTGTAATGTAGATGAAGCTTCTTTTGAATCAGAGAGCTGGGTGTTAACGGCCAAGAAGCAGGAGGCCCAACTTTAAGCTCAATGTGTGATGTCATTGCATTTGGCTGCACTCAGCTTCCAGCTTGGTTTTGTCTGAGCAAATTCTCACCGAACTCAGTGATCTACACCCTTTAAACATAATAGCTTATATAGAAAAGTGGATACTTTGTATAATTATTAATTCCACTTAACAAATTTCATAGTGATTTTAACCATAAAACCATAAGCATATATATGCCAAGATAAATTGAAAGTGGATACAGAGCTACGATTATCCTGAGCAGTATATATGATGTTTGAAAGAAAAGTTAACACAATAGTTTAATAGATTTGCTACAGTCTTTCAACCTGTAACTCTCTAAATATGGCTTATGTGGCAACCTTAAACAGCTCCTGCAGCCTAAAGCTTTCCTGTGGATTTTGCTTTGGCCCTTTAAAAATATATGTGCACATTTCCCTTCTGCAAATCATCTGCTCAGCAGGACAGATATGCCAACTATAAACCATTCTGCTTAAGTAACATAAACCACATAACCTTGCACTGGCCTTTGCAAATGATTTGGACCAATGATGTGCTTAATTGGGAATTTAACGGGCAAAGGAGATTTTCTTTTGCTTTTCCACTCCACAGTTATGTTCTGTTTTTTCTTCCTGATAACACTACTGACTTTGAGGAAAGTACACTTTGGATAAAATAAAACACCACACAAAATAAATAAAATAAAAAATATATAATATAAAACAAATAATAAAGAATGTGACACTGCAACTGGCCCACACCAACTTCGCAGCTGAAAACCAGAGGAATTTGCACCATTATGGAGCAAGCAGATCACGCTGTAAAACAGAGCAAATAACTATGGTGTTCAAGGAAATAATCTCCCCGTAAAAAATACTAGATCCTTGTGGAAAGTTTCAGCTATTGTCAGTGAAACTAAACTTTGTGACTGCTGACAGTGTTGAAGAGAACTTAAGAATACTTGATCTTATCATTCAAATCATAAATATCTCCTTCGGGCAATACAGCCCAAGAATCACTGCAAAGATCACAGCAGCCAAGACTGTTCTGAAGAAAGCCTGTGCTTGATGCCACTCAGCTCAGCCTTTCTTCCTGTGTTTCTCCTAAACTCTCTTTAGAGAAAGTTTAGAAGGCAGAGGTGGGTGTCATGGGTGTGCGTGTGCCCAGCTGGATGAACTTTTTGAGCAGGTGTCTCTGTTGCGAGAGGAGCTCACCAGGCAGCATAATATCCAGGAACTTAAGCAAGAGATTGATAAACGGCATTATACACTGACACAGGCCGAGATACAGCCCTGCCTTAAGTCCTGGCAAGGGGAAGGTAAGCTAGCTTTCAACCCTGAAGTGACAAAACTTGCCTGACCACAAAACAAGGGTGACGGACCCTCCTCTCTGCTCGGAGAAGGAGCAGAAATCTCCCCCTTGCCTCTGAAGTGCCACTACATGACAGATACAATGCTCTGGGGCTGGAAAAAGGAGAGTGTGTGAATGATGCCGAAGAGCCAGGAAAGGTGACCATGGGAAACTAGCAGGAGGAGCTGAAAACCATGGTGCCATTAGAAAACTATGACCTGATTGCTATCAAAGAAGCATAGCGGGACAGGTCACATAACTGGAACACTGGAATTGAGGACTACAAGCTCTTCATAACAGATAGGCAGGGAAGGAGGGGTGGAGTGTTGCCACCTATGTTAGGCAATTGATTGATTGTGAAGAGTTGCCTCTGAGAAACAGACACTGACAAGTTAAGAGCTTGTGGGTAAACATTAAGGATGGGATCAATAATGGGCTTTGGGTGGTTGGAGTCTACTACAGGCCACCTGATCAAGGGGAGTGTGCGGATGAGGCCTTCTTGCTTCAATTACAGGCATCATGCTCACATGCTCTCATCCTAATGGGGGATTCCAACCACCCCAATGTCTGCTGGTCAAACAACACAGCAGGCTGTAAGCAATCCAGGAGATGCCTGGAGTGTGTTGAGCATAACTTCCTAGTCCAACAAACCAACCAGAGGAGAGGCATTATTCATGCTCAACAATATGGATGAACTCATTGAAGAGGTTAGGATTGGAGGCAGTTTGGGCTGCAGCAACTGTACCCTGATTGAGTTCCTGATCTCAAAGAATATGGGCCTGGTAAAGTGGAAAGTCAGGACCCTTGACAACCTGATCTAGTGGGTAGCATCCCACTAGATGGCAGGGAGGTTGGAACCAGGTGATCTTTAATGTCCCTTCCAACCCAAACTGTTATGTGATTCTATGATTCTGTGACTCATCCTAGATTGCAGGATACCTGCTTTGGATAGAATATGCTTCAGAATTCACTCTTCAATTCAATTCAGATTCTATCTAAAATCTCTAGCTTTGATTACTTCCGAGCTTATCTTATAATTAGCGAACTACAACGAGGTGAAATACACAAGAAAAGTGTATTGAGATCCAACATAGCTGCAGAACACAGAGCAATGTGACTCCTGCTGTGGAAAGTGCAGAACATCTCAGCTATTGCTATCTGCAGAGATGCCAAGGTAAATAAAGGTCACTTAGCACCCAAGGCAGATATTCATATGGAAGCTATAATCCAAGTAGGATGCTTACTCTATCTAAAACAGAGATTAAAGCAATGTACAATGTGTTCATCTCACAGAAGGTCAGGAGCAAAAGGTTTTGCTTCAATAGTAAGCAGTTGCATAGAGATTCCAATTTTCCATTGTTTTCTGTTGGTGCCATTGTACTTTACAGGGGAAAAGAGGCATGGTCAGATTGTACTCGTATGGTAATTACTACAGTTAATTGAGATATTTCACCCCTCTTGTAGTGTATTTATGGTAGGCAACTGGTAAAGTGAACAGAATTAAATGCCTCTTGTGTTTAAATATCATTTTATTCTCCCTGTACTGATGATTCTTTTCAATCATAATACATCATTCACTGAACCACCAAGCTGTTTATAAGAATATTGGGCCTGTACATAATTTTCCTAAAATAGATGTAACTAGCTTTCTCACTTCAATATTACCCCAGTAGTTTAAGGAATTGGTACTGCCCTTCAAGAACACAGAGAATGCCTGGGAATGTCTATGATTTTTTTTTTTAAATACAAACCTCCAGCTTGACTGTATTTGTATGAAAGCCACTTCTGCATTTTTCCTTAAGCCACAGAAAATGTCAAGATGCATAAGGTATAATGACCATTAGAATTAGAGCCCTTGTTGAGTTATTTATAGACATTAGGATATGTCACAACAATAGTCCTATAAAAGGAAGCCCAGGAAATGTGTTTTTTAAAGGTCTTCAAATTGATATTTACATAATAAGTATGAAGGAATAGGTTTGTTCTGCTAGGAAAATCTCTGTAAGTAACTTGTTTCTGCAATTTCCAAGAGCTTTTTGCAAAATCTTACAGTGATCCCTTCAAAGTTGGTGCCATTTGGCTAGGAAAAAAAAAAAAAAAAAAAAAACATTTTTCATTTAAATTAGTATTCATTCATATGCTAGGCTGTAAAGATATAAGAGGCTTTACTCTCTATTTCCACTGTTCCCAAACTTTCTGTATATGTTTATCAAATTTCCCTTTTGCAGTGGTTAGAGCTGGGCATATCTGACTTTTTGCAACTAAAAGGATAACAATTAATTTTCTTTAAATAGAGCTATGGTACAGGGAGTACAAATCTATGTTTAGGAGTTATCAAGTCTCTTCTCTAAAATCAATGTGAAAGCAATATTCAAGACATACAACCCTAAAGAAAGTTACACCAAAGCCTTTGAATGACATGGATTTTTGCTTCACTAACAACAAAGATGAATATCCATTCATATCCATTCATGCCTGTTGATAAGCCACCAGAAGGTTTCTTAAGTTCACATACCTTAACTTTTGTAGGGAAAAACTACCGACTGACAAAGCAGATCCTCCCAAGAAACAGGATGATTTCAAATAAGTGAAAAGCATGGAATATGTTTTCTGTGTACACGTGGTAAGATGGAAGGAACATGCATGGGGATATATGACATTGCTTCTGAAGGTAGTTCAGCCTCAGTGCACAGGCAGCACCAGAGGTGTCTGCAGGTTTGTAGAGTAGCTTTATGGGGAACGGGAACTGGATCTGACATTCCTGGTGTTGAGATTCCCACAACAGCTGTGGGAGCCTCTGTGAAAGGAGACCTGCAACTCTACAGACCCCTGCTCCGAGGTGATCTGAATGCTAGCAGTAAGAGTGAGAAGCGCTCTGGAATGACAGATTCATTATCCTTGTTGATTGTTTTGTTAAAGTCTTACTGAGTTGTGAAAAACAGACAAAGCCATCACCTTTATGCTTTTGAAATGTATATGGTGGTGACAGGTTTACATAAATTCTGCTAACAAAGTTCATCTCCCCCTTTCTGATTTCGTGCTTCACAGCAACCTACAAAAACGTCCAATGGGCAGTAGGGAAAACAGCATTCAGAAGAAGGAGACGGTCTTAGTAAATAAGTATCTAAATACTTCTTTTTCTCCATTTTTTGTCAAACACCTGTAGATCAAAATCACATTGTTTGATCATAATGTCTTGTATATCATCCTGTATAATTGTTCCTGTTGTATTTTTGTATTTATTATTTTTTTTTTGGCTGTGTGGAGTATGTGTCAATTACTACTTCCAGATTTGAAGATGTATATATTCCTTATATCTTTCCTGAAAAGCTTGAAAATAAAAGTGTTTTCATTTAGGTTATTAACGATATGTAAATGGCAACATAACTACCCTTGATTTGCTGCCACTACCTTGGAAATATTTAAACACTATTATTACTTAGCTCAACATTCCAGTTTTATCTCTGAAATTAATGCTTTTAGGCTCAATTTAGGCTTGTCAACAAATAATGATCATAGATGTGAGCTGGTTCATAATCCAGAGGTACTAGGTTACAATGTGTTGCCATGGAAACTGTGTTTTATTGCATTTTCGCTACTTGATTTAAGACATTTGACAATCATAGCAACTGTTTGCCTGTCTTCCCATATCATAAAAAATTCAAAAACACAAACAACCAATAGGGGAAATTCACGGAGTTCTTGGACCTCACTATAAAAATAAAAATGAAATGACAACCTTATATTTAATAGGGACCTTTTGTGAATAGTTTATCTCACAGAATGTCTAGGAGTGTTGGAAAATTCAATCAGTGGTTAGTTGTCGAATGGACCTGTCTTGCCTGTGGTTCATTTTGTTTATTGCATCATATATCTTTTATGATCACTGGGACTTTAGCCTGAAACAGCATTTTCTTTAACAAGAGCCATGTTTCCTCTAACATTGTTTATTGCATCTGAAACATTACTCTTTGAAACCACGGTACATTTTCAATTGAGCAAAGGTCTGTAACGGAATACAGCATGTCTGTGTTTATTCAGGATCCTGGGTAAAAAATATCCCAGTTCATGTAACATTAATCACTTTGCCAGTGTTCAGCTGAGGTCATTGCCACATTCCTAGCAGTATTAAGCCGAGTAAAGATTAATCACGTACATTAAACCCTGCAAGGAAAGCACGTGAAGCGGATTTGAAATTAGACATTTGGTGAAGGACTAAGAGAGCACTGTAACAAAATATGTTAGCAGTGTTATAGCAAGCTTTCAGAATGATATGAGATTTTTCCATCTATGTTGTCAGCTCATCTATATTTAAGGCTTTGTTGCTGTCTCCTTTATTTAACCCATTTTTTAGAACTTTTAAATAAAACCACTAAAATCTTCTCTGAATTATAAAGAAGATTTTTGCCTTTACTTATTCATATATTTTAAAAATGCATTAGTGTATTCTTCTTTAACTCCAATTGGGATTCTGGGATTTAAACCAACCAACCAACAAACAAACAAACAAAGCAGGTGATAGAATCCTGTAATATTTTAAGACAGCAACGTTAATAATCAATGAGTATTTAAAATCTGTTACCTTTTCACACTTTCTTTTCTTTTTGTATGTGCATATATGTCATTACCATAGTGCTTCATATTTCATGCTGATGTTGCTGCAAGTGCAAAAGATGCATTTTATACTCTGCCTTTATGCTCTGCATGGTAGATGGCAACAATTCCTTTGTCCATTCTTGTAAACTTCCGTTAAGCTATTTTTATTTCTATTACACTACACTACCATAAATGAGTAATTGAAGCACAGATAATTCCCACTGAAAACCCCAAGGAGAAAAACCTTTAGTGACATGGGGTTTACAGTCAGTCATCTGTGTCCTGAGAATATATTGAAGTGTCAAAAATCTAAATTTATGCTTTAGAAAACTTAGGAAACTAGGCAATGCAGCAACAGGAGTGGAAACTAAACTACAGTACTATAAAAGAATGCAGACTAACATTATTTTGACATTCTGCAATGGCCTAGCAATGCACTGAAATAACAAATGTTCTCTTTGTTCATTACATCTAACCCCAAAATCAGGACTGGCCTCAGCTGTAGCTCTGTATTCTCGTGGCCAACCGCACTCATAGCGAGTAGATAAACATGCTCTCCCCTGATAGCCTCATCAAAACACAAAATAGACTCCTGGTTATTGCTAGATGGACTGAATACTGTAGGGAGTCATCCTCTCCTCCTTGTAAAGTCTCACACTTCCTACCTTGCTTCTGTGGTGTGCAGGAGGCATATCAGCAACTCAGGTCCTTGACAGAGAAGGCTGTTTTCTATACAACAGGGATGCAGCATCTCATCTTGGTAAAGAATCTCATCCTGAAAAGGACTCCCAGCACAAAATTATACACGCTTCAGAAGAATAATGACATTTAACCACCAGGAGTTCAGAT
>CM021729.1:53292355-53372730 GCA_011074415.1 Stictonetta naevosa
TTTTTTTTTTTTTAATTTTTATTATTTTTCTAAGCGAGGAGGAAAAACCAAACAAACAAAAAAGGACTTCTGATCCGTGTGCCAAAGTAGGGGGAGATGTGTTACTGACCGATTTATACTGGCTGAGATGATACTTGCTTTCTACTTCTTGTTCACTTGCTCTTTAAGTAAAATGAGACACAGAGTTGTTGCTGAGACGAGTGGGAACAGCACTTTGATTTGCTGGTTTAATTAAAAAATGATAAAGGATTAAAGGTAAGCATTATGCGTATATATGTATAAATATTTCGACAGTCGACTGTAAAAGGGAGAGATCCCTTTAAAAATCGTTTTAACTAAGCTTTGTCAAACACACACTCATTTGCGGTCACTGAGGCCACCTTGGTGCAGATCACTTAAAGTGTATGTCTTAATCAGTTTCCTGTACAGTCAGTAATACTATATTTAACAGACCTAACAATTGTGTGACCTAGGAGTGCAATAGAACTGCTTTTAGAACTGTTACCTTGAGCATATATTTTAAAGAAAGATCTTTTTATTTCCTTTTTTGTTTTATTCTTACCTATGGAGTTTGATATTTTTCAGTAAACATTTGTGTTTATGGGTTGTCGGTTTTTAATAGAAAGCTGTATTGTGTCAAGGAGAATTAGGTTTCCCACTTCTCTCAACCCCCTCTCTCCCCCCCCTCCAGAAAAAGAGATTCAGTAGAAAAGGGGTAAAAGATGATATAGGAAAGTCACAGAACTTCAAGGGTCTGGTTTAAAGCCACGAAATCCATGGAATGCAGCGAGGAGTGAATCTGTGTCCTTCCTTTTCTCCCTTTCGTGCCTAGGTGGTGGTCCAAGGGGTTAGATTACAACATGTGCTCCAACAGCTAGGCACCATTTCTAAGACTGTATTTCCTGAGCTTTGTGGATTTAAATCATGCAGTTATTTTTTTTTTTTTTAATTTATTTTCTATTTGTGGATATGTTTTTAAAGAGAGATTGTGGATGTTGGGATACAAATAGATAAAAGCTGCTCACTGTAAAAGCATCACAGCTATTGCCTCTGGTTTAACATACTTAAGGGGGAAAATGTGGAAATAGTGAATGATTTCGTTCCCCCTACCTTGGCCCTTTTTGTTAATTGTGTTATGTTCTGGTAAGACCCCGACAAGAAATATCCGACTTTTCCCCTCCTCACAGGAAAAGGTGGACGTGGACTGCAGGTTACAAACCTGGACACACCTGGGGAAGGAAGACAAGAAGAATTAAAACTTAAAAAAAGCCCAGCGGAGATAGACGAATGTCCCCACATCTCCAAAGGAAAGTTCATCGGATTTTTACTCTAGAGATCTCGTCTTCAGGATGTCATTGAACACTTCCACTACAGGAAAAGGTGTGGATCCAAACGCGGTTGACACTTATGACAGTGGCGATGATTGGGAAATCGGTGTTGGGAATTTAATAATCGATTTGGACGCCGATTTGGAGAAGGACAGACAGAAATTTGAGATGAATAATTCTACCAATACCACCAGCAGCAGTAACACCAGCTCCAAGGATTGCGGGGGTCTGGCTTCCAGTGGGGCTAATACTACCTCAGCCTTAGCTGATGGCCTAAAATTTGCTTCTGTTCAGCCCTCTGCTCCCCAGGGGAATTCCTCTCACAAAGAGACTAGCAAATCAAAAGTGAAAAGGAGTAAAACTTCTAAGGATGCTAATAAATCTCTGCCTTCTGCTGCCTTGTATGGGATTCCTGAGATCAGCAGTGCTGGCAAGAGGCAGGAAGTCCAAGGGCGCCCTGGAGAGGCAACTGGCATGAATTCAGCACTGGGTCAAAGCGTGAGCGGTAACCCGAACGGCAATAATAACAACACCAGCAACACCACCACCACTATTGCCTCTTGTGGGAAAAACAAAGAGGAGAAACCAGGTAAAAACCAGGGCAGCAGAGGCTCCAAGCGGGATAAGGATGCGGGGAAGTCCAGGAAGGACAAGCAGCACGACCTGCAGCCAGGCCACCCCAACGGCCCCGGGGGTGGCAGTGGCCAGGCCCCCGCAGGGCACCTCTATGGCTACGGGTCCAAGGGCGGTGGGAGCAGCAGCCCCTTCCACTGCACTGCTGCCGCCGCCGCCGTCGGGGAGGTGAGCAAAATTGCCCCGGATTCAGGGTTAATGGGGAACTCTATTTTGGTAAAGAAGGAAGAGGAGGAGGAAGAGAGCCACAGGCGAATCAAGAAGTTGAAGACAGAAAAGGTAGGACAAAGCTCGTCTCCACCTCCTCTTCCGTGTCACCCCATGTCTATGATAAACTTCCCACAGCTGTGTGTTTTGGCTCCTGTCTTGTTACCTCTGCTCTGTGTTCGTAACATGCGTCTGTTCTTCCTCTAAAAAAAGACACAAACCTCCTCCCCGGGGTGGGAGACACCACGTTTTGGGTGTGTTCCTTTCCCACACGATTTCCCCCACTGTACCCAGACACCGAGGACGTTTCCGCCCTGCCCCAGCCTTCTGGTGGCCTTTGCCCAGGAGGAGAAGCCCCGAGATGACCCCAGATGAGCTGTCCCCGGTGTCAGCCGAGAGCAGCAGTGCTGGTACTGGCGGGACGGCACGTGGGATGGCAGGCTGGAGGTGCCCCCATTTGCCTCAGGGGGTGCACATCTCCGGCTCCTCCAGCAGCAGCTTGGGCACGTGCTAACTGTCCTGCCACGAGGCCACAGGGACCCCACACCCTAGTCCCGCTCTGAAGAGCCAAGGCTGGGAAAAGGGAGGCAGCCACAAGGCCCCTGGGCTCTGCCAAGCCCCTCTGTGGGGACGAGGGATGCTTGTCGCACAGGGGGGCTCCTGCGGTGGGGCAGCAGCCCCCAGGCCCCAGGCGCTGGTGCAGAGAGGAGTGATCCAGCAGGCAGGCGGTGCCTCTGGTCTTGCTGGAAGGCGGAGGCTGGCAGGAGGGGAGGCACCTCGTCCCGACACACGTACGTGTGCCGAAGGGCTCTTGGAGCAGAGGGGAGCTCGCTGGTCTGAGCCCCGCTGGTGCTTGGACGTGCACTGCATGTGTGCTGAGTGGTGGAAATGCGTGAAAGGCACCAAGTGGGGGTGTGTGCTTTTGTTCCTTTCTGTTAATGCAGCCGAGGATGCTTTCTGTACGAATAAATGCCCACCGTTGTGCTCAGAGGGAAGGGTGGAGGCAGAGCACAGCTTTTGTGACAGCTTGTTGGAGGAGGTTCTGAAGTCAGTGGGAGCTGCTGTGTCCCAGGGCAGAAGGCGTTGTCGTGGGGCCTGGGGGGCTAGATCACGGGTCAGATGGACTCCACAGGTTGTCCAGCAAGGATAACCTACCTACTACCAGCTTACCCAAAAAATGGAGCAAGTCGACGCCCCACGAGCGAGTAGTATCAGAGTGTTAGACTGAGACCCCATTGTCTGCTGCTGTGCTCCTAAATTATTTGCTTTTTCTGCTTCCCTGGGCGAATGCTCAGTGATGGGAAAACTTTCGGGCTGGTGTTAATGGTATGGTCTGCAAGCGCCTGGGAGGGCTGTAGGTCTCAGGGAAAAGTTTCGGCTCTTTATGACCTGTTACCGGCTTTTTAGCATTTCAGTGGTGTTGAAGGTTTTGTAACGTCAGAGACGACTTTTGAGGATTAGATTTGGGTGTTTGTGACTTGAGAATACTGGCAGAAACTTGAAAATAATTTCAAGGGCTTGTATTCAAGGCAAGGAACAAATCAAATTTCATATTGTATGCATATTACTGCTTTTAAGATAGCGTATCTACAGATGAATTTGAATGAGCCTTGTGACCTTTTCTAAATGCAGATGAGAGAAAACCAGATTGATTCAATGCATATGTATATGTTTGCACTTTGATTTATGGAAGTTCTGCTCGCTGTGAGAAGGTGTCCTAAAATCTCATGCTCTCTTTATTAACTTAGTACAGTAGGCATTTACTTTTGTTGCCAATAGTCTTCAAATTGCAGTTCTCTAATCTGTTTTAACTATCTAGATAAATTGCCCTAATCCAGTCTTCACAATGGTTGTGGTTAAAGAGTCAGAGCCATTTGATTGGATTCAGTGGCTGCCTGGAATGTGGGAGGTACTGCCCTTTTGCAACCCCCTTAGCCTTTTAATCTTTCAGCCAAATGTTCACATTCAACAATTTTGTTTAGCTGGCAATCTGAACATTTCAGTATCTCAAAGGCTGCTGTCATGGCAACAGAGATTAGAGAGTGGTGTGGTTTCTCCAGTTTTTGTGTTCTTTTCAGTCTCGAGTCACACAGGAAATTGTATGAAGAACTCACATACGTGCCAGTAATCGTATGTGCAATGTAAATGGGATGGTCTGTAAATTCAGAGCAAACACATACGGAGTGCTTTAGAGCTGGTGGTACCCTTGGCGTTGTGGCTGCTGCTCCAATAGGAGGGTTGGAGTGTGGATTTCTGCTAACAGCCACTGCTGTTGGCACACAGTGACTTTAATACAGGCTTCGCACATTAGAGTCGTGCAGTGTTGGCCATTGTCTGGCACACTGGTGTGCTTGCTTGCTGTCTTAAATAACATCCCTTAGCGTTTCTCTTCCTACAGAATGTTCCCTACTAGACATACGACAATAATAAACCTCATTGCTGACAGTGGCGGTAGTGAAACTTCAGTGTTTTATGTTTGTTGTTTTGGCTTTTTTCCCAAAAGATTAATAATCATTAGGGCTTTTTTTTTTTTTTTTCCCCTCCCCCTTCCTTTTTTTTTTTTTTTTTTTCTGTAAGGGTTTTAAATTCATGTTCAGACTAGGCTGGATGTGCTTTACTTGGATAAAGCACCTTGTGTCTGTAGACAGATAATTTTCAAGCCTGCATGTTAAAATCAATTTCCAGTTATCTTAATGGTGTGAAAGACATGTCGCACAAATTTGGATGTGTCCTGCTAGATAGAAATGAGTTAATGCCTGCTGAGTCAAAATCTAAAGGTTTTTTGTATGTGGTGTGGAATTGCGTTTGTTTACTATTTGTGAAAAGCTTGGAGCAGATTCCCTGGAGTTGTAGTCACTGTTTAGTTTTCACAGCATGCTTCAATGTCTATTTTTGGTCTATTTATTCTGTTTCCTTGCTGCAGAAAATCATGTAAAACATGATAAATAGGATCTTATGAAGCCTAATTAAATCAATGACTGTGTTCTGCTGGCTCTTTTATGCAGAAACCGCAAGTATGTTGTAAAAGTCGCCACTCCCCTAATATGTGGATAAAGTCAAAGTATGCTGTAATTCTAAGATGTTTGAGCTATATTCGTGCAGACCATTTTGTGGTTAAGCCACCAGTGACATGTCTGAATAAGTAGCTTTGACAGGTAGGCTAACCACTCCTAAGATTTTTGGTGTTAAAACCTGTCTCCATTTTCCATTCCTTATCCATCCCATACCATTTTTAGCACAGTTACTGTTTGTCAGCATGAACTCTTCATCTGTTTTAGGTATGTTTTTGTATTTTTAACAGCTGTTACATTGAAAAGAGTTCAGTTTATCTACAAAAAATAACTTTCTGTATGTTGCAGGAAGATTTGGGGATTGAAACACAGTGTCACAATGTACTCTGAGATATGGGAAAATGGTAGTTGGCATATGAAAACCTGTGTGTTTAAATGAAAATAATACAGAAGATCTGAAGCTGTAGTCAGGTGCAATTTTTAAATGAATGTCAAGTGATATTCCAGGGTTGGATTTTTCTGTTGTTTTAGCACATTGTGTTGGATTAAGACTGCATTTCGCATCTGAACGTTGTTGTCAGCAAATTAACATGTTGGCTGGTATTGTTCATTTTATCTTCGCTTTTCGTAGAAGGGTTGAGGGTGATATACACTTTGTCAGGAAATCTGTGTGCATTTTACCCACTGATGTAAATGATTTAAGTACATGCTTTGATTAATGGCGTTATGGCGATATGCTTTTCATGTACGTTCCTCGCTGGCCTTGGGTGTAGTTTATTCACTGTGAAATAAAAGGGCAAGCAGGTCACCCGCTGTAATTAAAGAACAAAGTCTATTGTTGTTTGACAGCAAACTGTTTTGAAAGCTACATAAGGGATTTAGCTGTTAAAAACAGTGATAACTATGGGTGCCTAACAATAAGCACGGCTCAGGGTTCTCAAAGTCCTGTAGGGCAGCCTCGCATCGTGGCGGTGCTTTCTGAGCCGGGTGAAGAGGTGCTGCCCTTTGGCCGAGGGAGGCGGTGGGTGTGAAGCCACTGACCCCAGCGCAGCCGTGTGAGTGGACCTGCTGCGGCACCCCTCCGCGGAGCCTCTGGGGCACGGCGTGGGACTGCTGGGAAAAGGCTGCGCTTTCGGCACCAGTAATTTTACAATTTTAATAACTTCATAAATACCCAGTAAAAAGGAAGGGATTGATTGTCCAGATGTCATGAGGTTAACCATGTTCTCCATGTTAAAGGGCTTTGCTGCAAGACTGTTTTAATTATAGCTATATAAAGACTTGTTTTTCCAAAGTAGCATTTTATAGTCCAATAAATGAAATGTATGTTAAAAGTGCTAAGCAAAATCTCCCGTAACCACAGAGGTGTTCAATAACCAGATTCAAGGAACATGGAAAGTACCATCTGTTCCTAGTTTTCAGCATAAAACCAGGAATCGAATAGTTGAGATTTGCCCATATTTTTGAGACTCTCTCCTTTTTTATTATTATTATCATTATTTTAAAAAGTTCACCTGGCACTTTATGGAAGCTTTCTGAAATGCAATAATACAGGAGAGACTGCGAAAACACATGTTCGTACATACAGTTAACCGGTTCCACTTTCATTTAAAGAGATTTCCAGAAGCTCAGTCATTGAAGAATTTATAATAGTGAATCACCTCCTGCAGGCAAACACAATAAGGGTCAGTTCTTCAAAGATCTTACTATTTAGCTAGAACCTGAATTATTCTGTCAGTTTTTCCCCAAGAGGTAAAAGGAAGGAGGGAAAAAAAAATAAAAAGAAGACGCTCCAAACATAATTTTAGCAAGCTCTTATCAGTCATCTAATCACATACAATAAAATCATTGACAAAATTTTTCCATGCAGAGACTTGGGAGAGTTTTAGGATCGTTGATAGCGGGAGAATTACTCTTTTAAAGATAACTTGAGTTCTGACCTATTTGGCAGTGAGATTCCTGGCTGCAGCCTGCGAGCCCTGGATAAAACGCCATCCGGCCTTTGTTGGAGGCCTTTGACTGAAGCTAATGACTGGTGTTGTGCTGCCCCGAGATAAATGGCATTATCTGTGCGTGGCCTGACAGGAAGCAGACAAGTTAATGGCGGGCTGCGGGGCGGATCCGCGCGGTCCTGGCTGAAGGGTGATGCCCAGACCCCAGGCAGCGGCCATGTTCCTGCTCCTCTGCTGAGGGCCTCGACTGTTGGAAAACCGTTTTGGCAATGGCAACGTAAATTGGAAGTCAGGAATGTGTGGGTTTTCTTGCACACTAAAACTGTTGTGGTTTGTGCGTAAGAAACGAGTGATGCAGTTTTGAGGAGGTGCCACCTCCATGTTCCCTAGCGCTGGTGTTTGCAGGAGAGCCCGGGCTGCCTTCTGCTAATTGAACACATCCTGAAGGCAGCGTCCCCCTCAGTTTGCTCTACCATCCCTGCAATCTGCATTCGTAACGCTAGGCTAAACACTGTTACGTCAGTGACGGCAGGACTCGTCCTGTGGTTGCTTTGTAAAACAGGTGAATTAATAAAATGGGGGGGGAAACAATGAAAATCCACAACAGTGAAAATTATGTTTCCTTAGGGAGAAAGTGTTGGGAGTAGGTGCGAGTATGAAACACAATGGAACCCATCGCAAACTGAACACTTGTCATACTCGGGTCCGCTTCTTGTGACCTTCAGTGAAGATTCTCAGAAAATCCATCATCCTGTTCTGTACCTGGTGGTTGCCTGGTCCCAGTAGCCTGCCTGTACTTTCCAGATTTGCTGTAGTCTCCACGACGAATCCCTGGATCTCAGGACACTTGAGCGTGTCCTGAGGGGTGACTTGGTCAGCTCCCCAGGGCGTTTGGAGACGTTGTTCCAGCCGACGGCCAGACCACGTGCTGCATGGTTAAAGCACAGGGGGCAGGTAGGAGGGAGTGAGCAAGCTGAGGCACCCTTGAAATGGTGCTGGCTGTGACACCACTATTGTGCACCGCACAGCGGCATAGTGGCACCCTTTCCTCCATTCACAGCCAGGAGGGTCCCACCTGTCCAGAAACCACACGTGGGATTAAAGGTCATCAGGTGGGGTCCGTGAAACAGTAGGTCAGAAGATCTTCCTGAGCAGAGGACAGCAGGAAATGGAATGGGGGACGTAGGCCAGGTAGGCCGTGATAGTTGCCTTCAGAGTGCCCAGTGTGACTCGACAGACTGTGCCGCTGTTGACCCAGCTGCCCATAGCCTTGACTGCAAGAGTCTTTGAAGTGCTCCTTTTACTTATGGGATGTGTGTCTGTCAGCCTGGGGCAGTGTTACTAGTGCACGTGGTATCTGAGCACGTTTTACAAGTGTCGTCCGGAAGGCAGACTCAGAAACACTAACATTTCTGCTGTCAGAAATACCACCTTCACTGGTGTTTCTGGTAAAGACGTAAGAGTTAGGTATACGGGGTTTCCATCACCCACTCTTAGAAACAGGCTGCGTCACTTCCAGGGACACTTGGGCAGCTTGGCGTGTGCTTGCTGGATGTTCGGTGTTCCTCAGCTGTAGCACTCAGGTTTTGCATTGCCAGTCAGCTACATATTCCAGGTTTGTTCCACGGTATACAGGTGAGATTGCCGAGTATAACCACATTTTAGTCTGCCTTGCTCTGAGCTAATGTACTTAGTACAGCTGATCCAACAGACAGGTTATTCTTTACTTAACAGGGTTGACACTATGCTGGCTTTACCTTGTGCTTACATAATGTTGCAGTGTACACTACAATGTGTCACTGCATTTCCTGGAAGGACAGAGAGCTTATCTGACTTGATTGTGCTTTATAGCTTATAATAAATACATCCTCTCATGGGTCCTCAGATGGTGGTCACAGCTGTGGGTGCATTGACTTCTGTTGACGAGCTGGCCATAGTTCTGCTAAAAGCTTGTGTTTGTTTCTGTGTATTTTCATACTGGGGAGTTATTTTTATTTGTTAGTAATAATCACAGGAAATACATTGATCTTCTAAAAACTCTGGTTTATATATAACATTGTCTGTTGGGTGAAAGATAGCAAAATAGTTGTCTGTGAAAATTTCTGATTATGATGTAAATACAAAATGTAAATATCTTTTAAAAATTCATAGAAGCTTTTTTCTATTTCTTCTTTTTTTTCTTCAATTTGGCAAACTTTTCTTTTTCCCTTTTCACATCAGAATGTTTCTGCCCTGGCTCTTTTGTGGTGCAGTGTTTAACCAAAGTGAATAATAATGCAAGCTATCATTTTTTAGTTTGCTTAAAAATATGTTTGAAATAAGATAATTTGAATAAAGATAATAACCGTTTTCATAGAAGGACTTCTGGGGTTTTCTTAATATGAGATTTTAAATCACAAGATTTTTTTGATTATGTTCATTAATTAAACCCACAGTTCACTGCAGGCTATGAGTAGCCATTTGGGCAAAAGCAAAGATCAGACTGTGATTTTGGGTTGTGTAGCCAGGGTTTCAGTAAGCGCTCTCTGTTGCATTTTGTCTTAATTCCGGCTAAATGGTCTTGGCAATTGGAACAAAGTCTTTACATTTGAATGAAAGGTTGTAAAACTATTCAGAGTGACTTGACTGACAAGCACGTTCTTTGTAATTTTTTTTTTTTGAAAAATCTAAAAGAAGATTCAGGTGGGTAGGAATAGATGGTTGTTTCTTATGGCTCTGTGTACATGTGCATGTATACATACACACTCTATTTGTTTATAAACAGGACTATTTGATCAAAAGATTTAAGGGAGTGAGTAGGGTAAGTTGCATGCAATGGAAGAGGTTTGAGGATTGTACATGTATTTAGATTTTCGACCTGAAGTGTAGCTATGGTGGTTGATCACAACACTACCAGTAAAAGAGTTGCATTTTATGGAAAGAAGTGTGTTTTCTCTGCTTTTCTAGTAGGCAAGCAAACACTGCTAAATGTCACCTTCTCTAGCATCTACGTGTGATTTCCACTGAGGCTATTAAGAAAAAATCCATTGGAAATTTAAATTTGAAATTCCTTTTTTGTTTGTTTTTAGTAAATTTTAATGTAAAGAAGGGCAATGTTGAATTTTGTCCTTTATGATAAACCTTCCCCAACCATTATGACAATATTGTCTTTAGAAATAGTAAGCACTTAATACTGGTTCACTTAATCTTCTCCCATTTTCCTCTCCCAGTTTTTGATTTGTCCTAGACTAAATCTTATTCCTGGGCACAAACCCAGCTTGGCTGAGGTGATTCAGTCTCCTGGGAATATCCACTGTCAAATAATAACACAAGAAAAATGTGCCCATGGGGATATTTGAAGCATATGCCAATAGTGGTGTGCGAATGCAATTTTTTGCAGTCAAAAGAGCAAACTAAGAATCTATTGATTGTGGTTACTTGGTGTTTTTGGAACACTGGTATTCTAGTTATTGAATTGTCTTGTCATGTTAACCAGCAAGCAGATGGCATTATGCCACAAAAATATACTTTTACTTAAAGGAACTTTAGAGGTTTTGATGTGTTTTCTTTTCCTCTTATTTCCCTGATGGCTTCTTTTTATTGAAGAGTAACATGAGGAGACCTGGTAGCAATTTTATTGCTTTCCCATAACAGTTTGAAATAATAGCTTGGTCTTTGGTTGCCAGTCAAGTTTCTACCAGTCAGCTTGATTCTGTTTTTTATCATGTGGCAGTGGAATATAAAAAAAGTATATTTGTAGTTTGCTCTCAGAAACTGGCTCTTTTTTTTTTTCTTTTTTTTTTTCTTTTTTCCTCATGCTTCAATTAGCAACAGAAGAGTAAGCTCCAATTGGTCACACTTATGTAAACTCCTAGAATTCACTTTCCATTATTCTGATAAAAGACAGCAGTCAAGTTTAGGCTGAGTTTCCCAGGAAATTTTGAGGTGCATCTGGCCTCTGATGCACAAGGTGCTTTGATTTTTGCACACACTTAATTTCTTGCATTAGCTGTTGAGTTAATTCAGGGGCCCTGTTAAGTCTATCCCCCACTCTAAAATTCGCGCTACTCAAATGCCACAGTCATTGGTGAATTTCAGTGATACTGTATTGAGCTATGGTAGAAGCATATCTCTGTGTGCCCATGGGTCTACGTTACACAAGCACAGATTTTACAGTTTTCACTGCTTCCCTCAACCATTGAGAAGAGTTAAATGCGACTTGTAATCTCAGTTCTCATAGTGCACAGGGCCAGACCAAATTATTTTTGGATTTCCTGTCACCTCCTTGGCTGATTCCTGCAGATGGCTCATGTTAAAAGCAACAATAATGTTTGAATTGGAAGAGTTTGGTCTTTGGGTTTTCATTCTTCATGGAGAACTGTTTATTTGTGTGTGGTTCACCACACTACATGGATAGGACTATCAAATCTGTGCTTTATTATAGGCTTAAAGCAGTGGGGAAATGGCAGTAGTTGCATGTTCCAGGGCTTCATGTTCTTGCCAATTCTTTCTTTTTGAAGGAGGAGAATGGAACTAGATCTGTATCTCTGCACAAAAGATAATAGTTAGAAGCAAATAAAATTAGGAATGGACCTCAGTGCAACTCTGTTTTGCTGCTAGAAATTTTAAATCTGATTTAGTAAATGTCCAGGGAGTTGTTTAGTTAGCGCGCACTGAAGATACAGATCTAATACTCCAGAGGCATGCTGGCTCTACAGAACATACTTGACGTAGAGTTTTACCAGTTGCTTTTTGCCCTGGGTTTAGTGTTAGGCAGGGCATGTTGAATTGCATTGGAGTTCAGGAATTTGAAGGAAAAAAATTGTTGTAATTTGAGAACAGTGAAGATTATTGTTGGCACACCCTGCTTTCCTATAAAGCTAAACTCATCTGACACTCTTCAACCACTAGTAAGGTGTAGTGTCATGTAATAAGCTTAGTGTTGCAAGTTGCCTTTTAAGGATAGGGTTATATGGATGTATGTATATAAAGAAATACATACATATATGCGTGTGTATGTACACGTATGTATGTATATAGTGTGTATACATGCACACACATATATAAAGAAATGCTACTGTTTTATAAATACAGCAGCTGAGTTTTGGCTAATAGTCATTATTTACATTTCATGTCCAGATCCTTTAACAGTCTGTCCTGTGATGCTACACCAGATGCCAAACACTGAAGGAGAAAGCTAGCAGCTGTTTCCATTACAGCATTGGTACATTTTTCTCTACGCTTTATTTTCATTTCTATATTCCCCTCCAACCTTTTGTAATCACTCCCGAAAAAAGAATTTTCCCTTTGCCTCTGATGTATCTGTCTGCAGGCTTCTGTGTTATTCTTAGCTTCAAAAATATCAAACCTACTTGATTTTTTTTTTTTTTCTGCTACGTGCTTAATGGTTTGACTCTTGCTCAACTCAAATGAGTAGTTCATTACTTTATGTCTGAGTAAGTCCTGCCTGAGATAAGTCCAGGTTACAGAACAGGGCCTACTATGACCAATTTGATTATTCCTGCAGCAACTTGAGTCTCAGTATGATTTTTTTTTCCATGCCACCTGGATAGTATTTTTCTCCTTCTTACTCTTTCCTTCACCATCCCTCTGAAAATAATAGTTTCACGGCTGTATGCTGTTACTGCTGAGATATGACTGAGAACTGTATGCAGTACAGTGAGGCACATTCATTTTCATCTAGTACCCGTTTATTGCCTTGAGCACTGTAAATCTGTCAGCTCTTCACGATGCTTTCACCTCTTTCTTCATTTGCTCCAGCTTCTAGTTTGACAATGTTCCCCTGAGGCAGAATTCTAATCTGCTTCCAATTAGTTGCAAAATGTGACTCAAATTTCCACATTATGGCTGCTGTTTTACTTGCACGCACACATCTAGAAACAAATTAATGCTCTTGAATATTTATTTTTGAGCCTTCAGATTTATGCTGGGAGGAAGAGTTGCCAACTATTTTCAAAGCATTTCCAAGATTTACCTTTTTCCTCAAACTGTAATATTTATTGTAGACTTAAAATGCCTCTTACTGCTTTATGTTTACAAAACCTTTTCAGCTGACTGGTAATTACAGAAGATGCATCACATATGGATAAATTCTAAAAATGAACAATACTTATAATTAAGGTTAAATTTGTGATTACTATGCCAAAACAGGATACGAAACACTTTTTTACACTTTTTTTTTTTTTTTTCCCAGGGCTAGCATAACAATTTTTTTTTAACCTTTACTGTAGTTTTTGAGAATGAATGTACTTAGTTGCCACCTGTCTGCAAGCCACTTATTATGCATGACTCCAGAAGTCATCATTTGGTTGAACGGGTGGGAGGGAAGAGACAGAAACTCATTTGGTCTTTAGTGAGTTTTTGTACAAAGAGCTAATTAAAATCTGTTTGCATGCATCCCCCATAGGTGTCTGTACTTGTGTATACGTGTATCTACATGAGTACATGGGTGTATCTTTTATGGCTTTGACATAAATGGAGTTTTGGGATTCTCAGGTAACACTTGTATTCCTATGAGTAATTTCATTAGGGATACAGCCTTCACAGTTCAGTGGGGAAGAAGTGAATTTTTGGATGGGAAGTCCAGAGATCTAGATTAATACACTGCAGAAAGGACTGGAATCTAAACCCTGCTGGCAGGCTGAGCTTTTGTTTGGGCAAAACCAGCATCGAAGCCTCCATGACAGTTCTGCTTGATTGCTCTTCTGCCTCAGTGCCTTATGTCTGTAGTTGCCTATATGGAGAAACACAGTATATTTAATTCAAATGTACCAGTAGCTAAATTTATAGGTGCAAATCTTTGGTAGAGTTTAGCACTCTGCAGCTTGGCAGATTGATGTCAGCAGCCGTAATAGACTTTAAATAGGCTTGCGGAATTTCATTGGGAGTATATTGCCGAAGTTGATATTGCTAAGTACCTGTCATTTCTAAATGAGATTTGCACCTGTAAATTTAGCTGTTCATTTGCAGTAATTCACTTACTTATAGACAGATTTTTTTGAAATGTTTCACTGTCTTTACCATCCCGCATTGAGTAGGAAGCCTGCTAGCCCCATGCTATGTATATGAATATCTGAGTGGAGGTGAACACGCACACGCATCGTGTTTGGGTTCACAGTTCCTGAGAAAGTATTCTCCATCAGGAACAAAAATGTGAAAACAGAGGTAGAGGAAAATGACCTTGATGTTACCCTGTTTTCTCTTGGGTCAAAAATGACCCTTAACTGCATAGATGAGAAACCTAGCATGCTATTTATTTCTCTAAAGATTTAGCTTCCTCTTGTAGACTCCTGTGATTCACAACATCATGTTATGAGGAAACAGTATTTGCAAACATGGTCAAATGCTGCAGCAGCATGACCTTTTTTTCCTCATGCAACGTCAAAGTCTGTGAGGGCCAGCTCTGTAGTCAAGGTGAATTGCAGTTCCTATGATTATCAGCCGTTGAGAAAAAAGTGCACAGATAATTGAAGCCAAAGTGGAATGAATGTATTTGCAGCTTACAGGAACAGACTCAAAGATATCCGCAGCGCTTAACCAGGGCTGCATATAAAAAACAGCCCCTCATGCCCAAAGGTATGTACACATACACATGCACGCACACAACCCCACATTATTAATTTTTCAGGCAAAAGCCACGGTGCTTGTGAGAAGCGTTAAATGCTTTTGTTGATAGCTTATAGTTTTATAAACTCTAAATGAGCTTATTGCCTTTTAACCAGCACTAAATAATAGAAGAACCTATGAGCCTCCACATTGGATAGCAGCCAAACAGCCAAAGAAAGAAAAAAAAGGAAATGAATGGTTTAATTGTAGAGCAAATCATTTGTTTACAGATTAAGACCTATTTGGTAGCCAAATCCTATGGACAAGGAGGTGAAAGAATGAGGCACTAAGGTACAGGAAATGAGCTTTACATTTTGTGACTAAGTCCTGCTATTTTTACCTCCTCCTAAAACAGAGGAGGCAAGGAAAAATGAATTGTTTAACAGCAGAGGCTGCTGAGCACAGTGCACGTATTTAGTAGGAACAAAAGGGTGGGAGAAGGGAGTGTTGGTGCGCTTTACGCTCTGACAGCAACCTGACAGCTGGAGCTGCTTCCAGCTAAGGGGCACCCGCTGGTGGCAAGAAGACCTGCCCGGTTTTGTTTTCTGTCTGAAGGGGGGTGCGGTTGGAATGCCCCTGTTAATCCGAGCAAGCGTAATTCATTTGTTTCAAGCCCTCTCCCCGAAAACATTTTTAATTTCTATTTTTTCATGAGTTTTTTTTTTTTTAATGAGCCTTTGTTTCATTGTTTCAGTATTGTAATTAATTAGCAGACAGTTCAAAAGGTTCAAAAGTGCTTGTGCTTCCTGATTTATTGTTGTACAACATTTTTTTCAAAAGACCTACTAGCTGCTTGCCTGTAAATTTGAAGATATCGTTTTCATGAGTCATTGGTTTAAAGGTCAAAGGCAGGAAAGTCTTATAGCACAAGTGGAGTAGCCTCTACAGTTAAAGTTTGTCTAAGCTTTTTCGTTTGAATCTCCTTTTTTTCAGTAATTTGCATCCTTTCAACACTTCCACCTTTAAAGCTGAATTTTCTGTGACTTCTTTACAGTAATTTCCTCACTATCACCAAACATGACAATTAATTTGGAAAGCCTAAATATGAACATTAGAAACCAAACCCTCATGTAAAGGAAAAGAGGGAATGGCCTCAAGCTCCTCCAGGGGAGGTTCAGGTTGGAAATGAGGAGACATTTCTTCTCAGAAAGAGCAGTCAGGCATTGGGACGCGTTGTCCAGGGAGGTGGTGGAGTCACCATCCCTGGGGGTGTTGAAGGAGAGGTTGGACCTGGTGCTTGGGGACATGGTTTAGCGGGTGACTTTGGTGGTAGGGGGTGGTTGGACCAGATGACCTTAGAGTTCTTTTCCAATCTTAATCATTCTGTGATTTTGTTTATATACAAAAAATCCCTGCCATCTGTATCTAGGGAGGCAGAGCCTTTGGGGAAAAAAGTCTTATGATTGTTTGTGTGAAAATTGGCGTTGATTTGATCAGATTATGAACCCTCTGAAGAGAATGCTGAGCCGATGAAGATTTGGCTATACGTACTTGATTTTACATCCTCAGTAGCTGTAATAAGTTCGTGTGAGCGAATAATTGGGCGTAGGTGAGTATTGCAAGTTGTGTCCGGTTGTTTGAAGCCATTATAAAATATTCTTTTAGTTTGATTCCCTTTAAATTAGGATAAAGTAGGCATTGAGGTTTTTATCCCTTTGACTAGCAGGAAGCTCATGTAAAGAAAAATTAAAAAACACAGGCAAAAAATAAATTGTCAGTTATTCACATATGAAATCCAGTAAGGGAATAGGAAAGCTTTCAGTGTGTATTATGCTGTGTAATTTTAAGAGGACAGAAAAATGTTAAATGAGCTTAGATGTGGCCTTTCAAGTGCTTAGCATTGCAATGTGTTGTTTCTTTTTGTATCTCTTGACTGAAACTTCTGACACTATATGTAGTATTACTCCTTCTGCTTATATATAAGCAAAC
This sequence comes from Stictonetta naevosa, assembly GCA_011074415.1. Taxonomy (NCBI): domain Eukaryota; kingdom Metazoa; phylum Chordata; class Aves; order Anseriformes; family Anatidae; genus Stictonetta; species Stictonetta naevosa. The sequence goes on from CM021729.1 coordinate 53,309,021, forward strand.
ATAAGCAGAAGTGCCAGGAGCTTGGGCTATTAAAAACGTTCCTGGCAAACTGTAGTGTACTGCCTAGTAACCCTAGGAACAGTATTCTTCTCAATAATTTGTTTTGTTTTATTTCTGTTAGCTTCTGCTGTATTTCGTTACCCAGAGAATGAGGAGAGACTACACGGTAACATGCATGCAGCTGTATTTCCAAGTAACAGTCCATTTCACTGATTGCATGTAGAGGTGGAATCTGCTTGCCTGGGAGTGAGTGGCAACATTAGCACTAACATCTCTGCAAGGAGGATACTGCCTGGAAAGTTAGATAGGAATTCTGCCTGTTACAAGCAGTTCTAATTGTATGCGTATTCTTAGCATGTTGATGTCCCTTCATTTTGTCCATGAGCAATGAAATGGCTATTTCCCTTGGAACAGTAAACCACCCTCTATTATCTGATGCCTATTTGGTAAAGTGAGCACTGACATCATATGTTACATGATTGAAAGCAATGTTCTGCGTGACCCTTAGAGAACTCTACGTTCTGGTATCGTGATTTCACACTGTAATGTTCACACCGGAATTTCCACAGCACAACTGGCACAGCCGCAGAAACAGAGTGCAAGAGGAAGTTTGTTTCCTCTGGAGGCATAGCCTCAGCATGGTAATATTTTTTGCATCTAATTACAAGTGTATAATTTTATTGTTGTTGCTGCCTCTAACAGATGCATGGGTGGTCTTCATACTTCACAGTGAAAATGATAGCATTGAAATAATGGGTGAAGTTCCATAAATCCTCAAGACAAAATTACTCCTTTTTTGTGGCTGTATGAGGCTTAACTATCAGGAGACAAATTCACCCCAGGCCAATTCTTACTTTTTTTTTGATCAGTGTAGTGAAGTTAAGCTTACTGAGCTTTTCTGTCTCATTGGTAGAGTCAAAACAATAATTAAGCAATGTTGCCCTGAATGGGGGCCTTTGTAAACTCAAAAGGAAATTTGCCTTCTAAACCAGCAATTTAAGGCCAAGAAATTACTTAATCTCAGGATTTTGTAAGATTTCTTGCAGGCTCATTTTAATTTTTATACCAGCCAGAGGGCTGGTAAAATTGTTAGCAAAATGAAATTCTGGACATGATCTGAACTCATTGAGATAAAAAATAGATATGGACAGTACATATGATGGCATAAGAGCCATTTAACAGCTTCAAATGCTTCCAAGAAGAGCCAGGTAAATGTAGTACTACAGGTAAATGTAGTACTACCTTCAGAATTGAATGGGGGATGAGAGGAGGAAAGCAGGTTGAACCACTTGGGGATCTTTCAGGAACCAAACCTTTGATAAGTTTAAATATATAGGTCACAGTACCTTTTTCCTCTGTCCTGTTTGTCCTACATCTGTATGGCCCATAGGTGTTTTGAGTCAGATCTTGCTTCTATGGCACAAAGAAGTCACTGTGCTTACTTGTGTGAATGGAGACCAGCTTCATGGATGAGCAGTATGGCACCTGTGTTGCTTCTTCTCGTTGTTTGAACATTTCCAGTGTTTTATCATAGAGAAGGTTGTCTAATCTGGAAACGGAAAGTCAGTATACTAGACTAATTTGTTTTAGTCGTTGCTAAATTTGTAAAGCATTCTCTGAGAAACCAGGCTATGAGCAGAGAGGAAATATTAGTTATTTTGAGATTAATTGACTCTATTTCTAAATTAGATCTTCATTTGAAAATAAACTTGCAGCTCACTTGAGAGCTGAATTGCAGAATTCATTGTTTTTCAGTATAAGAGCAGAGCATCACTACAAGTCTTTTGAGTAGTGCTATAGTGTAAGTCAGGCTGCACTTAGAAGAGCCAGTACTTCCAAGATGAAATCCTATTACAGCACTGTTGAAATTCTTTGATATCTTTATTGGTTTGCCACTGTGGAAGTTGGCTATGGTAAATCTTGTTTTCTTGATTTAAGGACATGAAAGGTCATGTTTTTGCTGAGTTCTCTTGCAAAAGATTTTGCACAGCTCTCTTACAAAAGAGCGCCTACAAGTTTGTCATGGCTGTATGTAGCCTTTGCATCTGGATGTACAATGAGGCTGTATCTGTGAAGCGGGTGTGAGTGGAGCAGTGCCAGGACAAAACTGGCAGCTGGCTGCCAGAGCACGCCTCAGCCTGCAAGCACCAGTGGAACAGTTCTGTTAAGTTCCTGAAAACTGCACGGGAGCTGTGGTCCCATGTGTGCTCCCCACTGCATCTGCCCAAGGTGCTGCCAGTACCCGTCACTGATGAGGACTTTCTCACATTTCCTCCTGCTGTTACAGGTTGGGCTGTTCCCCACATTGCTTCTGTCAAAAACAAACAAAAAGTCCAAGTGATCCCCACATAGCATGCCTTTTTGAACCTAGTGTGCGGCTTGGTTGGGATAAAAGGTGGTTGCGTGTGGTTGTGTGTGCAGTTTGGAGAAGAAGGCAGTGACCTCCAGAGGAGGTGAGGTGGGGCTGGTGATGAAGAGCTACGTTTGATACCTTCATTTCAGTCTAGCTCAGTTGCGGGCGTGTGACTGCAGCGTAAAGGTACTGAATGTATTTGGGCATTTAGACTATTTTCGATCTCCCGGTCAACCAGAGGAATTTATTAAACAGTAACAACAAAAATGAAGAGACATGGGCATTTAGAGTCTTTCTTCTAGATGGTCATCACTATTTCATGTATAATTCTTTCCCCTCATTTCCACCGGATTAGTGATTACTTTTACCTTTACTTATATTTGTGTGATATTAATTCCATGCAGTGTAATCTTTCAATGAAGTGCCTTTTTCAGTATTTCTTCCCATCTAGTGCCATATTCAGTGTTACCAGAAGAGGTGGAATATAGGCAGAAAATGTCCCTTAAGACCCTCCTGTTCATTTGACAGATTATATACGTAGCCAAATCTCTTGTTCCCTGCTGTAGACTGTCAGTTTTCCCTCTCATTTCTGTGGATTTATCAACCGGTTACTGAGGAGAGGAAAGTATTTTCAAATTGATAGGAAAATGTGTTGTGAAACCGCAAAAATGTAGCAAAGTCTCCAGGATAGGCCATGTATCTGGAACAGCTCTTTCAGGGTTTCCATTTTACTGGGGGAACTAAGTAGATTTCATTAGCCTGAACTGACAGTGTCCTTGGAAACCTGAGTGTGAAATCCTTCCATCTTTTATTGCCTTGTCCTCCAAGTGTCCATACAGACACCCTCATTCTCAGTATTTGGATGTTCTCAACTGCCTGTCTGGTGGCCAGGCACTCCAGAGTCTCCAGGAGGAATATCACAGAGAGCAAGGAGGAGGGAGGCTAGGGGTGTAGTGGTAGGAGGTGGAATGGAGTCGCCTCATGAGAGTGAGTTGCTCCCAGGTAAAGAATACTCACACCTCTGTTCTTCCAGGGAAGCCCTTTTTTAGGAGGAGGATATCAAGCCACATCTGTAGGGATTTTTCTTGCCTCTGTTTCCACACTTGCCACAACGCTTTGGAAAACTCATTTTCCAGCTTAGAGATTGTTTTGGAGCTGGCAGAAGACAGAAACAGCTTCAGTTTTATGTCACTCTTGAGTGCTGAACAGTCCTTTGGGAATATATTTATTGGCCTGTTGATTGCCCTGTGTGCCAGGTGTAATAGTTACAGTAACCTGTGCTAATAAGTGACCAAATGATTCTTTGTGCAGGTGATTTAATTTGATCGATTCCGTGCTTATGTGACAATTCTGTGCTGTTGAGGCCACCAGCTGGTGGTGTGATTGTGGAAATGGGTGTTGTTCTCCTGGTCTTAATTTAATGCACATTAGCTAGATTTCTGTGAGCTATCCCACGACAAGGAAATAAAAAAACACCTTTTTGGAAGGGAAGAGGAAGCAAGAGAGTGTAAGTCATCAGTAAGGGAGCTACAGTCTCTTCCTTGAGTGCCTGTGTTGTCAACATGAAGTTTGAGGAACTCATGAATTTTGGCTTTTTAGTCTTCCTCTTCACCTACGATAAGATATTGTAAGTAAGGTGTGTGACATGAAAATGTAGGTTCTCAATAATGAATATATATTGACGAACATTTAGCGTGAACTTGTTCCTCTTGGGAACGTTTTTACAGTGCAGGGGAGCATGTGGCCGTAACAAATTACCAAAGGCTTATTCTTTCTTCAGTATGCTAGGATTTTCATACAGATACTTGTGCTTTTCGTAACTTGGATTTCAAGTTACTTTCATCTCAGCAAAGGAACCATAAAAAGCACAAGAAGTGTATTTTGGCAGTCACCTCCATCAGTACAGGGGGCTGAAAGCAAACCACCATGTTTCCTGGTTAATTTCTGTTAACCTCTGGTGGAACTCCTGACGGTTTGAACTGGCACCAGCTCCGGGTTCCCAGTGCTGGAACTTCCTATCCTGAATCTGTACATAAAGATATCTTGGGAGTTTCCATGATGACGGCACATGCCGTATTCAGGGCAGTGCTTGAATGACCTGGCCTGAGAAATGTGCCTTAGGTAGTTCTAGAAAGAGACAAAGATAATGTATGAGGCAAGCTGAGTACAGTAGCCAAAAGAACATCGAGGCTGGTTTGCTTTTTGTCTGTCCTAATTAAAGACCTAAAGAGACGTGTTACTAAGCCACAAATATGTACTGGGCAGAGACCCCAGTGTTGTTGCTTCCAGGTAACTTGAGCCTGGAGAAGTGTGCATAACTGGAGAAAATGCTTTGCTCTGATGGGCGTGGCTGCAAATCTCATGCAGTTAGAAAGTGAAGGCTATCTTTGGCATGCCCACAAAGTCTACGACTAATTTAGCGGGTATTAACGTTGCCTTTGATTATCAAATCAAAGTTCAGTAAAACGATGTTTGTTCCCAAGATGTTAACTTTCTGAAAAGTCACTGTATATCAGTTAATTAGCGATGTTTATAGGATCGGCATGTTGTTAAATAAACAAATTAAACATTAATTAAAATATGAGTATTACAATCTTAAAATATACAGTTATATGACCTTTTTAAACATATGGCTTATGTACTACTCTGTGCCACTGTTACAATTAATTAGAATCAAATCTAATAATGAGAATGTTTACTCTCTAATGAAGCTAAATGTGGAGATCTCTTTCCTGTTTGTCGCTGCTGTTACAATGAGCGGTGTACTAAAATCCTCAGTTATCGCAGTTAAATAAACTTGTTACTGATTGGAGTTTTGATCTGCAGATTAGGAGTTCTTTGCTGCCCATATTGCTCTTCAAAGCACAAGGATAGCCTAAAATGGCTCCAGATTATGATGTATGGCTGCTCTTGTGAAACTGCAGCTGCGAATCTAAAAGAGGATGTAACCATGCAGAATCGCTCTTTTAGATGGTCATTAGCGCTGCATAAGTACAAGCCTCTTTTTCAGATAGCATTTATTCTTCACGGTTCTTCTACTAGTATTTGATGGCAATGTCATTTGCCAAGCATTGAATAACAATGAATGTTTTATTGAAGTACAGTATTCTGAACCAGTGCTTTTTAAGCTGTTTAAGTGCTTAATTTTCATTTGACTGCTCCTTTTCATGCAAATGTGAGTGTAGCAGAAAAAGCCAATACATTCTCCTCTGTTGTGCTGTTGTGATGTGCTGGACTAAGCTGAAGGCTTGTGTGTGGGAGAAGGAAGCATAGCTTAATTTGTCATATTTATCCACTGGCATCCTGCTCAATCTCTATTCTTCATTCTTCATTTTACTTAGAACGAATGGGTGCAAAAAAAAAACAAACAAACAAACAAAAAAAAAAAAAAAAAAAAAAAACCAGAAGACATTCTGTGTGATACTAAGGAAAAAGCAAGCCAAGAAACAGTCTCTTCCTTGCCCCCAAACAGATGGAAGACCAAATTCCAGATTCCTTTTATGGCAATGAAAAGAGGAATTAAGTCTAAATAGTTTAATGCTTGGTTCTTTCATTCTTCTTCTAAGGATCTCAAAGCAAAGTAGTCATTAGGAGTTCATTTCTGAAAGGCAGGTTTTTATGTGGTTAACACCTACAGCTATGGTAAGATTTTTCAACAGCACCCACCTTTGCCATTATAAGAAAATCTGAGGGGAAGCCAATGCACCCAGTGTACTTTGTTCTTTTGAACATCTGGCCTGTTGTTTTGATTCGTGAGCTATTCTGAAAATCTGCCATCACTTCTGTGTTTTAAATCCTAATTAAATATAGTATGCAGGCTGGCGATAAGCTTCATAATAGCAATGCTGTCGCCATTTTATAGACAGTGAAATTGAGATGGAAAGATTATGGAGTTACTGAACATTACCAATATATTTCCATACTGAATAGCTCCATCAGAAGAGGCTTTTAGAGCCTAAATTCAGATCCAAATAAGTACATCTTTTATTACAGCCTTTCAAGGTTTTAGAACCACAAAGGAAATTGACTGCACTATGGCATGGAACTTAGTCATACTATGCCATAAGCACTGACAGCATCCATTCCTACATTATCATCAGACTCTTTAACTTGATTTGGGTGGGTGAATTAATATCATTTGTTTTGGGACAGATGCTATATCCATTTTGCAGGCAGTAACAAATACTGTGCAGACTTTTAAGTGTTGTTACACTAATTTCAATAGATTGCTCTGTGATTCTCTTCTAATTTTAAATAGTAATGAAAGCTATTGGTCAGTCTTAAGTAGATATTCAAACTAATCCAGACTACGGAAGTTTAAACTCCTTTTCTTTTGCCATGTGAGAGTTAAGAATTTTCTGTATTATGTATATTAAGATTGAAGAGGTTTGTGTTTATCTGATTTTGTTTTGCCCCTTTTTTAATTGAAAAAGTTAGTTTTCTTTGTAAGCATGTGTCTAAAGTTCTGTGCGTGTATTCAGAGATCCACCGTCTATCTCTACCGCAGATGACTTCTTACACATTTTCCAAGGTTATTTTTGGTGTTCATTTTTCTCATTTCTCTGTCCTCAACGTACAAGCATGTCTTTGGGTATCTTGCAGTCATTTTTTTTTTCTACTTGACCATTAGTCATGTTGATACTCTGGTGATAAAGGAAGCTTTATTTTCAATGCATTTTTAACAGTACAGTATCAGGACCTGTCACATAAATATTTTGTTGACATCAAAAAGACTATGTAAAAACCTATAATTATGCAAAAACATAGATTGAGTTTTATTTAACCCATTTCAAACTTGAAAAGGAAAGATGACTACACTGTTTCTAGTGTCTGAGAGGAACGAAATTCCAGAAGTAAATAAATACAGTGGCCATCAAATCTAACTTACTATGTTTTAGTTACCTAAAGTGCTACAAGCCTTGTAGTTTCATTTTTAATGTGTATCACTTTAAGGTAATTAAGTGTTGATAGTGTTTCCTACGTTTTCAGACTGGGTAGCTCCTTCAAAATTGAAAAGTAAGTATGTTGTCATTTTTGGTATCTGAGAGTAGTGTTTGCAACTACTTGGTTTGAGAGTAGGCTTTGAACTAAAATACCATATTACACATTGAGAACTGTTGTCAACCAGTGCACTTTTTGTGTTTTATTGTTGTACAGTATTTGCTTTAACTCATTTAAGAGTTGGTGCAATAAGAAGGAAAGTAAAAGTAGCAGAGGTGTAATAAACACTGGTTTAATTTTTATAGCACAGTACATTATAGAACTATAAAACTGTGTGATTATCTAAGTCATTAACACTGTCTTAAATCAAATAAGTGTTTAGAGCCTGACACAGTGCTGAAAACCAGTGTATCAGCGACTTTCTAAAAGAGAATTTGAACAGAAGCCAGTGTTGCTTGGAAGAAAGATTCTGCCGTTATGCATCATCAGGAGCTCAGCATTAAGGATATCATCCAACTATTATCTTCTCAAGCATTCCCTGTTTTACAGCGCTCCTATCTATATAATTTTCATACTTCCCTGAGAACTGTAGAATGTAAAACCCACAGAGCATTTGTGCAGGATCACCACCAAAAATGGGTTACTTGATTTAAGTTCTGCCTTGCACTTGGTTTATGAAAGTCTTTGTTTTCACTAGCTGTTGCATCCTGGATTTATTGATAGCGTATTAGGAGGCATAGCAGGAGCAAATCTAAAAGCCATTAGTCAATTAAACTCTACCGTTCTGTTAGAACCCAGTTGATCCAGGCACCATATTCTTTGTTTGTGCTCTTAAACTGTTTTTTTTTTTTTTTTTTTTTTTTTTTTTTTTTTTTTTTTCTTCAATATTTTCAGTGATTTAAGAGATCCTTAATTGCCTGATTGGAGACATTTGGGGTGTCCAAGACTTTTGTACACAGACTGCTCGTCAGTCTCTGTAAATGATGTCTTTAAGTTGAAAAGTTAGAAAATCTTGATGCTTCTTTTAACACAGACTAAAAATAAATAAACAGTCTCTCTCTCTGTAATTTGCTAGATGCTGGAAGGCTACTCCTGTCAAACCTTACTCATGCCACTTGGCACACCAAGTTCCACATTTGGCATTAGTCTGCATTAGTTCATTCAAAATTGAAAACAATGTGAGAGAATGCTTGGAAGATAAATTTCCTGTCTTGGCCAGCTGAACAAGAACATGGCCTCTTAATAAATCTAACATATTTTCATTATTTTTTTTTTCTATTTGATCAGCTGCACCATGGTTGAATCACTTTCCTATTTTATGATACTCTTATGAAGGTTAGCAATTGGTTTAGATGACATCTCCCCAATAAATGTTTTCCCAGGTTAGCTTTTAAGCAGCCAATGCAAAATCACAAAATCATTTCAAAATCAGCAGTCCTCATAAAATAATATGGATGAAGCACAAGGGAATACACTGAAATTAAAAACGTGGGTTTTTTGAAGGTGGCCTCTCATAGCATGGAGTCCCTATTAGACATGTAAAAGACATGCATCCTTTTTGGACATGTATCAGAGAGAATCTTTCATTTGAAAACAGTGGACATGTTCTCAGACCGTGTCTAGGATAATATGAAAAGTATTTCTAAAATCCTGTCAGCTGTTAATCTGTGGGTGATAGATCTTTGAGGAGCTGGTGCCATGCAACAGGCTGTGTTTTCAGGCACTGCTTCCACTAGGGGAAGAAGAAAGCCCAAGCCCAAGTCAGCAAAGGCCTGTGACACACAATATGGAGTTGTCAGGCATTGGGGTGAGCCTGAGATGTGCAGGCAGGTCTCCGTGGGCAGCTGCCACCTCCACGGCTGTGCCAGCAGAAGGTTGTGAGGGTCATTCATGCCCTTCCGTGCATGCATGGTGCCTGGGGCCTCACCTGCAGAAACCAATCTCAAACTGAGCTGTCGCATCCCACTTTACCGTGGGCCTGGCATGTCAGGATGAGTCCCACCAAAACCAAGAGACAAGTCATGGAGCTTTTTGTCAGGATCCGAGCCATGCACCTGCTCAGCTGTGGGAACGTGAGAGCTGATGGAAGACTGTTAAAACTGCCATGGTAGGTGTCCCTGCAGCAGGGACAGCTGTGGAGGCTAACAGCAGTGTGGTTACCCCGACAAACAGCCCGGGACCGAGGTCTCTGTGCTCCTGCTGTTCTGCAGTATGAATCCACTGCTCAGGAAGGCTGCTGCCGGTGTGACATCCTGCACCAGGATGGGCTGCAGACCAGGTGAAAGTGGCTGATGGGGATGAGTGTCTGGAAGAACAGGGCAGAATGGAACTGCTCAGAGTGACTCGTCAGTCAGTGTGTGTGCTGGGGGTGTAATTCTTGAGTTACTGGCTGCGAGCAGCAGGTCCAGCCTAGGAGGTTCCTGCCTCTTACCTGCCCTTTGCTACAGGTTAATTGCTGGCAGTACCTGAGCTAGACTATGGTAAGGCAGGTCTGGAAAGGCCCCACAAACTGAACTCCCTTCTTCACAGGGTACCCTAAAACACAGCATTGGTGGAATTGATCACAGAGGCATGCTGTTAGACAACTCTTTGCATTTTTAGACCCCTGGGTCAGGTCCAGACAGGGATAACTGTTGACAGGACAGTGAGTGAACCGAGCTCAAAGACTAACCACTTCATTTTGCAGCCTTTCAAGTGCCAGCGGTAGGCTGGTTTAGGTCCATCTCAATATCCATGTTTGGATTTTTACAGAGACATAGCTGCTTTTGTCTTCCTATATTCTCGTGTTGTTTTTCTTCATTTGTGTGGAAGAAAAATAAACCTCTTGTCAGCCACGCTGCATACGAGTCAGAAAGAAAAGCACATTTGTGGGACCTTTTCCCACACCTTTGAAGACTGAAGTGAGCCTGATTTGGTAGTATTTCTGCTTTAGCTTTTGTAAGTCATTAGTGAGACAGAGTAAATGGATGCCTGGAAGGCTGGCTAATTTGTTTATAATAGTAAATGGCTCTGGTTTTGAGAGAAAAGCCATCAAACACTTTGTGCATGGATGTTCATTTCCAAATATCTGAATAATGATTGAGGTTGTATAATTGATACATGCAAGAAAGGAATGCATAGAAGTTGTCGCCTTTATCCACCAAATAGGGCTTTTGCAGCCTTTTACAACTTCCCATATGTTAATGAAAAACATTTTCTGAGAAATTGGCAGCTTTGCGCTTTGTAGCTGATGCCAGCTCTTTTCATGGACCAGTTCAAGGCAGAGCAAAGGGAAAAATGCCTTGTTTTAGTGCGTGAATTACTCTGACAAGCTTTCACATTGCCCCTCCTCTTATTAATATTCTTTTTGATGTGAGCTTGTAAAACAGAGGATTGGCTGTTAATCTCTGGGATCTCAAGGGCTTTTGGCAGTGGCCCATAATTGATGTGTTCACATGGCTGTTGTCTGACTACTAATGATTAGACAGCAGTGTTATCTCCTAACTAAATCTGTGTTGCTTATAAATCACACTTGATAAACTGCAGTTTCATTTCTTCAAAGGATCTGTACATGTCTATATACTTTGATAGAACTGCCAGAGGCAGTTCATGATTTCATGACAGCTTAGATTAGTTTTATTCTTTATTTCAGTTGAGCAAAGTATTTGAGTTTCTATCATGTGCTCAGAAATGTTTCTTTTTGTGATAAATTCATCAGGCAGTGAACAGAGTAAAAAGCATGTGTACAATTCAGGCAGAGCATAGAATAGGAGGTGCAAGATACTGTAGAATACCACACATAAAATGTGGAATATTTGAGCTAATGCTTTGCTTTGCTTTATTTGAACAGAAAGGAAGCTTCATTTGCAGCGGTTGTTGATCACTGCTGGACTGTAAAATAGTCTATAAGACAGCATGTGAAAGGGGGAAGTTAAAGGTTAGACTGATGTACTGAAGCACAAGGTGTTTCAGTAACGGTATCTGGAATTTGTGGAGTGAAACTATGTCCTTTCCATGGCTCTGTTCTTTCTCAGCAAGACAGGAATGATAAGCCTTTACTGAAAGTCTGCAAACATAAACTTTTGTCTGTGCTGGGTGCTTAGAGAACATGTTAATGAGGATCCCTGGGTACTAAGGTAAAATCAGTAGGAAAAAATGTGTTTGAGGTAGGGACATGAGAAGAGGCATCTCAAGGTTGCCTGCTGCTAAGCCACAGGAAGAGCAAGCTTCAGCTGTCTGTTCCAGGCCATATAACCAGATGATTTGGTGCCTATAGCATAGATAGTTTCATGAAAGAGAATTAAAAGAACACTAAACCTAGGTTTTTCCTCTCTGCCAAGACTGAATTGTCTCAAAACTGAGGCAAGTAGGTAAGCAAATTTACAGAAGTCTTCAGTGTTGACTCCAGATCTTATATTTGTCTTCACATTGCAAATTTAATCCTTTAGTTTAATTAAGGATTATTGGACACTTTGTGTCAGTGCCATGTTCAGTGTAGAAAGAGGAAAAAAAATGCATTCTGAATGAAATAAGTATTAGCAGTTTCCTCCTCACAAGGATTATTTCCTCTTAAAAATCTTCACATAAAAAATTATTTGAAATGCTCATTACCCTGTAGCTGGTAAAACTTACACTCAATCCAAATTCTGCCATTAGTTTTGCTTCAGTGAAACTACTCTGGATTTACACCAGAGTAAAGATATACACCAGTTGAAAGGAAATATATATATATACATACACACACACACACACATAATAAATTGACTTTCCCTAAAAGATTGTAAATATTCTGAACTGGGAGAGCTGGAGAGTTGGTTGTTTTTTGTTGTTGTTTTTCTTTTTTATTTTATTTTATTTTTTTTTTTACTTTGAGAGTAAAGCATTATTATTATTATTATTATTATTATTATTATTAACTATAATTCTCCAACAGCAGGTAGTTGTACGGATAGCTAAATAATAATGATTCAGCTTCCTTTTCAGTAGAATTACCAGGCTGAAAGTGGAAGCTGAAAGGTCATTTTAAACTCGTCTTCAGTGAGCTGCTGAAAAATCATAAATGCCTCTGTCCCGTTCTTAAAGGTAGTAATAATGACTTATTCTTTAAACAGAATTGGGGCATGGTATCAGATGCTTTGTAGTGTTTATAGCTAATACAATGAAACGTTGTATGAGAGAGAGAGTGGAACTAACCAAGGCAGGATCCTACCTTCTATGCAAAAGCCCAAGTGAGATACCTAAGGCAATATTATAGAAAGATTCACCTCTCTCATCTAAGGGCTAGCTAAATTAGAATTTTGAGGGTCCGTAGACATGGATAAATACAGGTCCATGAAGTGAAATGATTAATATTCAAAACATGCTAAAAATATCATCTGTAAGAATCTAGTTAGACAAATAAAAGGTTTTTGTATACATAGACCATCAGGGAGGCATAGTTCTTTGAGGATTATAGAGGTGAATTAATGAACTGAGGAATCAACAGCCTGAATCACAATGTATGGACTTCAAACTCACAAAGTAGTCAAGAGATGGGTAGAAGGAAACACAAATCTAATGCTGGCATATCGATGCGCTGGAAGTCAATGAAGTGTGAAGAAGCCTGACTAAAGGTACTCCTGCTCTCTTCTGAGCCTTGCTTTAGTCCGGATTTTGAAATGCAGATTCCTGGAAACAAAAATTGCAGAACTAGATTGATTCTTTATATCCCTACCGGAATGGCTGCAAAGGCAGATTTTCCACCAGAGCTCCGTGATGCTGTTGGCTAACTGAAACCATCTTTTGTTAGTTGTGTTAACTGCTGCTGCAGGGTCATAGGGTTGTCTAAGATTTGCTTGGAGAGGGAATGAAACCTTGAAAAGAAACGCAACAGTTCAATGCATTTCCATAAGGAAATACCTGATGTTTTTCATGGTTGAGTCAATCAAACACTTATGGAGAAGAAGCAGTGATTGTCATTTTGTTTATACAAAAAACATCATTGTCATAGTTTACCTCTTCCAAAAGGTCACAGAACTAGAAAAAGCTATACCTAATCCCCTACTCGGAAATATCGGTGCCTTGATTTTTACCGTATTTGGTCACATGACACCATCTGGTACAGGAGATCATCTTGTGCACACTCTGTGTGAATCCAAACAGTTCACAGAAATGTCTTTCTTGACGAGTGGAAGAGAGTGTGTCTCTGTGGACAGCATAGGGATCTTGAGAGAGGTTCAGTGCTGTTCATTCTCTGTTAAGGCTTAGCAAAGCAGACGTGAGGTGACTGAAGGCTGGAAGTGTAGACACAGCTGCTGAGTAGGGGAAAACAACTTTCAATGGAGGAGGCTGCTCTAGAGACCTATGGGCAAAGTTATCTCAATGAATGCGGTTTTCTTGGGCTGAAAGAGGAGAACTGTCTTCACTGGAAAATTGTAGGTGGTGATCTGGGCATCCTCCCAGGCCTCTGCCAAACATTTCAGTTGTCATACAGTTTTTCACAGATGCAGTGCTTGGCAGAAGGGTATCTCTGGCAGCTGTCAAATGCTTATCTTTCCCACAGCAAAACGGGTGAATGTCGCTGGGAAATCCCAAGCATCTGAGCTAGAACAGGAGATACAAGAGAGGACCTTGCCCGGTGTTCAGCGTCATTGTCTCTGCATTAAATCCTACTGAAAGCTTTCAGTTCTCATCGTGCTTTTCATTGTACGTTTGTGCTGTCCTAAAAAGTATTACCTGTATAGTATTTGTGGAACTGCCAAACATACGGTCCTGTCCTGATGGAGAAGGTCTGGAGGTCTGCATGCAGAAAGAGTATGCAACTGTCAAAAGGTGTTGTCTTTGCAGGACTGTGTTTGCTCGTTTAGCAGTTAATTGGAGTGGCATAGGAAAACTTGAATACAAGCAGTATTTTTTTCCCATTACAGAAAATAGCATAAGAGTTTTGAGTGGATTTTTTTTTGCTTCATATTCAAAATACAGAAGTTATTCCAGATATGAGTGATGTGCTAATGTATGGGGAAAAAGAGCCATTTTCCCTTACAGTGTCCTTCCACTTGCTTTTTTTTTTCTTTTTCTTTTTTTTTCCTTCCCCAACTTTCAGTTAAGTGAAGTTCACCTGAGGTACAGGAAATACTCAGTCTCCATGTAGACGCTACTTGTGTTATTCAGTTCAACACAATTACATCTTGGGTTTCTTTTCAATATACTACAATATTGGGAAAGCACATTTTATAGATTATTATTGAATTGAGAATTTAAGTCTAAATTTGCAATTTAGGCAGTCTGAATCTCCTTCATTCTTCCTTAATATTCAGGCTCCTGTGATTCTCAAATAAATTGACCAAAATAACAAATTTCCTTACTACCTCTGACTGTCCTGTATGTTGAATGTAAGGCTTGTAATAGATCTCTACATCTGTGTCTTATGTTTCTTTCCTATATTCTAAACATGTCTTTCACAGCACTGACCCTTTTTTCTCAATAATTTGGTGTAGAAAACTTGTTTTCCTAAAATGCCTATATTGGTCAGTAAATATGTGTTTTAATAAATACAGCATCTTTGTTATTAACTAGTATTTCAAAGGTATAATTACTTCTGAGAACAATTTAGTATTTTTATAAAACAAACAAAACCAAAAATCATCAGTTCTGTTAAGTACAGAGTCAAAATTCTACTGCATGGCTTCTTGAGTGAGTCTGAATGAAAGAAATACTGAATTGAGATCTAATTGATATTTTTCAGATAAAAACAATATTCTTTTTGGAGGTCATTTTTGTTACAGGCTAACAAATATGCATAAGATAACAGAGTAGAATATGAAGGACTAGCTTTATGTTTTAGATGTAAGTTCTGGTGGGGCAAGGGTTGTATGACATGTCGAGAAGGGCAGACACACTCCAGAGCACACTAACATTTTTTCCACGTCAGATTCTCCCACATTTGTTTTCTTTCAAAGTAGTTTTCATTGATTTCATTAGAATTACTTCTGATTTATGATGTTGTGAATGAGATTAGAATGGGGTCTTCTAGGGTCATTGTTGCTTTAGAGCATTAAGGTAGGGCAGGCACACTTTATATAAAAACAAGGTAATCTCTCCTATACCGTGAAATCCAGGAAAAGCAATTTGGAGAGAAGCAAGACTTCCATATAGGCCTGATTTTCTTTATTTCCTGCTGTTCATTTCAGAGCCATTAAGTAATAATAACTCTAAAGATCTTGTCAGTGTCAGTTTCAAGGTTGGAGGTTTCTCATTTCTTTCAGTCTTACATTGGTGTCTTTTTAAAGGAATGATTAACTTTTGCAAAGAGTCAGGCTTTTTTAGGTATACCCCAAATTAGGTCTGGAATAGGTTTTTGCATTGTTTCTGCTACTGTAGACATTCCCCCTTGACAACGCCAGTAGTAAATGTTACTCAATTTAGAAAGCAGTAATTTCTTGCAAAGGGTTATCCTGAGCCTTAAAGCTGCTTCTTAAACCTGGACTTTTCTCCAGTCTGTATATTGGTAGATGGAGTGAATGGTTTTTGGCATGTGCATTTCAGAATCACCTGGTGGGTGACACTGGGGTGGTGTATGACCCTATTTGGTCTTATGCTGGTAGACTCTATCTTCATTAAAATTTATCTTCAAAGATGTATCTTCATTAATGAGGCGAACCTAAACATACTTTCGTGGCTATAGATGTGATTGCACACTGCAGTGGTTCACATCACATGGCCTGACTGTGTGGCAGCTATTTTCTTGTTTGCATTTTGTGACTGTGACAGAAACATTACACACTTTTGACGGATGCCCTCTGAAAGTTTTCAAAGTTGAAATGAATGAAGTAAATCATAGAATCATTGAATCAGAGAATGGCCTTGGCTGAAATGGACCTTAAAGATCATCTAGTTTCAACCCCCCTGCTCTGGGCAGGGTTGCCAACCACTGGAGCAGGCTGCCCAAAGCCACATCCAGCCTGGCCTTGAATGCCTCCAGGGATGGGGCATATATATGAATAGATACAGAACACATTCATGTGGTAGTATGATCAAATGTGATCTGCTTAAGTCTCTATGAAAAGGGAGTTTACTTGGAGTAATACTGTGAATTTGCTTCTGGTCAGATAAATAAATGGCATGGCGCATGTGACCATAGATGTTCTTGAGATTTTGCTGCTCTTTTATTCATGTGGGTTTCCCATGGAAGTACATGAGAGTTTGTTCCAGAAGGATTTGACATTCTTCCACCCCTGGAGGAATCAGAGTATGATACAGCTGATTGCAATAGTAGGATGCTGAGCGCTTTTTCATCTAAGAAGTCCCCTCAAATCCGTGCGCTGCCTTCTCTGCGGTCAGCATTGCCAATAGGTCAGCAGGAAATTGTCTGCAAAGAACATCAAATATCCATTTGCAAACATGATCTTATAAACTTACACTGCATTGGAAAGATGAGTTTTGCTGAGTAGAACTTAATTACAGCATCTAAAGTGCCTGCGTAAGTGAAGGAAAACCCTGTTTATTAGAAGGTCTGCTTATTAGAAAGTAGCTAGAGTGGCATTTCCTCTCTTATCCAGACCCTTTTCCACATACAGGCTAATGTCATTTTTTGTCATGTTCAGATAGAGGAGCACTCCGTGGAGCACTGACTACAGTACTTGGCAGGCATTCTTCGTTTTCTGTGAGCTTTCTGCTACTGAGAGCCATAGCTCTCTGATACAATCAAACACTTGGCAGTGGAAAGCTGCCATGAATAACACTCCAGCTTTGTAGCCTTTGTTACTAATCAGCTCTCAAAAGCTCTTGGAATTAGGTGAATGAAGAAAATATTGCTTGAATATTTCAGTCTTTTCCGGAGCCCTTTGATTATGTGTATAAAGAGAGCATCTATGTAAATAACCTTCCTCAGATTTAGCTTTTCATTCTCATATTGGATTGTGTGATAAACAGAAAGGCTACTGCTCAGTACGCACCAACACCTGGGAATAATCATGCAGAAATAACAGTGAGAAACTGCAGAGCGTCTGTTCTTGACATTAACTTTCCTCAGTTTAACAGTCTGCCACCACCAGATGTTAGTCTTATGTGCCTGTTTTCCACTGGAGATGGAGGCCTTCCTGCCTCCCTCTTTGCCTCTAATAGCTCGCATCAGTGCCCTTTGGAGGATTCATGACAACAACCGTGTCACCACAGCTATCACTGAGAGCCTCCACTCCGCTCTGCTGGCATTACGGTTATCAAACCGGATGGGGCCATTTTAAAACGTGGAAAACTGAAGCAATATTTACGCTCCGTGTATTTTGTGGTATGAGTAAAGTCATCATACTCGTGCAGCTCTCACGAATCTCAGGGAGAGCTAATGTCCACTGAGTCCTCAGCCAGAGGCTCGGTGCTCAGATGTAGCACAGCAGCAGCCCCTTTAGCTCTGCAGCATCCACTCTTTGGCCTTGTCCCATAGGAGTCATTTTCGTGGAAAACATGGACATCTATTAGCAGTTCTAAATAAGCCAGAGCCGAGTACAAATATTTGTAACGAAGAAGTTGGTAGGCTACACTGTCAGTTCCATGCTTTCTTTTTAGCTCCTTTGTACCAATTACAAGACTTGGAAAGTGAAAGACACATCTGCCAGTTAAGTCTGCATTCATTTAAAACATTTGCTAGATTAGTTTGATAATAGTAAACGTCCTTTTTTCCTCTGATGAGTTGTGTTTCATGGAAGAATGATGTTGCATGTGGACTAGGAGATTTTGCACAGCGTTACAAAACACCATGTAAACCATCAAGCAGGCCGTTCAATAGTGTTTCTTCATTTTATTAGGCTTTATGTATGTTTTATAAGGCTTAGCTTTTCTAAAGCACCAGGCTCCCCTGCCTTGCCAGCTGAAGATACATGTTCTCCTCTGGCTTGCGATGAGGTGGGTTGAGGGCTGAGTACTCCTCCAAATGGCACCACGGGGTACACAACGATGGCGAGAGGCTGACAGAGCCCCATGAGGCAGCACAAAGTCCATGTCCCCTCAGACCAGGCACATGGGTCAAGTTTTACATTTACTGCTAGACGTTGCAAGAGAGAGCTGCTGCTCCTGGGGGCCATTTAGTACTTGATTTGCATGTGTGCACTCATGTCTGTGCTGCAAGGGATGTGTGTTTGTGCTCAGACTTTGCAAGCACCATGGCATAAAGAGTGAAGATACTGATGCACCACTGTATTGTTTTGTGCCACAGTAACGCTTGTGCTGGTAGTGTTTTGTCGGTATTAGTAGGCTTTTAAACCTTATGGATACTTTTAGTATTCATGTTGTGCTTTGATTTTTTTTCCCCTTTGCTTTGTTCTATCTCTAACCTGAAAATTATTCCTAAATCAAAAGGCCTATATAAAGTCCTATTAGAGTCTTAAATTAGCAGAGCTCCTCATCCCCTACCTCCTCGGCAGTGAAGAAAAGTTATAGGGGAAGAATGTGATTATAGTTCTCTCCTGTCTTCTCCCTGGTTCTAGTATAATCGAGATCACAGTTCAGGCTCATCATACAAAGATCATACCAAATGCTATTGTTTAATATTTAGCTCACTGTGCATGCTCACCTGCATGCACAATTAAAAGTTGGCTCTCTGTCTGGTAGTATAAATAATGCTTAAAGCAAAAGAATTAATTGTTACAAAGGCCATTTACTTTTATCATTTTAAATTTCCGTTTCGTTTTCTCATTATCAAAAGTGTCCATGAGACGAGAGATCTGATATGTGATCCAAAGTATATGTGATAGAAAGGTTATTACTCTTTAGTACTTTTTTCTCGTTGCCTCCCATTTGCTAACTGGGCTTTAAGACAATGCAGGATTAACTTTGATCTATGTTAAGATATATTTGAATGAGACCTAGATGACACTGAAGTGAGTCATCTTCTCTTTCCTGTCAAGCCTCCTTACAGGGGTCCAAAATTAAAAACAACCTAGACTTAAAGACATTTAATCATCAATTTGAAAGTAGCTAGAAAGCTATCTTTCTGAATTCTTGGACTGAAGAAGGATTTTGGGGTGTGGTGTCTATGATCCAGTGGGCCAAATATGCATGAATTTTAGGAGGTACATTTAATTGTTTTAGCTAGTTTAGTGGGTACAATCCTCATTTATCTTTTCAGTTTCAAAAGACCTTATGACCATAGTGAAATACTAAGAACACTCAGGCCAGATCCTTGTACAGAAAATGTACTACTGGGTATATTGAAAGTCATACAGCAAAGATAACTTCTAAAGTCCATGTAGACACATTGACTGTATATGAGTTTCCTGTGCACAGGCAGATTGTCTGATTGTCTGGCAAATTGTATTCTTCCATGTATGCATTTTGGAAGCTCTTAGATATTACACGGTTTTGATAGATTCCTGTAAAAGTCCTCATCTGTTATTTCAAGTGAAATGACGTAAATATTATCTGTAAGCTGTTAGGTGGGTGATCCTAATGCATTTTAAGTGACTGGAAAATAAGAGATTATATTTGATGGCATTTGGGTATTAGAATTGTTCCAAGTACTAATTTCTCGATGATGCAGATGAAAAAAATGTCACTTGTGTGTCTTTGTTCTGTCTTTATAAATGTTTTTCTTTAAATAGAAAATGAAGTTGCCAGTTTGCAAAATTAATTTCCATCCACAAATCAGTCTCTGTCAGCACCAAGAAAAAAAGTGTCTTCAATACTTTATTCTTAAAAACAAAACAAAACCCAAAAATGTTTGTTTCATACTAGCTGTCTGACAACAGGGAATAGTCTTGTAGAAATGTAGCAATTTGCCTTGTTTAGCATGATAGATAATTTTGTACATAATTTTTCATGTGCAGCATTTGGGCTGATGTCGAGAAAATTAAATTCATAAAACTGAAATTACCAATGGTACTCCAAATCCCTGCATATGCAAATGCAGTCCAAGCAAACTGGATTTTTTTTTTTTTTTTTAAATAATAAAAAAAATCTCACAGCATCATTATAGTAAGTCTGTCTGTTGCTTTCAGGTTGATCCCCTGTTTACAGTGCCTGCACCTCCACCTCCGATTTCCAGCAGTATCACACCTCAGATTCTGCCTTCCTACTTTTCTCCATCTTCATCCAATATTGCAGCACCAGTCGAGCAGCTTTTGGTACGGACTCGTTCAGTGGGTGTAAATACTTGCGAGATTGGAGTTGTAACAGAACCCGAATGCCTTGGACCCTGTGAGCCTGGGACCAGCGTGAACTTGGAAGGAATTGTGTGGCATGAAACCGAAGAAGGTAAATTGTTTTTTCCATTAGGCTTGCCTGTTAGATATGTTAACAAAATGGAGATTCTGCCTGGGTACTGTGGGGGGGCTTGCTTGTCTGTTGGGACACCATAATGTACAGTGGCAGACACAGCTGCTAGCTAAGCTAGTGGGTTTTTCTTTTAAAACAAATGGCAGATTTTTATTATTTAAGCAGTCATCTTTTTCCAAATGACCTGCCAAGTAACCCTGATAAACAATAGAATTGTTTCCTATTTCTGTATTGAGAAACACGTATGAATAAAAATCTAACAGAGTAGCATAAATATGCTGTTTAAATGCAAATCATGAGGAGAGTGTATGTGAGAGGAGTGGATATGTGAATGTTTCAGATGAAAACTTAGAAAGCTGAGTATTTTGGATATCAGATACTACGATCGAAAATTCTGCCATTATACAATAATGGAGGCCCCAGAGACCCTTCAGAAATTCTGTTTGATGCTGTGATAATCATTTGCATTTTGGTTGTTTGAAACGTGGTTTAAGAGGAAAACATCCTTGTTCTAAGAGAGATGTTCCATCTGGTGAAGAAGTGCTATCTAAGCCAGACTGATTTCTTTAATACCCTTTGAAGGCATTTGGCCAAGTAGGAGTGCTGGAGAGCTTCAGGGAATTCTAAATGTTGATTGGCTATGATTTAGAACAAAGTAAAAAGAGGATTATGCTGTGAAATGCAGATTTTTCCGTTTTGGTTTTCAAAAGCTCATTATTATTCTCTTGTTAATATTAAAAATACTGCATGTATCCTCTAAACTACTGCAGTTTTTGTTTTGACAGTACTGGATTTCTCCAGTTCTAGCTGCGTGAGAGTCTTCCTTTGATTACTCTTATGTTTGTTTTGAGGATCATTTAATTGTTAGTGGTCTACCACTGTCAACAGTGAGAACAAGATTATTTACTAAGGGATGTAATGAAAGAATACAGCGGTGCATTGCTTCATGATAAATCTTGACATCCTGCAGACATACATTTAATGGCATTTGGTCCTTTGTAGTGATACATAAGACCTCACCAAAGTGCTCTGCACTGTCCTCTCAAAAATCAATAGAGTCAGATTTACTCGCTTGTATATGCTTTCATCCATCTATCTTTCTCTCTATATGTCTCCAGCAGATTCATAAGGTAGATTGATCCTTTTAGATTGTTTTTAAAGCACAATATAAATTCTGTTTTAAAATATCCCTGCAGAGATGACTGCCCGTAGCAACTCCAGTTTTCCTTGACTGGCCTGTATTAACCGAGTTGGAATGTGTGGGCGTTAACTGTGGTGACATGAAAGAGCAGTAGCCGTTAATAGTGTTATTCTTGCTGAATAAACTAAACTTCTGACCCCCACTGAATTTAAGAAGCTTGTCTTGTTAAAGGTCTGGCACCAGAAATGAAGTATTTAAAATAAATAAATAAATAAAGTGCGTTCTGGTCAGGATGACATTCCATTTACCAGTTTCTCAGCACTCCACTGGTTTAAAAGCTCTTGTTATTTAATAGAAATTAACTCCCTTAACCTTTTCTCGGTTTGTCTAAAACAATTTTCTGAAACAACTCAGAGTTCAATGACGGCATGTTTAACTGTAATGGTTTAGAATGTGCCTGTGTTCACAGCTTTACAATTACTGTTTGGCAAGTCTACATCAATGAGCGAGTACAGTGATACATGCAGTGGGATTTTAAATGCTCTAGAACTGTAGCTAGAGTGACTGAAGATAATTGATAGGATTTTGTGTTGTACAGTTTGTACTGTGGTCTTATATTGTATTGTTTCAGACTCTGCTTAACTGAAGAAAATATAACTTGCATTCTGTTTTTCCTCCAAACCAGTGTTCACAATCAAGACTCTATTATGAAAAATGAGTTCTTAATGATCAGTTTTGCATTTTAATTGGGTTTTGACATTTGGGGCACACATATATGTATGTATTTAGCTGTTTTCAAATTTCCTGACACATTCATGAAAGCAACTATGTAGCAGCTTGCATAAAGCCATTTCTGCCAAATTTTAGAAAACAGGGTGCAGATGGGTCTTCTATTTGCCTTTAACAGAAGGATGATTATCAGGTACTCATTTTCTCCAGTTACAATTCTGACTTTAATTAGGCCAGAACACGACCTTTGCTAAAATTGGTGTATCTCCAGAATACTCTAACCGAAATCATTGTAGGTGGTGAGATACAAAACCGTTTTGTTGTTCATAATGTCCAATTGAAATATAAATTTCTTTTGTAATATCCATATGTTTTTTTTCATATTTACTCCCTTCACTGGTTTCCAAAGCCTAATAAAAACATTCATGCAGACTGACATCTATTTAGCTGTCTATAAATGAAATGGCTGTTTTAGGGAAAAAAAAAATACCACCACCACCACCAAGAAGCTAAGGTATGAAAATTTCTGACCTTGGCTTGTGTTTTGAGATATTTGAATCATTTTGTATCTGATTTAGCCACTCTGTAAGATGAGTCGTAAGCTGATTAGAATAGGCTTGTAGGATGTCTGCATAACCACTATTGCATATGGGAACTGTGAACCAAATGTGCTGCTGAGCAGACATCATATGCTGCAGCATCTAGCATTCAGAATGCAAACACAGAAAGGATGTGGTGAACACAGTTTTTTTTTTTTTTTTTTTTTAAAAAAAAAAAAAGGTACAGTGAGTACAGGAAGGTGAAATCCAATAGTTTATATAGATAGAACTCTTTGTTAATTCCACCACATGCCTTCTGGAGGAGGAGATATTTTCTCAAGAATGCATGTTTTGAAGGTTTTCAGTATCTGAAGTAACCAGTTTTCTTTTAGGAATGTTTAAGTTCTGTTGCATTGTTTCTTCAAGGTCACAAGAAGGATGATGTTTGGTTTTATTACCCATATTTTCAGATACTTGCTCCGGGGGGGGGGGCCGCCCAAACATCCTTGGATTTCAGACAAAATCATGCCTGATCAAAGACAGTGTTGTTACTACAGCTCGTTCTATTTACTCCATGATAATTTATTCAGTTGATTTAATCTGCAGATATAAAAAATCAGAATTTTTCCCAGTGTGTTTCAGTCTTAAGATATGTATAGATGAAGCTGGCATCTGAATTTTGCCACATTTTATTACAAGGCTTTGTAACTAACCACAGCTGTGGTGTTACTAATATAATCGCCTGAGAATGCCATTATCAGGTGAGCATTTCTCATTTGCATTATTCAGTTGTGTAGTGTTTAATTTTGATGTATGTATCCTGCATGCATTTTCTTCAGTGTAATATCCTTGTTTAAATGACTTGAAAACATATCTGAAGTGGTGTAAATGCTTGAAGAAGAAATTTTATGGAAGGAACTAGTTGAGGGTATCGTATAAGAATGGAGTGAGGAATGGTTATGGGCAAATCAACCTGAAAGTTTGCAGCTGATGTGGACATTTCATACCAGGAGCTACCTACCATCCAGTAGCAGTAAAAATCCATCATAAATAGCACCTTGGTAGTGTTACCAGGGTGTATTTTGTTGTTTGGTTGTTTTTGTGATGCTCTGGGAAGCAACTGCTAAATGTCTCTATTTTCATAGTGAGAAATAAGGTTTATCTAGAATCAGGTACTTGCTAAATGGTGTAATTATCTTCTGGGAAAACAATTTTGAAGAGAGCAGTAATTGTTTCTTACTGCCTGGAGGAAATAAAAATGACCCAGAAAAAAAGGAAACCACCGACCAACTTTCTAAATTGCTTAGAGCTCGCTTTTCTGTTTTGTTTCTCACACGCAGTTGCCCTGGGTCATGTCCTGTTTTTGGTTCAGCGTCTAGTAATAGAGTTAGCCTTTAGATGTGAGAAGCACTAGTTCTGATGATGTCTTGTTTGCTTGAAAACTGTGTAGGAGACAGCCATCCGTCACCTTGCTGCCTTTGTGTGCAGAACAAGCTGTCAACACGCAGCACTGCGACATTCTTCCTCTTGTGCAGCTTGGGTAGAACTTGCTGTTGTTCTTCAGTAACAAATAACGGAATAATGAGTTGGATTTTTTAAAGTGTTCGCTTGTTGATTTTATAATTCAAGACTAGTTGGCGGGTGTCAGAAACAGGAGTCTGAAGTTTGCTGTAATTTAATTATATTGGATCTCAGAAATGTGATGGGATCACCTCTACGGTGTTCCAGATTTATGCTAGCATCAGTTCTGACACTATTTTGCAGAAATTTCCAGGAGAAAGGAGAACATTCATATAACCCAGAGACATGCTGATACTTGTGGGTGGTTTTCTCAGCCATGTTTGCATCTAATATGCATAGGTGTTGTTTTGAAAACATAGCTATTGCACCGAAATAAGGTTAATTCCTCCTTGCTGTACTAGGTAGCATTGGTTTTGCAAAATGCTGTTTTGAAAGAACACAGTCTGTTTTAAATGTCTTTGGTTATGTATGTGTTCATACATGTGTGTATAAGTAAGGGTGTGTATGTGAGTATAGAAATAGCATTAGAAGAATGAGAAGTAGTCTGGCTGCCTCTGATTCCCCTTAGCAATTCTTTTGTGGTTTAACAACCACATCTTCCTACTTTCACATATGCAAAGACATGATGAAACAATGAAACCTGTAATGTCGAAAGCACAGTCAAATACATAAGTAAACAAATGCAGAAAATATATATATTTTTTTTCTAATCTGTTTTATCAAAGAACCTTACGATAATACATAAAAATTCAGATAAATGAGGTTAATCGAGACTGTTGTCCTGAGCTCAGGCAAGGATTATAGAGCGAGGTAATGTCATTTATTAAACCAAGCAACACAGTTGGAAAAAAACAGATAAGCTTTCAAACTGGGTGCATTTGTATTCTGTCCTTTATGTGTAATGTTGAGCATTAACTTGCTGAATACAGGAAGTAGCAGCTTGGTATTCTTAACCACCATGTTCAGTACAGAACTGAAAGACAGTGGGTATTTTTACAGGAGAGAAGCACAAAGATGTTCTCTGCTCAAACATCATGCTTGTTTTTGTCTGTGTTAGGGAGGAGCAGCTCATGGAGGAGATAGGTGTTCCCTTCATCTAGCTAGCCAAAAAAGTTAAACCCAGCTTTTTTCTGCTGTTAGGAGAGCCATCAGCTGACATGCATGAGTGCCAGCCAGTATCATCAAAATATATGTGACCACAAAAAGCCTGCACAGGTGTTTATATTTTGAGATGTTACATTTTACTGTTCCTCTTTCTCTTGTCTGTGAGATCAGAGCCAGTAAATTAATGGACTTAACGAAGCCTGAAATATATGTCTGTAGAGCTCTGCAGCCCCACTGGATTAGATCAGGTACATGCAGTCTGACGCTTGCATCACATAGAAACTCACAGCACATGAGAAATGCAGAAAAGACAGTGTTGTGTTTAATGGAAACCATACCTATGTTGCAAGAGACATCGGGGAGGACATGCTTTGGCTCCTAGAGCCAAAGGAGGCTATCTGGGAAAAGTTTTTTAAGAGTTTAATTTTATAGGACTTGGACTATGAGAGTGATTTAGGAGTAGGTGTGCTGAGGTTTGTTGGGTCTATGGGACCTTCTTGATTACCTCATCATTGTGCCTGCCCTTACAGTGTAAGTGCTTGTTAATGGATGTGAATTCTGATGTTGTCATATGACTGGCTTCTGCAATGTTTCTCATGCGTTTGTCTGCAGCACATAGTCCAGGCCTCTTTGGGAGGCAAGGAGTGCTTGGACTAAGCCAGGATGGCATTAGTTGCATTTTGACATACTTTATTCTTGTGGCATTTCTGTAGCAAAAATCCTTATGCTGAGACAACCAAAAAAGGGAACTCTCTGACTGAACAAACTGTTACGTGCACCCTTCGGTTTCCCAATTAGTCTGCTACTTCTCCTCTATTTGATAGTGCTTCCATTCAAATAATTGAAGCAAATAATAATTTTAGAGGCAAACCCCTGTGTTATCCACAGAAGCTACTTTAAGTACCTTTTCTGGTTTTAAGCCATTGGGACCAGCTCTTATGAACCAGGTGTACACAGCTGAGTTGATGTGACTTTAATGAGTTGCCATGAATCAGCCAGCCTATGATAACCAAACCTTTGCGGGCTCTTAGTTCACAGCAAACAGTGGATAAATGATGTCAGTATAAACCTTCTCAGTGAAAGAGAGATGCAAAATAGATTCTGGATGTTCCCCGCTGGCAGAGCTATAGGTCAGAGGAAGATGTTTTGACCTCCTTAAGTTTAGTTCTTATTCTTTTACAGAACACTCCTTTTTTTTTCAGAAATGCTCAACTACTTGTTCATTTGAACAGTAATTTAAGTTTAAAGCTATTTGTTTAGGTAATGGAAAGCATTGCATGTTAGTGAATTTCTGTAATTGAAAAAAAGAGATGAAAACAGAACTACTGTGAATTCCCAGCTTTCTTAACACAGTGGAGAAATCCAGCTAGTTCATTGCCCTTTCCATTCCTTCCTTACACCATCGCTTCAGATCAGCAAATGTGTAAATATGCTGTTACGTTAAATGTTAAATTTGGTTTCTAAATGTCAGCTTTCCTCCTTGAACATACGCACATTGCAGGCTCTAAGTAGCACTAGTCCTACAGCATTGTTTATAGACGCTGTGCATCTCTACGGCTCAGGGGGTGCATAATTTATTTACTGCCCAGTGCTCATCTTGTTGCTCCACTCTTAGGGATAGAGATGTGATGCTAAGCAGAGCATAGCCACAGTTCAGTTGCAGTAACTGACCGAGAGTATCCTAAGTGTCTTATTTATCCGGGTTAGTAACAGCCAGTTTGTCTGCAGAGAGCTGGCAAATGCCACATTTTACAGCTCAGTGAGGTTGGGTGCAACCATCTTGGTATAACCCCAGGCAGAGGATGAAAAAAAACGCAAAACCATCCAAATTCCAGACAATGCTTACATAAAAAAGCTGCGTCTTGGCAGACTGCTACAGAGGAAGACTCCCTGCTCTGCTTGTACATACATAGAAAGCTATCCCTTTTACAAACAAGTATATGGGGGCAGGGAGGGTGCATAGAAAAAGGAAGGAGGATAATTGAGGTTGGAAACATTTGCTTGGAGCTATTTGAATGTGAAACTGAGCCTGCTCAAGCAGTGAGGTTATGAAGACTGAAGGAGTTGCTTTAAGAAAAGCAAGAGTTTTGAGCATTTACTGCTCAAAAGCAAAATCTCAATAGCAGCAGATTGCTTAGAAGTGAGACCATTCCAGTACAAAATACTTGCAACATGTGGCGTTTGGATTTGTGGATAGCAGGGGGGAAGAGATTGACTGCTAATGAAGAAAGTGTGTATGCGTGCAAGCGTTTTCTTACTGAATAAATATCACTGGAGTGAGGAATAAAAGCACAACTGAAATGATATCTTTAACTGGTGTGGCTTAGGATTAAACCACTTATTTAAAGATGTTCTCACAGTCATTCAAATTTTGTACATAGTTTAACTAGTCCAGACAAGCTGTGGTCTTCTAGTTTTGCTATGCTCCTATGTATTGCTCATGTTGTACAGGGTGGTGAATGAGAATTCTCTGTTACAGGACTGTATGTTTTCACTAACTCAGATAAATACCAGTTTAATAAGAGCACTAAATATTTTTTAAAATACATATATATTTTTAAGCTGTGTAGCAGAAAGATGCCTTTGGCATTGGGATTAGCTTGTCTGCACAAGACCAGTGTGTAGCCTAGCATGCAGTTTTGCATTTTTTAGAATCAGTGGAAACAGACATTTTGTCACCCTGAGTGTATATTCATAATTTTTTCCAATTGTTATGATGTGTTAGTAACTAGCTACTAGTCTGGAATTGTTGATGACAATCCAAAAAGTGTAACAAAAACCTCATTTGAAGAATTTTAAACAGGGAAGAGGTCTTTGGCTTCAGGGTTACTAAAAGATTACAGTTTATATTTTTGTTCTGAGACAGGTAGACAGGAAAGGTAGAGGTTGAGTGTGAAGACAAAGAGTAGAATATCAAAAAAGAAAAGCTCCAGGGAAATAGCTTTCTTGATTTAGACTGAAAAAACAGCTCTAGATTTATTAAAACTAGTGTTGCAATGGAAACCACAATTGAGATTCATCAATTTTATATCCCCAAACTCCGTGAGATTTAAGGGAATAAATAGTACCTGGGAAAAAAAAAAAAAAAAAAAAAAAAAGGTCATAGAACTAGTTAAACTAGTTACACCTTGAATTTACTACTCTGGCTAAGGATTCAATCGTTAAAAAATAAATTAAAGAGGTATTTAAGAAAAGCCTTCTTTTTTTCCCTACATTTTTTTGACAGATGTCAGTTACTTGTTAAGCTTCCTTGGGAAGTTTCCTAGGGCTTTGCTTTATGTGGTATTTTAGTGTACTTATGTGATTTTGTTTTGTCTGAGGTTGTTTGTTTGTTTGTTTCTGTATAGTCATAACAGCTAGAACAGCCTATTGGCTTTTTTTTCTGGTGACTTAGCCAGTGGTATAGAGGTCTCTAAAAAATGGAGCTGAAGTTAATTGTAGGTAGATGTCAGCTCTTAACACTGAGGACAAGTGTTGTGGAGAAGCAGTTCCAGATCAATCTTCAGTTAATCTAGAGATGTGTTTTGTTTGTTTGTTTGTCTGTTTTTTTCCCCACTCACTTTAAAACTTCTGCATTTAAGTAGGTTGAAACAAGTAATTATGTTCTCTGCATGTTTACTTTCCCCTACAGTGACTGAACCTATACTTCTTAACCTTGTATTCACACAGAGCTGGCTTTTGTGGATCTTTTAAAGCCTGAGGCTGTGTGACCCCCCCCCCCCCCCCCCCGTAGTTAGGAGGTTTTAGAAGTAGAAAGAACAGTATCAGGTTTCACTAAGGGAGCAGTTTTCCTTAGGGAAGAAATTAGCTGATGTCAATTTGTAGCGAGTCAGTAACACGTTTTGCTCTAATGTGTGTTACGGATTTTAAAAAAGGTTTATTTTTTAGGTTATTCGCCACAATTTTATTAAAGTTCTGAAAAGTGTTTCTGTAGGTTCTGTCGTTGATGAAAAAGTTTTGCAAGAAATTAATTTTTGCTTCTTCAGAAATTTTGTTCAAGCCACTATTGGTGGCTATGAAACCAGTACAAGTTTGTCTGCCTCCAAGCCAGTTTCATCAAAAGAACCTCTAACTATCAGTTAATTTCATTCAGTTTGCGATTAAGAAGCATTACTGGTTATAAACTTGAGCAATTAAAAAAAAAAAAAAAAAAAAAAAGAAAGGTGGACAAATCATCCAAGGTTGGAACTGTTCCCAGCTAGGGACCTGTGTTAGCCCTAATAAAACCACCAAGGTCAATCAGTGGAAGCTACTGTTTGTTACTTAATGAAAAAACAGATTATTTTAATACAAATTCTTTAATAGGGAAACAACATTTCATTCATGGTCCACATGGATTTGAAAAGTCTTTAATTTTTCGTTTACCATATGAAGGAAAGAAAAAGTCTTTTTGTTAGTCTTAAAAAATTAGGAATTCAGTATCTATAAGCACATCGGTCCTCTTAAGTGGCTGTATAGTTTAGTTCTTTGACAATAGCCACTTTCTGAACTTTCTCAACACAGCCAATTTTTTGCACACCCCAGCTAAGCCCCGTTTCCTCCAGAGTGGAGTGTTGCTTACGATGGGAGGGAAAGGCCTTGGGTTTTGAAACATAATGGCATATTTTGTTTCTAATTAAACTGGCTAGTCAGCCTGTTTTGGCAACAGTTTTAGTCGAGAAAATGTTCATACATAATTTTAGTGACAAGGGAAAAGAAGGCAGCAGAGTTGTGCTCATAAATGCTGGTACAAGGCAGAGACATCTCCCCAGTGCTTCCGACTTGGGCTGATCCAGCTTGTGAAAGCCTGAGGCACCCATTTAACAACGCACATTTTCTTCCAGCATAGTTCTTTTGCAAACTTCCCATACAAACCTTCATGTCTTGCTTGGAAGTAGTCTCCTAGACTTTGTCTGTGTGTGTCCCAAAAGTTGTTCAGACTGGTTTCTTTGAATTTCCCCTTCTCCAGAACATGAAGTTTTTGAGGCCTCAACCTCCATGTTGTCATAAGGTACAGCTTCGTGCTGACCAGAGACACTGTAGAAGTTTGGATTTACCAATTGGTGGTGCGTTTTTATAAAACAGGAACCATAAGACTAAGTCAATTTCTTTGCTTTTATCTTGATTCTGTCCTATCAAGTTACTTACAAAATGACTAAAACTGTGGAGGGAGAGGGACTCCTCAGGGGTTTTGCTTCAAGACTGTAGGTGGTGATCAGGTTACAAATGGTTCTGTTGGTCTAGACAAGGAATTGACAGGAAATAACTTAGAGAAAATGTTTTTATATCCCCAAAGAGTTGTCTTCAAGGGGCACAGTTAGTAATACTGTTGTGAAAGCCAACCTCCATTTGGACAGACAGCTTGATGCTGGCAAAGCTGCTAATTTGCTTTCAGCTTCAAGGAGATTTAGAGTCTTTGCATCGCTGGCAGTAGCACACAATGTAATTGTTATCCTTCTGCTTAATCTTCAGTCTAGCTGCATTGGCTTGTTGTAGCTAGGAAGGGCTGGAATGTTTGCTGAATTAGCTGAACCAGACAGCTTCTCTTGAAAGTTGCTCCGGGACTCCTCTGACTTTTTTGTATGTTACAAGAACACTCACTGTTCTTTTTGTGATTACATCTAGTCACAGAAACCCCACATAGAAAGGAAAATAAATTGGTGGGTATGAAAAGTAGGTGACAGAATTAATGTTCTTATACTGGCAACGTTACTCAGTTATTAGGGGCTGTCTGTAAATAACAGCTTTGCTTTCATCTATTTTCTGCCTCTTTCTTCCACAGAAGCAATTTTGTAACCCTACAATTTTTAAATACTTTAAAAAACCTAACTGTATACCAGGAGATTTGTTTGCATTCCTATTACTCATTTTGGCAATGTTTGTGGACAGCAGCTGCTTACACTTTTCGAATTTGTGCCATTAACATACCACTGGTGTAAACCTAGCTTGATTCACCAAAAACGCAATCTTCAGAAAAGGGATATAGCATATCATTGTGCAATTAAATTATTTAGTCAGCCTGGTGGTTAAGCTTGGGTCAGCTTTGAAGGGTAAATTTCATTGCTGGGATACATTCTTGGCTATGAATGAATGCATGAATAATCTTTCTTTGAACCTTAAGATGCACAATAGACACAATAACTCTTGAGTTGAACTTTACAAGCTGAACAGGCTGATTTATGGGCAGCTGTTGAAAGTGCTCCTAGTCAAATTATTTTTTAATCTGTGAAGTAGAAACCTGTAGTATGTTAATTACTGTAAACCATTGCAATGGTAGACATAGAAAAGCTATGCAAGTCTATGGGCTTTTAATTTACAGATTAAAAGAAAAAATAATGATTTTGACAGGGTACATTGCCATAAACTAAGAATTAATTGTCAGGGCTCCAGCAGACAAATAGCTGAAGGTGTTATCAGCCTCAACTACTCAGCCTGCTGATCTGTGTAGGTTACTTCCCATTTAGGAGAAGCAACAGCAGGGATTGAGTATGCTTCCCAGTGCCAGCAAGTTTACAAACCTGCATAAGCCAGTGCCAGTTTCATTTTACTTTAATAATGTGACTGGAAGTGACCAAGGATCTGGCATGCATTTGTTTCTACCCTTCCTGCTCCACGGGCTGTAGCCTCAAGCAAAGGGTTGGGGAAGATATGCAAGAGCAAGTAACATCTCCCACTACATCGAGATTTGGCTGAGCTCATCTGCTGGAGGGCTCAGTCTGCTGCAGGGATCAAGCGAGGTCTTTTTGTGATCAGCGATGATGGCTTGCTGCAGCACCTTTTCCATGGTTGGGGAGGGAATTTATTTCTGAGCTGTTTTGTCTACGTTGCATTGTGCTAGGGCATTTATTGATCATTGTAAGGCATTCTGCATTACTGAAGTTGCATCATGGAATTTGTTTTTTTTTAAGGAGTTCTCAGAATTAGTTGCAGAAGGAGCAATTTGATTTTATTCTCTGATAGTTAACAGACCAAGCAGATGGGAGAGCAGACCTGGAGTAGTTTCTCTGGCTAGCTGCCATGGTTCTGTGAATTTTGATTTGTGTGGGTATGTAACAGTTTTATTTTTTCCCTTTTTGGAAATGTATGCCTGTAAGTCTTTGGGAAATTAATCGTTGGTTTCCTGTGAAATGTGCACTTGTAAAACAAATGTTGTAGCAATGTGCTGTGCAGACCCTGTGTTGTGTCAATTAGGAAGTGTGACATCAGCAAACTCCATAGGCTGTCAAAGGCTAAAGCACTTTTTAAAGCATCATTCCTTCCGAGCTCTCCAGAGAAAGCATTAAAAAATGACAGAAATTTGAACTGCAGTTCAATACAGTTTTGTTCGACTCTGCCACTCAAAAGGAAGAGCATTCGTCATTCTGCCCAAATGAGATTTTTAATGCCATTTGACCTTACACTATTTTGAATTTGAAATTAACAAGGCATTCAAATTTGCAAAATATGTATTAACAGCAAAGTATGATTTGATGAATACTTGGAAATTTGAAATTTATCTTTCCATAAGGAGAAAGATGAAAAATACAACTCGCATTTCAGTCTTGCCCTGTCTTCCTTTCACTTTTTGCTACTCCCTGTTCCCTCACACTAGAATGACCTGAAAGAAAAGTTACTTAAGCATTTAATAACCATGATAATGATGATGATATTGCCACTAATTACATACCAATACAGCTACATACATTTAACAGTAAAAAAATGTTAGGGATTTAAGTACATGAGTGACAGCCTGGGTCAGAGTCCTTTTTTTTTTTTTTTTTTTTAGTTTTTACCCTGGAAATTTAAAGAATTCAGATTCAAACTGTTCAGCATTTGAAACTTGGAGATCAAAAGCCCTTTTCTTCAAAGAGGCATATTATTTAAATGGTAATTGGCTCTATCCTCAGTTTGACTGTGAGTAGTTTAACTTTAGTGGGTTTGGGATTTTCAGTTCCAGTCTTCTAATGGAGGAGGTGATTTGGGGGATGACAAAGTTTAATTGCAAATTTGGAAGCTGGTTAGTAGGGGCAAGAGTTGGTAACTTTTGGGAAGACACATGCTATGGGAGCAACGCATGTTCCGTAACAAATAATTTTGCTGCTGTAACAATCATTGTCGTCTTTACGGGGAACTTTTTAATCTGGAGTAGTTCTTCATCAGCTGGTGAACGTTTCTGAATCGTGTGGACTGTGGAGGCATAAACTAGGGGATTTGTTATGTTATTTGCCTGAACACTTCGACTTCAATACTGTACGTTCTGGAGAGAAAGTCTTGGCCACAAAACTCTGATCTCCAGGGAGGCAGTTCTTGCAGAGTAGTAATCTTCAGTGAACACTTTCATCTGTAATCTTCAGTGCTTTCTGGTGTAGAAAGTGTTATGGCCCTGTGGACAGAGCCAGCATTTTGCTTTAGTTCACATTCACTGTGGTGAATTGGACTTTGATTCCTCTCCCTGGTAAGGTCCATTACCTTTAGCTGTCTTGTGCGATGAAGAAACATGAAAGCTGCTGTCCTTGTTATCCAGGAAAGGCTCAGATATTTTCACCACTGAGTGTATTGCTATATCACTATCATTGAAGTAAGCAAACTGATCCTGAAGAGCTCTGAAGAGCAAGTTAAGACATGATTTTATTTCCTGTGTTTGGTGACTTGGTTCTCATATTACTGAAAAACAAAAGAAAGAAAACAAAATACCCTCAGATACAATTACCACTGAAACAGCTAAGCAGTCTTTGGGATTAAAAGGTCTTCATGCTAAACATTAAACAAGAAGCTGCAGGCCTGGGTGAGAGAAACAAACAGAGGAATGTCACAACATTCAAAATGCAGCAATTCAGTTCGTGTAAGGGAAGGAGGCTTCTGAGCAATCTCCAGAGTGACCTCCCTATTGGTGATACAGCATCAACAACTGCACCAAGAACCTCTGTGTTTCCTGGTATTGTTAGAGGTAGCTTCCTATTCACATGTTCATCTTCCACCAATTTCAGACCACCCAACATCACACCTAACCTGCAGCCTTTATTCCCTGCAGTCTCTCCCCTCCCCAAACGTACGGAGCATGTGTATTCATGTTTTTGCTTGCTGCTCACGGAGGTATCCAGCTGGGAAAATATAGTGTGTACAATACTCTCTGCCTTCAACTGACATTTCTCATAAATTGCAACAGAAACACTGCTATCAGCAGCTTAATAGCAGGTAGAATACAGCTCTACATATCAAGTCTCAGCAGGATACAGAAACTATGGTTACCAAATTTCCAAAGAGAAAGGGTTTGGAGGGAAAGTTTTTCATCACGGCTCGGGGGGGGGGGGGGGGGGGGACATTTAAAATGGACTCATTGAAAGCTGCCTTTTTGAAAAAAGGGCTTATAAGGGCTGACTCAGTGGCTTCAGCATTCACTTTTTGCTGAATTGTTATTTTAGAAGACCTCACAAGAGGTTTCTGTTCTAAGCAGTGCAAAAGAAAAGAAGAAGAATTAAAAAATAAAAGGCTGTGCAACAGTTTTTCTTTGGTCTTTTTTTTTTTTTTAAAAAAAAAAAAACCCTCCCCTCTAAACCCATTCCTTGAAAAACTTTTGAAAAATATGTGTTAGTTGTTGCTATAGTATAAGGTGTTTACAACAGAAAGTTCAGGCCAGCTACAGTGTATTTTTGTTGGAAATTCAGGTTTGGTGGAAATAGATTAGTTAATAATGTTATATTCCTAACCATAGGATTTAATTAGTTTCCATTTTGCCCCTAACTCTATTTATACTCAAATATTGTCCAAAGAAGTCAAAAGACAGGTTGGAAAATACATCGTAACAGTGAAATGTTCAATGTGAAGATAAGTTAATTCAGGGTTTTTTTGTTTGCTATTTTTTTGTTGTTTTTATTGCAGGTTGAGGGAAGGGGAATATTGAGACAGCTGAGATCTGAGATAGGTGGTTTATCATAAGTTGTTCTGTTCTCTGTGACCATGACAGAAAGGACAGGAAATACTGACTTTAAATTGTGGCAAGAGAGACTCAAGTCAGACCTTAGAGATGCATTTCTAACAGGAAGGATAATGAGGCTTTGGAATAGCTTGTCTGGTGGCTTGTGAAACCTGCTGTTAGAGAAAAAACCTGTGAAAACGTTTCTCAGGATAGAGGCTGATGCTGGTCAAGAACCATCTAGGTGGGTGAACTGGACTTCTTGAGATCCCCTCAGTTCTGTATTTCTTAGAGCAAGATAGTTTATAGTTGACTTTTTAAAAATTTATTTAATTATTTATTTATTTTATTTGTCACAGGAATTTTCTAGGAAATTAGGACATGGAGTGTCACCTTTAATTTTTAAAATTAGTTGAACAGCATGTAGTGAAATATTTTAAAATGTCAGTAAAAAGGAAATTATGCTGCCTAAACCTGGGCTATATATAAATTATAGCAGTCAGTTATTAATCAAGGGCTCATGAGGACCAAATATAGAACAGAGAACAACTCTTCTTTGGACAGCCTAGCAATGAAGAGACCAACTGTTGAATCTATACAGCCGAAGGGGGGGAAAAACAAACAAACAAACAAACAAAAAACTGTGGAGGTGTTCTTGAGTGGAAAGTTACCTCTGTGCTTGGCTTAAAATTACATTCTTCATACCAATATGAAGCTTGTAAATATCTCATAATTTCAAAAGACACTTCTCCAGTAACCTTTGCTTTGCTGTAACAATCTTTTAGAGTTGACTGATGAAGAATGAGGGAAAGAAGTGTTACAGACATAATACAGCCTGTTGAGATCCAAGAGTACCATTGATTCTGAGTGAGGTGCATAAATAACACTAATCTTCCTTCTTTGAGGGTGGCTGTTGGTTTCAATTTGGAGAGTGATAAAGATATACTGCTCATCTCCTTCAGTTTTTCAAACTGTTTTCAATAGAATATTTTTCCAGCACTAAATATTTATTAGCATTGTTTTGTTTGTTTCTTTTGAGGGTTATTGGTTGTATGTTGAGTTTTAGTTGGAGAGGAGAAAAAAATATCTTCACGGTCTCAAAGATACGGCCAAGTATATTTTATTTATGGTGTCCATAATAGAGGTGGCAGCCAGCCATAAAAAGACAGACTTTCACAAGTAGTTTTCCTACTTTTCTCATTCATTCCATTATTTCCTGTCACTGATCAGGACAATATTTAAGATTTCCTGTTCTTATGGTGTTTTCCCCATGAATGACTTTATAAGCCAGAGAAAGAGACTTCATAGTGAGCTTTACCAAACAACATTCTCTTCTGTTCATCATTCATTTGCGCTCTTTCTAAAGGCCTCCCTTGCACTGTCTTTAAGATTAGAAGACACAGCCATGGAAATTGTCCATTTAAGTGGATGTGTTTATGGCCTAATCTGTAGACAAACGTGGAAACAGTCCTCCTTTTCTGTATCTTAGAAATCCTGAAGAGGCTGTGAAGTCACTAGTCTTTCTTTCATGTGTCTTAATGAGATACCTGCCTTTTTTTATATCAGAGTATAAAGTACTAATGCAGGATGAGATAGTAAGTTTTTCTTTCCTTTCTTTCCTTTTTTTTTTTTTTTTTTCCTGAAGTTTTATGAAATTTAAGGTTCTCATGAGTTTCTCCATTGGTTGAGAAGTTTATTTTCAGAACAATAGAAACTTACGAAAAAGGAACAGTCATTCAGTGTGTTATTGTTTGAGGAAAAACAGATTGCTTCAAGATTTGATTCTGATATGCCTCTTCAGGACACCCTATCAGAATAATAATAATAATAAAGTCTGTATCAATAGTCTTTATAAACTCTTTGGTAAATTTTGAAGTTCTGATAGATCAAATTCAGATTTTGGTGTTCTCAGAAATATTTATCTGTCACTAAGTAGTTTTATGAAAAGGGAGGAAGACATTTTCAGAGGAGAGAAGCATAAATTAAAATGAATTTGCAAAACTGAAGGGAAGTTAGAATGGGGCTGCTTTGCAACAGGGAATCTTTGCTCAAGAGGTTTTTTCATAGTGTCCCTTCCCTTCAGTTTTCAAAATCTTCTGACCCTTCTCACAAATGAAAGGATAAGGGCAGCAGTTTTTTTACCAGCCTACCAATCCTGTCAGCTGGGAAGAGACCACAAAAAGCTGAGGTTGTGGGTTTCCTTTGCAGCAGTTCTTCTGTGTCCTCAAGCTTTTTTTCCCTTGAAGTCGGATTCACTTCGCCAAGCAGCCTTACATCTGCCTGTCCCCAAGGGATTTCCTACTAAAAGAGGCTGTTTCTGACTATGTATATAGTGCATCAGCCTCTGCCAAGAAAATGAGGATTTCTCCTAAGAAAGACACAAACTGTATATGGGCTGTCTGTCACACAGGGAAGGGAGAAAGGCATTTTGCATATTCTCTACAGATTTTTCATGGACATTAATTAAAAATCTAGTTACACTCCTGATTGAGTAGTTTGGTACATATTTTAGGTGGTTTGGGATCTTTGGTGAGAAGAATATATAATTTCCTGTTACTAAATCTGCGGTCCTCTATCTTCGCTGTTGATCTTTGTTTCAAAACCAAGTTGTCCCTCCTCTGTGGCTTTTTCATAGGTTATTTTAACATTTCTTTCTCAAAATTACTTCTGGAGAGGCTCTTCAGCCAGAACAGGAAAAATCTTCCAGGAGAGAACAACTGCTCAGCAATGGGCAAAAGTCTTACTTTTGTTAAGTTCCCAAAAAGAGGCAGAAGGATCTCCTTGTTCTTGTGTAACAGCCCTCAGCTGTTACCGTAAATGCATGGTTTTACCTTAATCTCTAGTAGTCTTCTCTGTCTCTGTCAGAAGAGTGACCACGAGGAGGAAACGTAGCCTTTGCAATCCATGTAGCTGTCTGTCTGAAATATGCAAAGGATCATTTTTAGGACCTCTGAACGCAGCAAACCTGTGAGGAAATGGTGCCACAGCCTCGGCTGCCTTCAGGGCGAGGAGGGGGGCTTCTGCTGAAGCAAAGTGAAAGGCAGCCAACTGTCATTCCTTTCACACCTTCCTGAAGCGTTACAAACTTCTTGTTGTGACATCTGTTGTTAGTGCATTTGGTTGTCTGCAGCTCAGAGAGGTGGCCCATTACTGGGAACGGTGGGTGGAGGTATATGGAGAGCTGACCTTCTTCCTGGTGGCCCTCTGCCAGCGCTGTCGTCTTCTGTTCCTGGTTCTGCGTGATTCCACTCCACCCTTCCCTCTAAGCTCCCTTAATCTCATGGTGAACATTCCACAGAAAGTACTGCAGGAAGGGGGAAGACAGTATTGGTTTTGCCCATTTCTTTGTGGCTTTAGATGGTCATCTTCAGTGTGGAGGACCAAGAGCAATGGAGAAGTCCTTCCATACAGTTGTCTCCCACCCCAGTGAGGCCCACAATCTCCAGTGGTTTAATCTCACCACAAAAAAAAAAAAAAAAATTCATTGGCTAATGGAACTGCATTCACATGTTGGGACCGAGAGAGCTAGATTACGTATGTGTTCGGTACACGGTGCTGCTGTCTGACAAAAGGAGAGGTCCACCT
This sequence comes from Stictonetta naevosa, assembly GCA_011074415.1. NCBI lineage: Eukaryota > Metazoa > Chordata > Aves > Anseriformes > Anatidae > Stictonetta > Stictonetta naevosa. The sequence continues at coordinate 53,348,026 of CM021729.1, forward strand.
GAGGTATGTAGATTTATCCATGTAGTGTAGTGATAGCATCATTTCACTTGCTTCCTTCCTGACAGAAGCCATTAGCTTTGGTGGATTAGCTACTGTCTGAGCAGAAGTTATTCTGACAAAGATGATTGTGTAAAGAGTGAGCTGTAGTTTTGTATTAGGAGAGAGGTCAGGAAATTAATGCATCAGAGGATTTGAAGAGAGAGGACAAAACATTCCCAGAAGCCTTGCTTTTGTGGCCTGTCAAAAGTGGCTTTCATCACGTGGTCAGAGAGAAGACAAATGACAATAAAACGTAGTGAAGAGTTGTACTTAATCTGACTAAATATTATACATAAAATCTTTATTGGACATTTTTGTTCCTGCTCTTACAGGCACATCTTTTCATACAGTACAATTCCCCACCCCCCACCCCCGCACCCCCTTTTGATCTTATGCAAGGGTTGCAGGACAAATTAGCTGACATTTTCAGTATCATAAATAGGATTAAGGGTTGTACTAGTTCGTTCTAGTGATGTTTACCTAGTTCAGACATGCCATTTCTTTTTGTGTCGGTCAGACTGTATAACTAAGCACAATTCACAGGATAGTGGCAATCAAGTTCACAAATATTGTCATCACAAAGATGAGAAATTAAAATGTTCAGTGCCTAATTCTAGGAAGAAATTGAGGTGAGGACTGGAAAGTAGAATTGTACTCCAGGGTCTCTTGATCACTGTAAGGTGCCCTTTCCAGTGCGAGCCTGTGAAACAGAGTGAAGATTCTGAGAGAAGCGAAGAATTCTCCTCATTAATTCATGTGACAAGGAAGTGAAACAAACCACACAGCTTGTACAACAAAGTTTTTATTGCTTCATAAATTTTATTGAGATAGAAATTAACCAGTTTCCTCTGTGTTTCAAAGAGAGTCAATTTGTGTTTATTGACACAGGGGAAGCTCATCTGTGTTCAAGAATAGATCTGTTTTCTGTTAGAAAAGGCTGCACTTTAGAGAGATTTTTCATACTGTAATGTATTAACGTGACATACTACACTCAAGAATCTGTGGTTAGTGATTTCTTAATTTAACAACAGTTTTCTACCTGATCGGTTTTGTGATAAGTGTTGAAATATCAAAAAAGAGGTACAAAATTTTAAGAAAGCCACTGTGAAACGCAGTAGACACGCCAAAGCCAAGGAATCTTTTTATTCATTTCCAAAAACTTTTCAGCACTGCATCCACATTAGTGCTGCTGCCATGTTTACTGAAGCATTTAAACACTGTTTTCCTCCTCATTTAAGGAGGAACATTAGCATGGGTGTGCTACGTACTGGCAAACATGTTGAAGAATTTATTTCATTTAAGCTGTATTGTTGAGTAAGAGTTTTACACTGTATTAATACATATGGAACATATACAGCTTTATTTGGGTGCTTCAGTATGGGTAGGTCCTTATTTTAAATGAAAGCTTAGTGAGCTGTGAACATCTGAAAAATTAAAATGTCTAAGCAAAGCCCTGGAACATCACCCATTTTTTTCTCTATTTTTACAATAATGGTTGTACAAGATGGGATTTGCATCTCTGAGCAATAAGTTAAATACACCCAAATCTCCTTGAAATCAATTTCTGTTGATCACGCATGTAGATTGAAAACCATGGCTTTTACCCTGCGAATAAAATTTACGTTCCCTGGAAGGCAAAGAAGGCTGTCATTTCATGCTTCCTAACCTTCATTGTCTATTTCCCTTCAGTACACACAAGCCCAGCACGCCTGCGCACACAAATGCACATTCTAGAGGAACAGCTTTCTGCTCTGTCGTTTTTTTTTTTTTTTTTTTTTTTTTATAAAAGCCCTGTTTTCTTTATTGCCTTTATCTATTACATCTGTAAAATTTATTTAAGCAATGACAAATTTCTCTTTTGGGCCTGGAGTCTAAAAGAATAACTACTGTCAGGCTATTGGTAAGAGATTTGTTGGATATGGCTGTTCATTAAATTGCAAGGAGCTGTGGGTGAGGCTAACTGTCTGAAGCTGCTGTGAGTAGGTGGGTTATGGGCTGTGCTTAGTGAATATACATCATCAGAGAGACAAATGTGCTTCAGCAGCCTCTTGTTTTGTTCAACTAAAATGGGTGTTGATTTTGGAAAGCTCAGCGAAATCACTGTCATTTTTCTAAATCAGATATCATTCATCCTACAGAGCACCCATGAAAAACATCATTTAGATTAAATATAGCAGTATTACTTCTCAGCTTTGTAAGTTGACAAGAATAGCATTACATTTATTTCCATTAAAAAAAAAAAAAATCAGGAGCTGAACGCAGTGCCTGTGAGTGGTATCTAATTGACAGCACTGTAAACACAAATCCATTTTTTTTAAAACCTACACTGCAAGTGCAGTTCTAGGTGCTACAGCACTTACCTTTTAACCCTTCTTTGCTAGTTTTTTCTCAGCCATATCTTATTTTCCTTTAGACACAAGAGATGTGATGTTGCATGCATTGTTACTATTTTTAAGAAAGGAAATACGAGTATCTTCACATAGGTAAAAACTGAAGTTACTAATACTGTGACTGATCCACAGCAGTTATGTAAATAAATTGAAAGTCTGGCTGTATTTTATTTTTAATATGCTACTTGAGCACTACGAGTGCTTCTTTGTGCTTCTCTTACTGCTCTATTTATTCAGGTATCCACCTAGATAACTGTGAAGCTTAATCTTCACTGGAATCTGAAAATGCGCTCTTTGATGGACTACAAATTACGAGTTCTTCTTATTCTTCGGGGTGTAAATATGCTTTCAGCTGAAATCCAGCGAGGGAGGGGAATCCTTCATTTGAAACAAGCCTTTAGTCTGCACTTGATCTCCTCTGGTTTTGTATGAAAAGCCGTGCTGGACTGAATGACAGCTGAAAGAGCAAGCTGCTGTATCAGGGGATTTAGCAGAAGGAAGCTGCTGTTCTTTCAAACTGAGTATCGTACCAGTTCCCGTCCAATTGTGAAGTCAGTGCATGAACAAATACATGGATGAACCAGTTTAATTGGAAGTGCCCCTCACTATCTTAATAGTGATATTCTGGTTCAAGAAAGTAACTAAATATTTACATACGTATATCCAATGCTGTTCTGTAATTTAAAATGAGATTAGCCTTTCCAAAGTCTGGATTTTTTTTAATTTTTTTTTAAATGGCAGAATCATCTAAAGCTACAGCAAAGTTTAAAAGAAGAAACAGTCTCTTCCTTCTGCTTATTCAGTATCCAGGGAAATTGAATTCTGGAGTTACTGCATTTCGCTGCTGGTAGTTGATCAAGAGCTCCGCTCCTATCAAAACAAGTCCCTTGGAAGCTGTTTTATCCTCCCTTTCCTTTTCTTCTTTCCAGTTTTAACTCTGATAAAGAGGAAAAAAGACATGGAACTCTGCCAGCTGTAGAATCCGGTCATGTTAGGCAATGTTGAAGTTCTTAGACAAAAAAAAAGGGGTTTCTGAACATGTGGTGACGGCACATTATGACAGTGTAAATTGCTTGTTGTTGGTGGTAAGATTTATACACGCAACTGAAGTGATACATAGTTATTTAAAAATAATTGTAATAATTAAGGGTGAATGTTTTCAAAGACAAGTCAGTATTGTTCTCCGGCATTGTTGCATTTAAATGATCTTTAGACCTCAGGAGAACGCTGGGGAGAAACAATGACACCAAGTCAGTTCTGAAATTCTTTTTCCGTTTTGAGCACAACATGATACTGATCTTAAAATGCTATAGAATGGGTAAAGAAAAACATACCACTTGTCTGCAGTTAGCTTATCACAATTCCACGAGGGATATTTTTAATCAAATCTGTTTTGGTCACTGGTTTTCTAATACACTTGCAATGTTAGGGAACATACCGGCATTTTTATGACAGCTCTATGAGGCTGAAAGGTTATAGTTCTTGTGTGCATCTTAGGAGATCTTTTTTTAATGTGTAAAGATGATGAGACTATCTGCCTGAATGTTAGTTACAGCTTTCTTTCATGCAAATCTGTGTCTAAGTGCTGGTGTACAGAATCGTGGTGATGATTAGCAATTAGGAATGTGTAACTTTCAAGGAAAAGGCTTCTGGGCCATTGTTGCACAGCTCAGAGTCAATAAACTCTGGCAGCTCACAATAGCCTTTCTTTCTCATTGAAGCCTTGGACTTGCCCTAACTTCATCAGAGCAGGGGAAAAAAGCATAATGTGAACAATAGGAGCCGTGGAGTTTGACTTGGGCCGAATGTGAGGAGGCTGTAAAAGCTGTCAGGGAGCTTGATGGATTGGCTCTCACACTGCAGTCCTCAGTGCAAAGCAATAATGTCCCTGCCCCTTGTGAGGGGCTGGATGTGCCACCTGGGGTCACAGCTTATCAGCCTCGGGGGCCAGCGTTTTTTCAGATGAGGCCAAAGTGCAGTCAATAATTCATACAGAAATTTGTGTGTGGATTCTGGAGTAAAGCGAGCTTTATCTTGATATTGTTTGTCTGACCAGGGAAGGAATTAAGTCATGTCTGACATTCCAACCTCTTTTTTTCTTTTAATGACATGGGAAAATAGTTTAATAATACTGAAATATGTGATTCTGTCATCACATTAGTTGTACTTGAATGAGGGAGGGCATGCCTGTGATGCTCATTTGAGGGATGTTTCATTGCCAAAAGAAATTTTAGCTGATTATATTAGGATTCCTAGAACTCTTAAGATTTTATTTACATTTTGTGGAACGTGGGCTTGTACTTGATGTCTGAATGGTTTTGTTTCTAAACCTAAGAAGGTCAAAGGTGGATCAGATCTAGTGCATGAAAAAAGCCAAATGAGGCTGTAGTAGCAGGCGTAGTTCACAGCAGGTCAGGGAAAAGCAGCATGGCTCTTACCAGTAAGGGGAGAAACTGGGGCATGCTGCATGAAGGACGCTTGAAGGAAAACTGTCCATGCAATGACTGGCAAAATGAGAGGAGCCTAGCAGAAAGTGTACTGATCACTAAGGGGAAATCTGTTTGGTGGTAACTTCCCTTGGCATTGCTTCAGTCGTGATGAACAGCTGGGAGAAGTCAACTGGTTAACTAGACATTTTACTAGTTTACCCACTTGGGAGGTAATTTAAAACAGGGAAAAGAAAATCACGGTGAACTGCTCTGCGGAACTGTGACATCTATTGTAGCTGGTCAGTTGATAAGTAGCTAACTTTTGTTCTGTCCCAGCGAAATGACTACTTCGCTTCAGTAGATTCTAACAAAAGCCCTTTTACGTTTCTTCTGCTCAAGGAGAATGCTATTAGTCATAGTTCATTAGGCTTGTTTACCAAAAAGAACTGGTGTTTTAAGTGTGTTACTGAAATACTTGTACATGTTGTGGTCTTCTTTTTCCCTAGTAAAATATAAGAATTTTATAGTAGGAAGCTTAGCACTGCCTGCTGTTTTTGAAGGGAATAATAAAAAAAAAAGTAGTCTGTGGGAAAGGATCCATTAAAATTGTAGCATTTAGCCACCTTCATTGCTGAGATCCTTTTTTAAGAGCTTGGCAATGCATAATATTTTTTTTGTGGTTTTGAAATCTAGACGGTGGAGTTTCAGGCATAATTTTTTTTTTTTTTCATCCACTAAATATGGGAACAACAGACCTTAAAATGATGTTACTCCAAACCCTAAAGTGCAGCAAATGTGTAAGAATTGTATATATGAAGGAGGGCATCAAACTTCAAAAGATTTTTTTTTTTTTTAATCTGCTTTTTCTACACAGAGGAAATGGTGGGCCTCACCGCCTCACCATACCATAGTTAAGTGATTCCTCTTAGGTGCACGGGTGGGAAGGAAGTAGAAGAGAGAGAATTCTCGTTTATATTTGCAGTATTCTAATACATGCCCCATATTTGAATATACACTGATTTTAGCTGTATAAATTTTACTGTGAAATTTCACAGTAGGGTGTCACTGTATTAAGATCTCAATGAAATTTGCCTCCACAAAAATAAAACATGTCTCTGCAAACCCCAGAAACAGCAAACGAAGAAGTACTTGTCTCCTGCTAGCTGCTGCAAGAAATCTTAAGGGAGTTCTGTGAAAGAAATCCCAAATGCTTTTTTTCTTCCCCTTTGTCTTGGGTGTGTCTGCCTCAGGTATTTACTTATCCTTTTCCCTTACTTATCCTGAGGACAAATCTTCATGCAGTAAGCAATGCTTAATGCAGGCACACATATATGCACGTGCTTAAGTGCGCAGGTAGAATGCAGGTCAGTAGATTTCAGTGTTTTCAGCCAGCAGTTTAAAATTGCTATTTTAAATTCCAGTGAGTGGAATAATAGAGAAGTTATCATGTCTAGTAACTGCAGTTGGCCTTTGTAAAGAATGGCTTGTTAGGAGGCTTTATGATTTACTGAAGCCACAGCTGGCTGCCAGCAGAGCTACAGGAATGTGTTCTCTCTTGGGCCTGGTAGCTGGAGATGAAAAGGATCCAAAGCTGGCACAAAAGCAAATAAATGCTTTGACTTTAAATAAAGCATCATAATTTATAAGAGGCTCTGCTTCTCAATCCCAATGAGGTATATGGATCAGCAGCAGCTCTTTGAGGTTGAGCAGAATTGTCTGCCTGGCTCTATTGCAATTCTGGTATCTGCAGCCTACAGATTTGGAAGCATTTTCATGGTTTGGGCTTGGAATTGTTTCTTTATCCATGCTGTTTCTTTCCCACAAACTCTCTCTCTTCCTTTTCCCATTCCTTAATGTTTCATTAGCTGCTCTACTGTTTGATAAATAATTGTACCACTGTTTGCACCTGGCAGGTCTTTATCGTGATGTACAGCACTGGAGGACTAATCACCAGAGACACTTGGCGCTTTATAGGTGCCTTTTGTCATCTGTAATTTGTTTGATTTTTACTCACCAAGTGAATTGTTCCTGCAGAAGCAGAGTTCAGAGCTAGGACACAAACTTCTATTGAGATGTCCTAGTACTCCTGTTATGAAGAAAAAAAAAAAAGAAAAAAAAGGAAAGAAAAAAAAAAGTGTAAGCTCTTTAAGGCTTCCTTTGTGTGTGTGTTGAGATAGATGCACACACATGCATTGATACATGCATACATAAATATGTACCAGCTTCCCTATTTCTGCAGCTGCTTCTCAACAGTCTGTCTGCTGATGAAAACAGTATTTCTGTGGTCTGGAGTCAGAGCTGAAGAATAGCAAGGAGGCAGATAATTATTAAAGGAACTCCTGAACGTTTGTCAGGGTGCGAAGAAATGTTTTTCCCTTTTGGTCTTACTTCTCATATTTAATCAGTAACGATTTGCCCTACACTCCAGTCCTGTTTTGCTTTGCTATTTACTTGCTTTTAAGGGTGAAAGAGTTTGGGAGAGAAATAACTAGCTGAAGAGATCCTGTAATTAATATAAACTGCAGGAAGCAAGTGTGACAGATGAGTTGAAAAGCCCTGTGTTCTGTTGCTTATCTCAAGTGACATATGGTCCTAGCATTACAAGCACAGGCAGTGGATTGCATGTGTTTTTTTCCTTCTTTCGCTGTACGAGAAGGCAGGAGAATGTCTGTGTTCCACAGTGCCGCAACCTAGGAGCTGAAATAACAGTCCTTGAGAAGGGAGCGGGAAATTCACGGGATTACTGAATAGCATTTATTTCTTCTAAAATTGACTATGTGACATCTTTTAGTGTCAGAGTATGTGAATCACAGTTATGATTACTGAAGTAAAAGAGAAAAAGAATCTGCTAGAAACAAAATATTTCTGAAACAGATTTGGTTTTCCTCAGAACACACAGATGTTAAAGGATTTTCAACTTAGATTTCTAGTATCAGCTGAAATAGAGTAAGACTGCAATTTTATTCTCAAGCTTCACTGGAACAGTGAAGTAGTTCAGTTTCACTGGCCAAAGAAAAGGTAAGGTTGGCATAAAAACAAATCTTTAGTTGTACTCTGGAGGTCAGAAACCTTTGGTTAGTTTACAATAACATTAATTGCACTTTTACCTGTAAACACATATGTGGTCTGACATTCAAGAGGTGTAACAGCAATTTATCCACAAGTTTTTCTAGTCCTGCCAAAATCTAATCACTTTCATATAAATTTGACAGGAGAAAATTATGTTGGTTTCTGTGGCTTCATAGTTTTCAAAGTCACCACTCTAAGTAGCTTGTGTTTTAGTAGAACTATTCAGTTGTGGATAAACCTACAAGCCATTTTAGACCCAATCTGATGTACTTTCTGTGAGAGTATTACACAGTTTTCATTGAGTCTTCTGTTGCTCTGTTAATGAGTGTAAAATTTAGAAGAAACATACGCTGAAAAAAATGGAGTGCCAAAATTATTGTTATTACTGATAATGAATAGTATTGATTAGATGTTGCCAGTCTTAGAGAGCCAACCTATCTTTAGCATTTCGGTCGTTGCTTCGTCTGGAGGCATTATCATTTCAGGTCACCCGTAGCAAGAAGTTTTCTAATGTGCTATTTTCTTTTATCGTAAAGCTGGAAAAGAATAATGTTACTAGGGAGGCACTAAAAAGGAAAGAAAGCAGAGCTTCTTGTAGCTGACCAGTCAACTGAATATTGACCAACTGTCTTCATGAGAAAGAAATTGATGGCAGTGAATAAGCTCGAGTCTAGTTTTCCAAGAAGCAAAATGATTTTCCCAAATCAATACAGCTCATCAGACTTCAGAACAAAGGCTGCAGGGGATGTGACAGTGATGGAAGTGGCTGTGTGTTCTTCTGCGTATTAAGCACATGGGCTTGTGAAGGACACAGGCCTTACTCAGTTATTTCAATACTTTTTCTTCTATATGCTCTGGGATAAACCTTCTTATTAATAACATTTTATTAGGTGGCATGCAAAGGTTGTCTCCTTGCTGGCCTGACTCCATGGCTTCTAGAGGTACTCACTCTGTAACTGATGCTTATTTTCTGAATACAAATGACAGTTATGCAAGTCCAGGTAATATATTTTTTGCCTGTATCTCATTAAAGGTATAACAATTTTTTTTAATCTAAGGTGGTGGTTGCAACTTTAAATACGTTGTCCTGATGACTGCATACTGAAGAGGGAAGGAAAGGGCATGCCGTTGAATAAAGTGTGTGTCAAATTTAGGTTGACATTACTCAGAACTTACTGGAAGTCACATGGATGCGAGCTGAGTTTGTTAAGCCGTTGAAGAGGCTGCTGTAATTTATGTGGCCAGAGTAACACCAGCCTTCTTTAGCCACCAGCAGGGCAACATGATCTAAAATAGTTTTTAGCCTTTCAGCCCTTTTAACCTTTAAGCATACTATGCTTTCATAAAGTACTAAATTAACACCACAGCTAAGTGTCTCAGAGGTTTATGACTGCACCAACAGGAATTCATTATGCATCTTTTCCTTAATGCTATCCAATCTTCTCTGCTTCATTGCTGTACAGTATTTGTTCAGATAAAGTCCAGTGTCCAGGATGACTAATTGCAGATCTATGCTCCAGATGGTTTGATTACAGGACGTGGTTAGAGTAACTTTTCAAACATCCAGCCCAGCAGTACAGCACAAAAAAAAAAAAAAAAAAAAAAAAAAAGTCTTGCATTTCCAGGCCACCTGACAGTTATTACATTCTCAGACTTGCTGATGTTGATGCCTGTTACATGTGCACCTGCTGTAGATGCAGTTTTCTTGTGCCATGCTAGACAGTGTGATTAAAGTAGTAGATAAATTGTACGTCTACAAGATCAGCATTCAATGTAGAAGACTTGACTTTATACATAGAATGTTTACTGTTAATTTTAGATTACTTTCTTGATGGAAGCAATCAGGAAAATATAAGCCATTTGCACTGCAAGTCTAATATAAACATTGTTCTGTGTTTTTCATGCCTGAATGAATTGCAGGTGTGTATGTGGATCTGGAATTTATGGTGGTGTGGTGGATATTGTGACACAAATCAGTTATGGTGCTCTTACTAAACAAATAGTAATAAAAAACCTCGAGGTAATCCTAAGGTTATAGGTTTTCATCTGTCTGCTTTTTGCACTTGAAATACTTCAGTTGGTGTTAGAATAGTGATGTCAAACAGATATTTGTGAGATTAAAAAAATCATGGTGCCAGATACAGAATAGAACGTGTTTAATCCTTGGTGATGGTGTGCTCACTGTTGATGGATATATATTGTGGTTTGGCTACCCCATGCATGTCTGTATTATTTGTACTTATTAAAGCTGGGACAAAGGTCAAATGGAATTTGGTTTGCAAACAAAATTGTGGATTCACTGATAATAAAGATAGGAGGAACTGATTTTGCTATAATGTTATGTCAAATGATGATGTAATGCCTTCTCAGTATTGAGAGTATCATCTCAACCTTGAAGACATGGTATACAACAGGAATATTGCTGCAAGAGTGTCATACTAAACTTTAAAAAAGTAATATTATGATGACTGTAAAACACTGTGTCCTTTGGCAGGTCTTCCTTTGCCATCAGCAAAAGTCGTCTAAAATAAATAGCATAGTATAGGCAGTAGGCAGAACTGTTAACTGAACGGGAATTTAGGACAAGTCTTCATTTAGGTTTAAACAGTAGTTTTTGGTAACTGAAAAAAAAAAAAAAAAAAAAGATTGCCAGTTTTGGAAGATGATCTGGATAATCTTCAGTAAATCAGTTACAGAAGTGTTCAGAAAAGACCTTGTGTGGATTTCACCAGAATTTAGAAGATAGTTTGGGGTCAGATTCTCTACTAAGAATAGAGGGAACAGCTCCTTTTAAAAAAATGAAGACATATCCATTCACCTTTTCAGGTAACTGATGTTTGAGTTGTCTAGGAAAATAATCAGCTTGAACTAAAACATAATTTTTTATTGGTTGCTGTGATCTGAACACAAAAGCAGCCTATGCTGTAAACGTTAAGTCAGGCTTTCCAGTCTGATTGATTAATGTCTACTTACATTGGACTTTGAACGTGCTTGTTTTCTAAAGCCAGTATTTTCAAAAATTGTTCCCTGCATTTAAGACATTAACAGGATAATTTGATTCCTAGCCATATAATCTCATTTTCAGAACTCTGAATACGAAGCATAAAAATCCTTGGTTTATGTTTATTGCAGAAAATGAAGTTTCAAAACCTTTTTTCTTTAGGTGAAAGAACACCTACTAGAGTGTATCTTAGGAGATTTGGGTATATCCTTACAAGCTTAGCACAGCTGCTAGAGGTGCCATATCAAGGTAGTTAACAAACACACTATCCTGGCTTGGTGCTAAATATCTCTTGTAATAATTATTTTTCTATATTAATATAGTGCATCTGGATTTGTTAGATTAAATGTAAAAGAACATGGCTCTTTTTTTAAACAGCAAAGAAATAATATTGGTTTCTTTGTTTCCAAATTGTTATGACATAATTAATAGTAAGTAGCCAATGACATTTTAGTGCTGCTTTTTGGTGTTTGGTCATTGAAAAGAAGGAAAGGTAGGGAAAGGAAAGATGTATCACATTCAAAGAAAGCTTCAAAAGTGCTTCTTCCTTTCTGAAAGTAATCTTATTACAAATCACTTTTGAAATGTGTGACCTTTCATTCCATAATAAAATCCGAGTAGAAATTGTCACATGCTTATGTAAAATTGTTTTGTGGTCCTCTAGGCATATGTTAGTTTTTCCCATCTGGCATTGGCTTACTTTTTTGCCAGGAGTCTAGCTACCTGAGTTATGATTATGAATGTGATGAGTGAAGAAAAAAGCCCACAAAGATACATCCAACATGAAAAAAATAAAATAAAAATAAATGCATAAAGTCTTTTTATTCCTAACAGGCTACTGAGATTCCCCTTGATTTTAAGGGAGGGACATCCATTGACAGTAGTGGGCACTAGGTAACATTCTGTGTGACTGTCACACAGAATTTTTAGGGTTATTAGGGTTGTGTATGATCCTATCTTGGCTGATAATGGATTTTGGCAGAAAAGGTACTGACTGGTAGGGGAATTGAATTGTAAAGCTTCTAAGTAACATGACCCCATTTCCCTATATGAGATTGCATTTGGCAGTCCCTTAGCATTATCAGTCAACTAGTTACTGTGACTACTCCTTGATGATAAAGAGTAGCACTGCTAGTAACTTCTGAAATTTTCAAAAGATGATTTCTTATTCTTGGCTACTTTAACATATTTCACACTGAGGACTGTGGAGAATACAGCTAATTTCAGGAATACTGCAAGTGAATAGTTGAGTAGTCTGCGCATGGAATAACAAATGAATTAAATCTAGAAATTTACACTCCCTTTTCTGTCTATTAAATCCAAATCTTGTTAATTGTGCTCTGGTAATTGTTAAAACTGAGTTGATGACATTACTTGGTAGAAGAAACATTTATATATTATGTACATATATTCACAACTGTTTGACTCTACCTCACAAAAACTGGACTAGACATTTTGACCAGGTTTCCTAAATTAGAGCCTTAGCCCAGATACCCTTAGATAACACTGCATTGCAAACATCTGATTTCTTCTTCCATTCTTCAGTAGTGTTTATTTTAAGCAGTTAAAGCCTTTGGGGCTTTTTTTTTTTTTTTTTTTTTTTTTTTTTTCCTCAAGTGAAAATACATTGCTGTATTCAGATAGTGTGAAACCTGTGGAATTTTCAGACTGCCCTCACATTTGCAGTCTTGTTCAGGCAACGCTAAGGAAATGAATGTTAAAAGATTGTTGCAGGCTAACGTACAGTGTAATGTACTGGGGAGTTTCTCACTAGGTTAGGTGGAGAGGTTTGATCCTGCATATGATACACCGCTTACCTCATGAGATAGAGCAGTACATGCAGAGCTCACACGTGCTCAGATAAGAGAATGGCCAGTGTGTCTATGAATTCCTGCTCTGTATGATCAGATGCATTATTTGGAGGTGAACAAAAGACTGCTGTGGTACAATTTGTCTACTGCCTCTGAGACCTGGAAGGAAGTGCCAGCAGGGGCTCTTGTTTTGTGCTAGTTCTGTGCTAGGACAAGAATTTTGGATCAAAGAAACCTGTAACAGTACACCCTGACTGGTGCAGCAAGAATAATACTTTCTCTTTGGTAATGCCTGTAGCATACAGAGTAGACTACTTACCTGCCTCATATCCGTTTTCATTTCCCAGTGAGTGCTTTAGTCTAATAAGCCTGCCAGTTGCATGTTGCCTAAGGGGTCAGTTCTACCTCCCACGTTAGTTCTATTCTTTTGACCCATTTCTGTGATAATTTTAGAAGATTAAATGAGCTACTTTCACTGCCTGTTCTGTAGAATCTTACCTGTGGTTGAGTAATGTGCTGTTCATTAGGGAAAGGAAATGTATTCCTTACCATGGTTATTCTAACACGGCGTGGGGATCAATCTTCCCTCCTATTTACATACTAGGACCTTCACTAAGACTAACAAAATTAATGAGATGCTAAATGTGACTGACTGTAAGGGAGGAACTTACTTATGCTTGCTTTGAAATATTGACTTTCTTACACTTGAAGGTCATTTGAATGTCTTCTAAGAATTACTGAGATGTTTATTGATTTCAGGGTTTTATTGTTACGCCTGCTCCACGTCTTCTTTTTTTGCCTTCTGTTCTAATAACAGGTAACAGACTATGTGTTTTCTAATCAGTAACAGCTCTTTCATAAATTAATTTACAAATACAGCACGCATACAGAGAGAGGCAAGAATTCAGATACTGAGGGAGGTGGAGACTTGTTTAGGGGTTTACCTTTATTTCATTTGAAGTGCCCATTGCATTTTAGCAACAGGAGGCAGCTGAGCTAACTGGGGAAAAAGGAAAGTGTGCAGAGGGAGAGGGGCATGGTGGTGCTACCAGGTGGGGTGCTGAGGGTGCTCTTTTGGGACCTGTGTTGCCCCTGGCAGGTACATACACAGACCTTCCCTCATGGCATGTGCCCGCGTCTGCCAGCACGGCACCTGGCTGCGGAACGAGGCCAGGCCGCAGCACTCTGCATTGGGACCGGGCACTGCTCGCGGCCTCCTTACCGGTGTGGTTCCTAATGGTGCAGAATTAGGAATCACACCAGTAAGACCAAGCAAGCAGGCAGGCAGGCTCAGGCCAGCTGGCACAGGGTCGTTGTTATATCCTCTGTGGAAAAGCTAGAGCCAGAACAAGGGCAGCGCAAAGGGAAAACTAGTCACGGGGCTGCAAGTCAGCCTCGGTGCCTCTTACAGGCTGGAAAGACTGCACTGTGCCACTCAGCTGGGTAAAATAATGCCTGCTGCTGCACTTCAGTGTTACCTTCTGATGAGAAGAGAGAGCTGTTACCTGATGCTTGTCGGTGGTGGTGGCCAGTGGAGTAAGACGGTTGTTATGTTGGCTGGTCCATACACAGGGCCATAAATTATCTGTGCAAACAAGGGCTTGAGGGAAGCCTGAAAACGTTTAAATGACATCCCCTCCACCAAAATTCAAAGTCAGCTTTAGGTGGGCAGGTGTATTTGCATTTAAAAGAAGCCATAAGTGGAGAAGCAAGTAAATGACAGTATATTTTTTAAAAGGAGTCCTCTTTCTACATATCTGTGTTGTGATTCCTCTTAGCTATACTGCATGATTGAGATTTCATGTCTAGTTCCACGCTTTGCACAGAGGAAAGGCAAGGCAAATAATAAACATCTCTGTCTGATGAACAAAACTTATAATGCATCTGTGTGTGTGTTTGTGTGTTTGGATATATGCAATTTCAAATAAATAGAAGCGTCATTATCATATTGTTCAAAGCAAAGCGGATTCTTCCCAGTCACCTACTGATTTAAACGCTGTAACTGGTGCTCAGTTTATGCTGGCTGGCTGCCAAACGAAAGCAATTATGTGCAATAATAGCAAAATTAAGAGGTGAGTGTTGCCGTTTTACAACAGGACATGGCAAAAACCATTTCCTTCTGTCAGCTGTATCTTGATTGAACACACAGGCGCACATGCACACACACACGTATGCACACACATTTACACACACATTCTTGTTCTTTTTCGTTCACTCTCTTTCCTGTGGGTTTTAACTTGAGGTCACTGAAACCAGAAAAGAGGAAGAGTATAGACCACAGCGTTTGAAAGCGAACGAGAATAAAGCTCTTGCTTTGTGGGAAAGAAAAAAAATAGAAAAAAAAAAAGAAAGAACAAAACAAAAAACCTCTCTCAGTTATTGTTCTGACTGTGATAATACTTTGTTTTTCTCCCACTGCCAGGTGTCCTGGTGGTAAACGTTACATGGAGGAACAAGACTTATGTGGGAACGCTGCTGGACTGCACGAAGCATGACTGGGCCCCTCCCAGGTAGGCAATCATTCTGAGTCTGTTTTTCCTCTGCTGTGTTTTCACCCTCAGTCTCTGCCCAGAGACTATATGGACATTAATAAAAAACAAATGGATATAATTGAAAACATGCAGCCATGAAATGAGTAATTCTCTTTTCCACGCTTAAAAGTGGGGACATGCGGGTGGGCATTTTTATTTCCTTTTGTTTTGTGTTTTTGAGTGTGAGGGGAAATACATGGGATTCAGACAAAGGGGAGATTACATTTCTGTAGATTTCAAAAAGCTTTCTCTTCAACTAATTAGTTTGTCTAGTTTTTACCATTTTTGTCTTTTTTTATCACATTCCCTTTGAGACTGTAACATTCTCATTTGAAAGGACATCCTTCCTTTAACACAAATAAAGGTTTTGTTACGGGAAATGGTGTTGTTTTGGTATCTGTTCAGTTCACAGCTCCTGCTGATGACATCTGCTCTTGTTTATGTATAGGTTCTGTGAATCTCCAACAAGTGACCTGGAAATGCGAGGAGGACGGGGCAGGGGGAAGAGGGCAAGGTCTGCTGCAGCTGCAGCTGTACCTGGAAATGATACAAGTTTTACCGAGTCTAGAGGACTTCAGAATAAGAATCGAGGTGGTGCTAATGGGAAGGGAAGGAGGGGCAGCCTTAACTCAAGTGGGCGCAGGACACCCCCAAACTGCGCTGTTGATGAAGTCAAAGCCAGCCCCTCATCCACAAACAAGAGAAAAAGTAAGCCTCCAATGGAGCTAGACTTGAACTCCAGTTCGGAGGACAATAAGTGTGGAAAACGTGTTCGTACTAACTCTAGAAGCACTCCCACCACCCCACAGGGGAAACCAGAGACTACTTTTTTGGACCAAGGCTGCTCTTCTCCAGTGCTGATTGACTGTCCTCACCCCAACTGCAACAAAAAGTACAAGCACATTAATGGACTACGATACCACCAGGCTCATGCACATTTGGACCCAGAAAACAAACTGGAGTTTGAGCCTGACAGCGAAGACAAAATTTCAGACTGTGAAGAAGCTTTGAGTAATGTGGCACTTGAATGCAGTGAGCCAAGCACAAATTTGCCAGGCTTTGATCCGCTAAAAGCACCAACATCTCCTTCCTCTATCACTACCCCAGGGACCCCCAAAGGAAAAAGGGAACTGACCAGCAATGGCCCCAGTTCAGTTATCAGTTCCAAAACTGGCAAGAATTCTGGCAAAAAGAAGGGTCTGAACAGTGAATTGAACAGCCTTCCAGTAATTTCTAATATGGCAGCCACACTGGATAATTGCTCTGTAGCAGATGGCAATTTGCAAACTGAAATGCCAAAACTGGAGGCTGAAGGGCTAATAGACAAGAAGAGTATGGGTGATAAAGGCAAGAAAGCTAATAATTGCAAAGTGGATAAAAACCTTTCCAAACTGAAAACAGCCAGGCCCATTGCCCCAGCGCCAGCACCGACTCCTCCCCAGTTAATAGCTATACCTACTACAGCCTTTACAACCAGCACTACAGGGACAATACCGGGACTGCCCTCTCTAACAACTACTGTTGTTCAGGCTACACCAAAGAGCCCTCCGCTAAAACCTATTCAACCAAAGCCCACAATTATGGGAGAGCCAAGCACTGTAAACCCAGCTCTCACATCACTCAAAGACAAAAAGAAAAAGGAGAAGCGAAAGCTGAAGGACAAAGAAAGCAAAGAGACTGGAAGCCCTAAGATGGATTCTAAGCTGGGAAAGCTAGAGGATTCAAAAGGGTCTGGGAAAGATTTATCTGGACATTTTTTAAAGGACCATCTCAACAAGAATGAAGTGTTAGCTAATGGACTTTCCGAGTCTCAAGAGAGCAGGATGGCAAGTATTAAGGCTGAAGCTGATAAGGTTTACACGTTCACAGACAATGCTCCCAGCCCTTCTATAGGGAGTGCCTCCAGGATGGAATGCAGCACTTTGGTGAATGGACAATCTTCGATGGCGCCACTGCATGTGTTGACACAAAATGGTGCAGATAGCGCTGCCGCTAAAACCAACAGCCCTGCTTACTCGGATATCTCTGATGCAGCTGATGACGGTGGCTCTGACAGCCGGTCAGAGGGCATGAGGTCAAAGGCCAGCTCACCTTCGGATATTATTTCTAATAAGGACAGTGTTGTAAAAGGACATTCTTCAACCACAGCACAATCGGCTCAAGTGAAAGAGTCCCATTCTCCCTATTACCATGGCTACGATCCTTATTATTCTCCAAGTTACATGCACTCTGGACAGGTCAGCACCCCAGCAGCTGGGAACAGCAGCACCCCACAGGGACTGAAGATCAAAAAAGAGGCTGAGGAAGAGGCTGAAAAGAAAGAGAAGGCAGAACTGTCAGATGCCAAGAAAAGTGAAAGCAGTTCCTCTAATTTGCAGCCACAACATCAGTCAGTAATCACGCAAAGACACCCTGCACTTGCTCAGTCACTTTATTATGGACAGTATGCCTATGGGCTCTATATGGACCAAAAGTCCTTAATGGCCTCTAATCCTGCTTACAGACAGCAGTATGAAAAATACTATGAGGACCAGCGACTAGCAGAACAGAAAATGGCACAAACTGGGAGGGACTGTGAAAGGAAGAATGAACCCCCGTTGAAGGAAATTGGAAAGGACGATAACAAGCAGAAAAATATTCCATCTGCTACTATTTCAAAGGCCCCTTCAACTCCAGAGTCAAGCAAAAATAACAATAAAATAGGGTCTTCGGTCCCTAACAAAGCTGAGGAGACGAGCAAATCACAGATCCTTTCCAATCACCAGCAGCAGCTTCAGTCTGACAGTTTCAAAGCCAAACAAATGGAAAACCATCAGCTCATAAAGGAGGCTGTGGAGATGAAATCTGTTATGGACTCCATGAAGCAAACAGGAGTGGATCCAACCACGAGATTTAAACAGGTGAGATCACAGGAAATGGAACAAGAGTGTCTTGATTTATCCTTCAGTCATGTGAGATTTTGTATCTGATTCTGCTATGTTCTTCTACCTTTGCAGTCAAACAAGCTTTGCCATCCTTTTTTTTCTTTCTGGTTAGCAATGTAGTCTGTGAATAGATCAACAGACATTTCAGTTGAGCTGTTTGAAAAGAAAAAAAATCTAGCAAGGTGGTGACAGAACCCAGGCTTAAGACCTGAATAGACTATTTTAAATTACATGCATGAATAAAGTAGAATTAGATTTCTCTTTTAGATGTAAATTCTAAGCAATTTGCTTAGTTCAGAAATGAGAAATTTCAAGCAACATAAGCAGCTTTCATTGTGAGAGGACTTAAAGTAGATTTGAAACATGGTTTGAAGTGTTTCTTTTTTTTTGTTAAATGACAGTTGGCATTTACAAAGATGGGTGAGCTGGTTCTTTGAAGAGTTGGCTTGAAGCTCAGCTCTTTATCTTAACCCAAGGTGACCTTTTTGAAACAGTTAAGTTCCCCTTCTGTCCTCAACCAACCTCCAGCCCCTACAGACCTACACAATGGATGAAATCATCTCTCCACTGAAGTCAGTGATAGTTTTGCCATTTACATCAGTGGAACCAGAATTTCATCCAGTGGCTCATGCTGACCTTCCTAGATGTCAGATTTCCTTCATTCCAGGCAATGTTAGTGCCTCTGTGCTCTGAACTGGAGCCTCAATGCGTAATGCTTTCATGTTCTGGTGTACGGTACATCCCAGACTTCACCCTAACAGTCTGCCTTTGAAGATGCAGTGGGGTCAGGTGAATGGGAGTTAGGAAGCTCTAAAGGAAGTGGGATGGTACAGGCCTGAGTAGGAGAAGATTTCTGCTGATTGAAATGATTTTTTGAACCAGACAGTCCAAGTGTCTAGTTCTTATGTTTCAGTTGCATGTGCCATGAGTGTGTATCTGTTGGAGACGGTGTTTGCAAATAGCTCTTGCATATCTTGCATTTAAAAAAAAAAAACACAACAATCTTACTGTTATTGTTCAATACTGATTTGATGTAGTCTGGTAAAGAACTCATCTATTTAATTTTGTAACATGTTTATAAATTGCTCTGTGTAATGTATTAAGCAAAAATGTATTTGTGATATCCTGTACGTGTTCCCTAAACCTTGTGGTCTTGATCCTGTAAATACTTGTGTAGTTTTACAAACTTAAAATAAGACTGTCAGATGATGAAGTCTGCCTAAATGTCTGACTTCCACTGATTCGTGAATGTTTGTAATGTCAGAGACAGCACAAGCATCTTTCCAGCTAGATACGTTTTTCAGGTTCATTGTTCCAGGTAATCTAAGAGCTCTGGCATATCATTAGGCAGCTTTAATTTTGTGTTTCACAGATATTTTTTGCTTTCTAGTGGGAAAATATCTCTGTGGGCTTTAATTAAAATGTTTTATGAACAGTGTGGTCTCAGAACTTCGATACAATGCATATGTATTTCATGATTAAACTAGTTAAAGGCATGAAGAAGGATAGAAGATGAAGCAATTGAATTAAATTTTGATAATAGCCTTTTGCTCTTTCATGGGAATGTTGGTTTGACTTTGAGCTCAAGGCACTCTGTAGCAAGCAAACCTCTCCTCTATGTAATACAGTTATGTTATTAAAACAGCTATTAAAAGTACATTAACTGAAATATGGGAATATCAATAATAATTTTATTTCAGTATATAAGTTCAGAAAAAAAAAAAAAAATGTTTTCTCCTCCATATTAGGATCCAGATTCACGAACATGGCATCATTATGTTTATCAGCCCAAATACCTTGATCAGCAAAAATCAGAAGAACTTGATCGTGAGAAAAAGTTAAAAGAAGACAGCCCTAGAAAAACACCTAACAAGGAAAGTTCCCTGCCTAACCTTCCTGTCTCGTTAGCAAGCATTAAAGAGGAGCCTAAAGAGGTCAAGCGTTCTGATTCTCAATCAGTGGATGAGAGCAAGATAAAAAACGATGATCGAAAGACTCCTGTAAATTGGAAGGACTCTCGGGGTGCTAGAGTAGCGGTTTCCTCACCAATGAGTCAGCATCAGTCATATATCCAGTACTTGCATGCTTATCCTTATCCACAGATGTACGATCCCAACCATCCAGCCTATCGTGCAGTCTCTCCTGTCCTAATGCACAGCTATCCTGGTATGTATTCTGAAATTTGCCTTGTACGCTAGTTAAGATTTACATGCTCAAAGTGCAGTAAAGCTTGCATTTTACTATTTCTATTAGTAGCTTGAGTAAATTAGAAGCTTTGTGGGTGACATTTGTATTGCTT
Source organism: Stictonetta naevosa (assembly GCA_011074415.1). Lineage (NCBI taxonomy): Eukaryota > Metazoa > Chordata > Aves > Anseriformes > Anatidae > Stictonetta > Stictonetta naevosa. The sequence goes on from CM021729.1 coordinate 53,368,519, forward strand.
CTGCTTCCACTAGGTAAAGTTCTGCAGATGAAACTGATTTAATACAAGATGTTCCTGTTATGAACTGTCACCATTTCCAGCCAGAGTTTCTCCAACCCTTGACAGTCTGCTATTGCTGTTAGACTGACAGATAGTTTATTGCCTATAAAAATATTCTAAGCACTTACTGTCAGAACCATTATAGTTACTATTCCTTTCACTTAAAGAGGACTCATAAATGTCTGAAATGGCTATCAGCTCAACCCTCTTTATAGCCTCCATTCATCAGTGTAAAGTGGGTTAAAAAAAAAAAAAAAAAGCAAAGATACCATTTGATAGTCACATGATTCATTTTTGATGTTAACCCCCTGTCCTGGTGTCCCCTCCTCCTACCTCGATATATCCAAAATACGAAAACAGTAACTTGATGTGGTATTTATTGTTTACCTGCAGGGGCCTATCTCTCTCCAGGATTTCATTACCCAGTTTACGGGAAGATGTCAGGGAGAGAAGAGGCAGAGAAAGTCAATACCAGCCCGAACATCAACACGAAGTCAACCACTGAGTCCAAAGCACTGGATTTGCTCCAGCAGCATGCCAACCAGTATCGCAGCAAGTCCCCTGTTGTAAGGCTTCATCTGTTGTTACCAAGGAGCAGTACTTTTGGGGAGGGGTAAAGAACATAATTTTAAGAAGCACACAGTCGGACATCAGGCTTTGAATGCATGATGCTTTTTTACAGTATTGCTTAAAATAAAACCAATTTAAAGTCACAATGCTTCTGTGGCAAATTGGAAGTGACACATATAACAGGGTTCTGTGCTCAAGGTCTTTCTGACTTAAATGAATTGACTTGTATAGAAACCAAGATTCAGAGGTACCTCCTGGTGCACGGTTTATTGGAGTTAATAATTATTTCCTGTTTGGAAACGGATAATGAAATGAGAAGCCGAGCTGTGCAATCTCATAATGTCGCCTTACTGTATTTACCATGAAGCTGTATCTGCCAAATAGCTCATTACAAGCTCCCATTTCTGAAGATTTCCATGTTAGCACAAACGCTGCTATGTCACTTTCAGAGAAATTGGCGCTGGTTTTAACTGTGAGCAAGTCACTGACTGATTCTATTTTTGAAAGCTCTTTCTAGCTATTCAGGCAGGCTTGATCCCCTGAGTGCTTTAAAGAGGGCTGAGGATTCATTTACATCAGCTCTCAGCAGCTTAAATAGGTTGTTCAGGCATTGGCAAGTCAGCCAAGCATAAGGGTGCCCAAAACTAGAGGTCAGCATGGTGGAAGTCTTCATGCTGCAGTGTGTTGCTTCACAATTTCTGCTCATAGAAAGTCTTCCATTAGTCAGAGACACAAGCTTTAGATTAGAATCAAATGCAAATAATCTGTTATATAAACTTCTTCATCAGAAAAAAAAAAAGCTGCATCATTTGAATGTCATTGCCACATATAATATTGGTGAGTGTGTTTTTGTTGAGATTTTCTCGTTTTTAAATAAAAAATCTTATATCAGTTTGCTTTCACCTTTTGTTGCCAGCCAGTGGAAAAATCAGCAGCTGAGCGCGAACGGGAAGCAGAAAGGGAAAGAGACCGTCATTCTCCTTTTAGCCAGCGACATCTCCATACACACCATCACACACATGTTGGAATGGGTTACCCACTTATACCTGGACAGTATGACCCATTTCAAGGTGAGCAGAAGGTTTCCAGTGATGGCATTAGCTCGTCATGTAAAGTTGTTACCTTGACATTGCAAGTCATACCTACATGAAGCATTTTGAATCCCCTTGTTAAATCAGAAATGTTTTACCTTTAGGAAAAAGGTTTTGAAACTCGCAGTGAGGACTAACGGCAAATAGATAACTTAGTGCCTGCGAAATACTAGGTTTTGTTAGCAAAGCTGGGTTTTAGAACATCATTGAAGATGTACCAGTTAGGCTGTCATTCACATGAATGTTTTGATTCCTACTGCAAACTGACATTAACTGGCTGAAAGGCAGTGAAAAACAAACCACACAACCTACTTTTTGTATAATTAGAATTATGTAAGCAATGGAAGAAATATAGCAAAGACAAAAGTGTTTTATAATGAACATATTTTATGTACAAGAAATTGGAGTCACAAGGGTTTGCGCTAGTTATAATTTGAATGTCTAAAAGAGAACTCTTTGTATTTTGACAAATGTAGTGCACAAAGTTGCAGTCAGGGAGAAGCAGCACAGTAAGACAGGATTCATCCTCCCTAGGTTTTATACCAGTCTTTGACTGTTTTTCACTAAGCCTGGATTCTAGCTAAATTAAAAGGAGGTTTCCTCCCATGCAGCAAAGTACGTGCTATCACAATTGCTAGCTAAAATGGCATTAATTCATTATGTTCACTTGGTGCCTCAGCAGCTATTTTTCCTCTGTAAAAGTCTTGAAATTTCTCAGTTTGATTCAGTGATTCCGTATGCCTATGGGATACATTATGCTTGTTCAGTAGGAAAACTGTAAAAATGATAAGTTATTATGAAAGTATTGTATTCTGAGCAGCTGGCATGTCGTTTCTGTAATTCACTGTGACTTTTGATTCTTGTTGTTTTCTGGTACCTATTACTTCTGCTGAGCTTCCTATTCAGGAATTCATACAAACCATTTAGCAGCATGCAGTGCAGTACTTGGAAAGGAACACAATCAATAGGAATGCTATATTTTCTTGTAAAATATATATCAAGGACAATTCGGTATACTATAAGAAGGCATGTTGATCATACTGGGGAGATTTCCTTAATACTGTTGCCCAAAACATTTGCCATTTGTGTAGTGTTAAACACACACAGACACACAGACACACACACACACAGACACACACACGCTCAAAATTTTAGGATGGTGGTTTTTTGTTTGTTTTTCTGTTTGCCTTGGAGATGCTTCCTACCATTTCTCACAAAAATGCATTAAATCCAGAAGTACATCAACATTCCTTCTTTCTTCTTCCCTCAGGATTGACCTCTGCTGCCCTTGTTGCCACTCAGCAGGTGGCTGCGCAGGCATCTGCAACTGGTATGTTTCCTGCACAAAGAAGGTAAATAGCCAGTAAATCTTAAGTTACTTTTTTTTTTTTAACATAGAGAGGAGAAAGCAAATAATAAATTTTACAACCTCTGATGGTCTAAAGTTCCTTGTGTGACATAGTTTTTAAGGAGGAGGAAGGACTTGCCTGGGACTTTGGGATAATCATAGTTTTATTCTCTTTAAGGTGACATTTTGTCATGTTGCGTCTTTTAATTGTAACATAGATCATGAACAGGGAGCAAGTAGTCTGCCTTCTGAGATTTTCCGTAGACCATAAGTGTTGGTATTATTAAGATAAAGTAAGTGGTTGTGAAACTTTAAGTTGTTTTTTTGTTTGTTGTATTTTTTTAAAGGGGTTTAAACTTAGTAAATCAGATCCATTGTATTAGATCCAGGAAAACTTAAGAGTTTATCTAATCTGCAAGTCTGCCTGGTTTGCTGATTTTACTGTCAGAGAGGTTTGCTTGAGAATCCATTAGAGGTTACATCATTTTAAAGTTACATACCAGTATTGTACTCTTGCCTCTCAGGTATTTACTAGGTTTTCAGTAGAAGTTACTCTGCAACTATTATCCTTATCCTTCAAGAGGAAAGAGGCTCTTGTGTATAATAATGATCCCATTTCAACTGAAAATCCCTAAACACCCTTAACAGTAGGGTCTTTCTCATCACTGCCATCTTAAGTCTCAGAGTTTGATGTATTAGGTAGTACTATAAAGTTCTGTGGTTATGGATGTCTTTCTGAAAGCTGACTCTGAAAACAAGTGTCCATGTAAGGCTCTCACCTAGAATTACTTGAATGAAAACGTTTTCTACTTCTGAGAGAGTTGATGCATGCTATGTTTTCAGAGCCCAGGAGATCGATCTTGGCACGTGTTACTCGCGAATATGTTGTTCCTGGCAGGGGAGGGAAGAGGATGTGGCTTAGATGTCTTTCCTGCTTGGGTTTCAGAGCACTGTGCAGGTTTCATTTCACAGTGTTTGTCCGAGGTGCAGAAAACATTAGGAAAAGAGGACACTGCATACTAAAACATTCTTCTTTCTCTTTTCAGAGAATGATGAGTTTGGAGATGTACATTGTCATGTGACTGGATCACATGAGGAAGCGCTTTATTACAGACATCAGTTCCATGGTGTTAATTTGAAATGCCTTAATGGCAGGCAAAAACC
>CM021729.1:53372830-53393479 GCA_011074415.1 Stictonetta naevosa
TGTATCAATAACCAGGCTCACACACAGGGTCTGCTGCTAAGTTGCAAACCACATAGTAAAAGGAGAAATGTATTTGTCATGTTTAGAAAGTGTTAACCGCAAAAGGTTGTTTGTTTCTTTTCTCTTCTTTCTTTTTTCTTTTTCTTTTTCTTTCAAACTGTAAATAAATAATGTTATGTATCAGTGTGCCTGAACCTTGCGTACCCTTCTGGTATTTCCCACAAGCTCTCAGAGAGGCTAACTGTGATGACACTTTGGTACAATGTAGATGTCTATTTGGTGGCTCCTATTAAGATGCATCAGTGTAAAATGTTACTGTATTCACTGTTTCATTGTAATTGTGTATTGTGAAAAATATACCTTTGGAAGGCATGGGGATCTTAGTACCACAAAAACTGTGTTGTACATAATGTAAAATTTTTAAATGGAAAATAATGAGCATCTGTGAATAATGAAATGTCTTTTTTGATAATCTTGAATGGCAGATAACCAATAGCCTGCATAACAGAAGACATCTGTGATTGTTCTATTACTTGAATAGTCCTGCAGTCTTTTTTTTAATGTTTACAATTATCCAGTTTTAGAAGAGAGACTTTAATGCCATTGCCTGGTTACTTGTTTTATGCTGTAATCTAGTTTATTTTATGTAAAATGTATATTGAATGCTTTCATTTTTATACCTGCCTTAAATAATTTGGCAATCAGAATAAAGAAAAAAAGTTGTTTTTGTACTTTCTTGGTGTCTATGGGCCACTTTGAAAGATGTGTTGTAGGTGTAGATAGCAGAGCCTGAAGCTGCCACTCCACTGCTGGTCTGTGTCTCAGAAGTGCTCCCTGGGGCTCAGTTACCAGTGTGCCCCCGCAGCAATCCTCTGCCTGCCCTGCCGGGCCTGCAGTGCTGTCATCTCCCAGGGGCTATGTGGGACCCGAGCCAGGTGATAGCACTGGACCTCTTTCTGTTGACCCCAGTAGGCTTGGAAAAGGCCCATAGTCGCCTCGGGTGGTATTAGAGGTACTCCAAAAGGCATTAGAGATTTGCCTTTTTTAGCACAGCTCTGTGTACTATAAATTACAGGTGATTTTTTTGTTGTTGTTATATCTGTATTGCACCCCCCCAAAATGAATAGATGCACAAAAACTGAGGACATGTAGAGTAAAAGAAAAAGGCCATTGCTGTGCTTAACCATTGGTACTTGTATTACCACAAAATAAATATTTTTTGTGGCTATACCACCTGGTTTGTTTAATTGCACTAAACACAGTACACAGTAATATGAAAACACTAATTATGACTTGAAAAAAAGTCAGATTTACTGGTCAGGTTTTTGAGGCTTTAACTTCTATCCTTTCCTGCGTATCCCAGTTATATGAGTAGTCAAAACTGTTTTTTAAAGTTTTACTGTTTTGGTTTTTTTGGCAGGGTGAATTACTAGAAGTTAGAGCTTGTTTATAAAGTCGGTTACATTTCTCCTGCCTTGTGAATACTTAATGCAGAAGGATAAATTAAAATTCCCAGCAGACAAGCACACTTGGACTTTTTATATTACTATGATGAATCTGCCATTCATATTGGTATAATTGTTTTATTTTTATAGGCATAAAATAAGTTCCCATAGTGACTAGTAATAAGGTTTATTGATTTTTACTACACATTATTCATCTGTGGCTTACTCCTATCATCTTGTTCTGAACACGTTCAGAAGTTTCACAGTGGTGACATACTACAAATTAGCTTCATCAAAAATTAGGAAGGAAGAGGTGTTTTTTTTTTTTTGTGGATGGGGATATTGTGAATGCAGAACTCCTGAAAAATAAGTGCCTTATTACTTCTATATTAAAAGCTTAGATGGTTTTTGTATTGAAATGTAACATTGATTTCTTTTCAGTCTAGACCATTAATGCTTCTGCAGCAAAACAGATCTTATAAATTCACACTGTTGGTGATTTTGATTTAGTGTGGTTTAATATAGTGTTGTAAGTAACTGGAATGAATTACTCTGATTGATACGGGGTAAGCAGCAGTTAAAATTATAATTAATGTTATAACTTTATTATATCCTTGAAATTTGTAAGAGAGGCTAACAGGCATTGCCATTTATTGTCTTCCTCCACTTAAGGTTATTCTTTTCCCTCTATCTTCACAACTTTCCTTTTAATTTAGCACTTGCCATGCTGACCTCGTTAAAGGCTGTGCAGCTGGCTCAGTAACTCCCAAAGCCAAAAGATATCCATCTACATGCCCAAGTCTGACATACAGCTGCTGTAATCATTTCATCCTTGTGTATCCAAAGGATGAGCAAACTGAAGCAGCAGTATGAGGAAGACAATTTTTAAACCTGGGAACTTACAGCCACAGAAGCTGGTCACTGGAAGGGGGCAGCTGAAGTAGCATGGTACAGATGTATCTGTGCTGTTGTTTTCCACAGGCAGGGCTTGTGCTCCTTGTGACCTCCATCTAACACCCTTACCACTCTGCTCTGCTAGCAGCTGCAGTCAGTGACCCTGTTCTTTCTATCTTTCATTTGGGTGTTTCCAGCTGTCTCGTAGAGGTGAACAAGGGCTTTAGTATTACAGTGACTTCCGTGAGTTTCTAACCTGCCCGTGGCATGCAGCTAGAGGAATGAAAAGTCTGTCAGTGGGAGCCCATCACAACAACCCAAAACCCCAGCCGAGGAGTTATTGCCTGTGGTGCTTGCACTGGGAAGAAAACAGATGTGAATGGAGAGGGCGTGGGTGTTTGGTTGGTTTGTTTGTTTGATTAATCTTGCTGGTCTCGATGCTCAAATAGGACAGGGGTCTAACTGACTGAGTTGGATGACTAGCAGGGCTAGACTGGAACTATTGAAAGTGGGGCACAGGAGAAACATTTTTCCAGTTTCTTATGTTTAGATTCCCTGGTCACTTTAGTGAACACCTAAGAACTCATAGAGCTAATTCTGTGCCATCTCATCCCCTCCCTTGCTTTTGAAGGGTGTGTTGGTTGGATGTAATCATCGGGTCATTAAGTCTCTGACAATTGCTGGCAGTGCATGTGCTTTCAGAGGATGTAAGATGAGAGAATCCATTAATGCATCCTAAAATACACCAGGTATCACTGATAGCACGAAAAACGGCATAAACAACATCATGGTGCCCTTCTGCAACTCTCCACCCTGTCTGTTTTCAGGGAAGGAGTGGGAGAGTTGTGCAAGGAATCTAGTGCTTATTTCCTTCTGGCATCATGGTCTTGCCATTCTTATCACAACTGACAGATGTACCGTCCTCATCCTGCAAGAAAATCTCGTTCTAATACTTGCTTGCCATACTCTCTTGCTCCTTTCTCTGCACATCTCTCTCCTTCTCTCCCCTTCACCTTACTTGGCCACTTAATAAGCTCTCTAGCTTACTTCCATTTGATATCATCAAAACTTACTTGTTCTATCTGTACAGCTAAAATCCTTCTGCATACATTTGTGATCTCAGTTCTTGATTAGTTTCTGGTCTTTTAACATGTTCCCTTCTTTGACCTGTGTTTTTTTTTTTCTGTCTTATGCTGTGTTAATGTATCCTTGTATCTCTTCAGCATAAAGTGTTTAGGACACAGAACATGTCTCACTTCAAATTCCCACAGCATAGGTCATATTTATGGTTCTTTCTGAGTAATAGCAGTGGATGCTTCTAACATCATGTAGACGATAGTGCAAGATGTCATGAGTAGTTAGGGCAGACCATTACTAACAAGGAGCTTAAGATAACTGACAAAAGACTTTATGGTTTTGAAAGCTATGTTGAAACCATTACTGCCTCGAAAACTGGGAATGATATCAAGCCTATATAGGAAGTCTAAAGCTGTACTTCCTTGAATCAGAGAGAACTGGAGGTATATAGTCATTACTTAATGAGCCAGCTTTGCTCTGCTTTAGAAAAATAGATGTTTTCATTTGTTTCAGTCTTAACCTTTACCTAGCTTTCTGTATTAAATACTCTACAGCATTACCATGAACTACAGTTTTCCTTGATGTAGGTTTTTAATTAGGTCAATATTGTCTAAGCTGAGATAGCCAGATAGCTTGCTTTTTTTTAAATTTAATTTTATTTTTTTTTCTTTTGAGTAAGTCCTACTTGTTACTTTTACTTACTTTACTTACTTTACATATATAGAAATATATGATGGTTTCATTCACGTCCACATTTGACTTTTGGAAGCAGAATAAGCTATTCACTTCAGTTTAACATGGAAAAACCCTAGGTCTTGATTTGTACTGTTTTTCATTATGCTCTTTATTCCTTTCTTTAGAGCACGAGCTTTAAAAGATACTCTCTTCTTTACAGAAAGTGGAAAATAAAAGAAGTCTAATAACGTGTAAGTGCATTTCAGCTCATATTCAGGATGTCTTTACTTACCCAGTGAACATTCTGCTTTACCAGAGAGCATGGGAAGTCCTTTCTGGCATATCCGCTGTTTACTAGCTGAAGCTGTTTCATTTTGAGGAATGGGAAAGCTTTTCAAAGACACTATTTTTTCAATTTTTTAACCATTGCTGTAAGGAATTTTAATGCCAATAGAATACCATTTAAATCCTCATGGTGTCTGTTAGTAATGTTAAGCAGCACATGCTAAATAGTGCTCTCAACCTGAAACTTCTTGTCTAGGCTGATAAATTAGCAAACCTAGGATTTTGCAAAAGTAATTACTACTTGCTGCCTGACAATATTTATCAAGCAGAAAACTTGTTATTCTCCACCATAATATAGAAAAACGCTCTGGGGACTTTGAAAGTATATGTTGTTATAGACAAATGAACTGCTATAAAACGAAGCCAGTACCTGTAGTAATGTTTCGGTAGCTTTGTAGTAGTTTCAGTAGCTTTGTGAAGTAATATGGGGTGGTATAATGGTGTATGTTAGTTACATGATTTCTGTTGTTTGAGTTTGCTGATGGTAGAACAGTGCTCATTTATAGCTTTCAGCATAATACTTCAGGATTTCTTTATGAAACTGAATGGTACAGCAGTGCCTGATGAAAAAAAAAACAAAACAAAAAAACTGCAACAACAACAACAACAACAACAACAAAGAATCAGGAAGCAAAGACTCTCGAAAGCTCGTTTAAACCCTAAACACAAGAGACTAATTTTAAGGTATACATCTTGACAGGTAGAGTAAATGGTTGCAGTTCCTGGCTGAGGAGGTTGTGATGAGACCAGGATGGCCCCAGGGGAACCGCTGCTGCTGGCCATACCCTGGCAGTGGTGAACAAGGACGTGTAGTTTCTGTTGGACTTGGTTTGGGGCTGTTTCTAATAGAAGTATATGCAGGAAATATGCTTCAGTCAGACCCTCGTTAATATTTTCTTAATTAGTCAAAAGAAAGTTGAAAGAGGAATTTTGCGTGTGTGTTCCAAGTCAGACTCTTACAGAACAGTGGAAATGACATGGGATAAAAAGCCCCAGAGTTTTCTGATTGAAGAACTTCTTACGTAGTTAACAGGCTGCCGTGAAAAAAAAAAATGTTCCTCTTTTTCTTTGCATTTCTTCCTGTTTTCTCGGTTATATAAACGAGTCCACAAGACACTAGAAGAAACTTGAGGGGAGAGGGGAAAATTTTCCTCTCCATATCCTACACAGGTGACTGAAAGGGATAAGCTTTGCAGTTAGCGTTAACAGGAGCTGGCCTTTAATATGTGTGCTCAAATTGTGTAGCTTCCTTGTCAGAACCAGTTTCTCATTGATAAGTCTCTATTCAGTGCTGCTGGTCACTTCAAAAACCTGACTCTACCTTCTTCCTTTGGGTCTCTATGTTCCCCAGAAGACAGTGGGAAGAACCAAATCAAGGGCTAGATGGACTGCAGGAAGAGCTGACGGTTCTTCTATTCCATTGCTTATGCATGCCAGAGCAAGGCTTTTTTAATGGCCTTTTCTTCGCACCTTTCCCCACCTCCATCTCCACATCAGTTTAAGTGCTTGCAGAGATGAGCCTTATGAAACCACTGATTTTTAAGCAGAGCTCCATACAGAAAAGGTCATTGAAATGTCAATGATACAATATGTCTCCCCATGCCATGCTTTGAAACGTAACAATTTAGTACCAGGCTTTGCCTCAAGTGTCTGCTGAGCCCTTTCATGATCATTCTGCTTACGAATAATCTGGCTTCCTTTAACAGAGAATTTGCCAAATGTTCAGCCTCTGTAGCTGTCCTGTGATTCCAGTGAATTCAGATGGCCGGTTTCCATTTTACATACTGTGGTGGTTTAACACCAATGGACAGCTCAGTACCAACACACCACTCTCTTACTCCTCCTCCTCAGAAGGGGTGTTGGAGGAAATTTGATGAAAAAAAGTTCATAGGTTGAGGTAAGGACAGGAAGATCATTCCCAAGTTACCATGATGGGCAAAACAGACTCAGCATAAGGAAGATTAATATAATTTATCGCCAACTAATAACAGACTAGTGCAAGGAGGACTAAAACTAAAAAACCTCCCCCTGATTCACCCTCTTCCACCTCCTCCCCCCAAGCAGTGCAGGGGAACAGGGAATGGGGGCTGCGGTCAGTCCCTAACGTTTTGTCTCCGCGGCTCCTTCACGGTCCCTCCGTGCCCCTGCTCCCCGTGGGGTCCCTCCCACGGGATGCCGTCCTTCCCCAACTGAGCCTGCGGGGGCTGCCCACAGGCAGCAGCTCTCCAGGAACTGCTCCCACACGGCTCCGTCCCACGGGGTCCATCCATCCCCCAGGAGCAAACTGCTCCAGCACGGGTCCCCCACGGGTGGGCGGCAGCTCCCCCCAGACCCCTGCTCCTGCGTGGGCTCCTCTCCACGGGCTGCAGCTCCGGCCCGGGGCCTGCTCCTGCGGGGGCTCTCCATGGGCCGCAGCCTCCTCCAGGCCACATCCACCTGCTCCAGCGGGGGCTCCTGCACGGGCTGCAGCGTGGAGATCTGCTCCGTGTGGGACCCATGGGCTGCAGGGGGACAGCCTGCTCCACCAGGGGCCTCTCCACAGGCTGCAGGGGAACTGCTGCTGAATGCCTGGAGCACCTCCTGCCCTGACCATGGGGTCTGCAGAGCTGGTTCTCCCCCCTCTGTCTTAGCTACTGTTGCCCAGCAGATTTTTTGTTTCCCCTTTTTTCAATCTTCACTCACAGAGGCCCAACCGTCGCTCACTGGCTTGGCTCTGGCTCTGGCCCATGGCCTTTTGGAGCAGCTGGAGCTGGCTGTGATCTGACACGGGGCAGCTGCTGGGCTTTGCTCCCAGAGGCCACCCCTGCAGCTCCCCTGCTCCCAAAACTTTGCCATGTAAGCCCAATATATCTGTCAAGTCTGTCCCCAGCTTTGTTACAGGAAGTTACCGCTCTAAAGAACCAAGGTGCAGAAGAAACTACCATATAAGAAAACACCAAAAATCACAGGAAAGAGATTACTGTCTTTTATGCTAGAGCACCTCTCATTAGTTCTAGGTGAGCTCTGCTGTTGCAACTCAGATAAGGATTTGGGACCTTGAGACAGAGCAATAATTGCTTCTCATTATAGGTCTTTATTTCTTCCTTGAGTACTTATGCAAGTCTCTCTCGGATGTTTATGTACTCACTATCTCCTTCATTAAAGGGTCACATATAAATGTATAATATATGCATTATTTGATATTAATTTTTTTACAGTTTTCTTTTGAAGCCTACTGGCAATAAAATAATTCTCTAGGTTACTAATAACTGCTCAGCTTCGGCCTTTTATCTCTGTACCTGCTGCTAGGTCATGAGCTTTTAAAAATGCCTCACTTGTACAAGGGTTTGTTTTCCTGAATGATGGATGTACCAAAATTCAATGTTGTTGAAGAAGAGCAGCGTGCATGTCAGTGTATGGCGCTGGTAGATCATTCAACATAGTTACAGAAATGGGAGGGAATGACTAAAACTGGCCCTGATGTGTAGGCAGGACAGGACTGACATAAAAGTGACCCAACTGAAAACTGCTGAGTCTGCCCTAAAGACTCCCAAGCTAAACTTTGTACTGGAACAGGTATTTGGATAGTCACAAGTCCATCAGGGTCACCCAGGGTCACAAGGAACAGTGAGTGGCATTGCACAAGTCACTGAGCAAGCACAGGTGAGCACCAAGGTGAGCACTGTAGAAAGCAAATGCTGATACCAGGGGCTGCAATGCCTCCTAGTAAAGCATTGGCACTGGACAGACAGATCTTGTTTATGTAGCTAATGTGGATCAAACACCCTCAGAACCAATCTGACTGTTGTGAAGTGCTCAGGCACCCGCTGCAGGCTCATATTTTGCTGGCTCTTGAGCTGCCATCTCAGTACACTTTGTTTTCTTCAGTGGTACAGGTCTGCAGCATCAAGAGACGTGGTATTTGTTATCTCAAGAGTGGTGAGGGTTATTAAGTCCAAACAATGTACAGAAAATGAGACAAGATAAAGCATGAGGTAACCTCAGAGCTCAAGCTTGGCCATGACAACTTTGTCTTTAGAAGGCACTTCACCTGTCATGTTACAAACAGGCAACTCCCCTCTCTCAGAGGAAGATGATATCACTTGTTTTCCAGCTGCTTTACAGCAAGAACCAGTCTTTTTTGTCTGCCAAATGAAGACAGGAGTTCCTCTTTTATAGAGAAAAAGAACTTTAACACAGAGGAGAACATTATCAGCCAGGAGACCATATCTGTCAAACCAGAAGTGTGTTTCTCCATTTACACTTCCTGTTGTGGCAGTAAGTTGAAAACTTTGGTCCTGTTCTCTGTGTTTTAAGTTATTGTTAAGTAGATCCAATTCTTATATATATATATTTGGACCCATGAAATGGCAGCAACCAGTAAAAAGGACCTATATTTTTCCTCATTAATTGGCTGATACATGTTTGAGAATCCATTCAGAGTATTTTTCTCTGTAAGAAGTGTATTTCCATAATGAGACATGATTGTTTTGTTCTTACTAGACGCTTTTGGTTTTGCTGCTATAGTTTTGCACTTCAGCATGCAGCATTAAAGGAGACCTCATCTGAATCTTCAAAACTAGTACTAGACTTTCATATTATTTATCATAATATTTGAAAAAGCCAGGCTCTTTTTAGTGGTGCCCAGTGGCAAGACAAGGGGCAATGAGCACAAACTGAAGCACAGGAGGAAACACTCCTTTACCGTATGGGTGACTGAGTACAGGTTGCCTAGGGAGGCTGTGGGGACTCCCTCCTTGGAGACACTCCAGAGCTGCTGGCTGCTGGCAAGCAGCTCTAGGTGTCCGTGCCTGGGCAGGGCAGTTGGACCAGATGCCTCCAGAGGTCCCTGCCAACCTCAGCACTTCTTGTGATGATGTATATACATGTGATACTATGTATGTTTAGTAATGGTTTGTTTTGTTGTGTTTTGAGATCTTGTTCATGTGAAAAGGAGAAAAAAGTTTCAGGGTGTTCACCTTCAACATTTTTGCCCCTATTACTTTAAAGAGATAAAATGCATTCACAGGCCGTTCAGATTCTTGGCAGAATCTGGTACTAGATAAAAAGGAAAAGAAATTTCAGACTATGTCAACTGTTTTCAAACAGATACCTATCAATAATGCAGTTACTAACTTGTACTAAAGCTCTTTTGACTAGTATACGGATGAGTACTGAAAATCTCTATATGTGACATCTGTAAAGCAAACACATGACACTGGTTTCAGGAGAAGGTCTATCGGGGCATCTATGGCAGTGAGGGACCTCTTCACCATACCCCTTTCACACACCCACACCCCTTTTTTAAACTATGTGTTTGCCCCTGGCTCAGCTGTTGTATTTAGTCCCTAAGATAGCATCAAAGTCAGATGCTGTACTTGAATCAACAGCTGAATTACCCCTATCTTCTAACACCATCAAAAGTAAATTGCTAACTAATCACCAAGGAAAAGAGACTTGAAGAACGAGTAGTTCTATGAGAATTGCAGCTAGTAAAGACAATTTCAATGGCTTTCTTGCCTGTTTGGCCTCTCAGATGTTCAATAACGTGTGAACTTCATATTTTTTTTCCTAATTGAGGCCACTAATAGGCTGCCTCTCCTTTGCAGGCTTGCCAATACTTGTGAAGCTATAGAGTGTTTTTGGAGCATGCATCTGTAGCTTAACTGCAACAGGCTCGATTGATGTGTGCAAGGGAAAGGTGTGATCACAGGAACTGTAAATGAGAGTTGTGCGAGGCTCTCATCTTTGTAGCCCGGTTGCGTGTCCTGAGCAATCAAAACCTAATCCTAAAGGTGGCATTGGGCTAGCCACATCTTCTCCCTTCACAATGCAGGGGTGTGTTTGGGGCCTCACATGAGCCCTGTTTGAGAAACTGCACCATGCTCTGCACCACAGGCAGGATGCAGAACATCTCCAGGGATCACAGCTGTTGTAAGGAGAAGTAGCTGGTTTACGGCTTGTTCCTTTTAATGGTAAAGCCATGAATAACACAGGAAACTGAAGTAAGTGTAGGTCATGGCTCTTGACTCCTAGATTCATCAGTAATCGCAAGAATGTATAATTCTGAATTAATCCATTGTAGAGTTATTTATATATTTAGCTGTAGGTTTTACATGTCCCAGTTACATACACACAAGCAACAGAGGAGTATGGATTAAGGAAAGCTGTGGCCACAGTCTTTTTTTAATGCTTTTGGGTGTCAACAATTAACAATGAATTTTTATACTGTTTAATACCAAGTTAGTTAAGATAAAAAAAAAAAAAAAAAAAAAAAAAAAAAGAATAAAGTTATTTTTGAAAGCTCTGGGTAGTAACAACATAATGGTTTCATTATCTAAAGTTCAGTCACAACAAGGACAAAAAAATCTCTCTTGTGTGTGCTGAAGAGCTTTTCAGTTCTGAAAAAAAAAATCAATACCATATTCACACTAACGTTTGCTGGCATAAAATATTGACTGTGGTCACACTGGCAGTTTTACATAAAGACTTAAAAGCAATCCTGATTGTCTGAAAGGTTCTAATTGTTTTCCCCCCTTCCTGAAAGAGTAATGAAAGGACAACTAAAAAGCAGAACTATATAGTTATTTTATAACTGGCACTAACAAATTTCACCAATTACAGAGTCCATTCTGTAAGCAATGAATGTGTGGCTCCCAATTAATCTAGTGTACCTCCAGGCAAGGTCTAAATCAGCTGGATACAGCTAAAGCAATTTGCACACAGCTAAAAGCAAATTGGAAAATAAGTGTTCCACGCTACTGCCTATCTTTCCAAGCCAAATACACAATCAGTATTCTGGCAGCAGCACTCTGTCATGTTATTTGCAGCTATCAATTTTAATTATAACAATTATTGATTAGTTGGGAAAGTGAATAATCTAATGTTCAAATGAGGTTGGCGCGGCTTCTGGGGATCTTTATTTCCCTTTCATGTGCATGTCCGTTTAGAGGAAATATCAAGCAAAGATACCTGCAGCACACTGCTGAGCTTAGCTAACTGTAATTGAAGTTGCAGCGGTGATTTTTTGTTGTTGTTGTTGTTTACAACAAACATCCGTTGTTAGGATTCACTGGTCTGCTGTGCAAAAAAGGTTGATATGAATTGAATTAGGGCACGAGAAGGGTCAGATCAGGACTGTAGGCCAATAATTACAGACGTGGGCATCTAAAATCAGGCACCTAATTTCTTTCTTAACCACCCAAATGAATGAGCTGTTTTGCACAGGAAGGGAGGATCCTCCTGTTGACCAATGACACCAGCAATTTTGCTAACCTATTTACTTTTGGACACAAGCTGTTTCTTCTTGTAAAACAATGCTTCTCTTGGAAGAGAGAAGAAAGGAACTAATCCCA
The DNA here is from genome assembly GCA_011074415.1 of Stictonetta naevosa. NCBI lineage: Eukaryota > Metazoa > Chordata > Aves > Anseriformes > Anatidae > Stictonetta > Stictonetta naevosa. Next base: position 53,384,601 of record CM021729.1, read on the forward strand.
CCCTCGCTGCACTAACAAGAGTTTTATGTGTTTTAGCTAAATAAATAGAGGGGGGAGCAGCACTGGACTGGAGCAGGGCTGCAGCCACAAAGGCTGAAAACAAACTTTCTGAATCCAAGTGTTTGGCGCAGGCTCATCCAGACAGCTAACCAGACGCCTGTGTTGCTGAAGATACATGGTTTCACCTGGAGCTGTACGCTGAGCAGTCGGCTGGGCAGTCAGGAGGAGGCTTTCCCCCATGCCTCCCTCTCCTCCGGAGCTGTAACCTGTAGCTCAGAGCTGCCAAGGGCAGGTGTGTTGGACTAGAAGACATCTCCAGCGGATCAGCAGCCAGAGAATGTGCTAACAGCAGCAGACATTGGAACAAATGAAACAAAGCAAAAAATAGCAAAGGCAGTGGAATGAATCGTGAATGTGCTGAGCATGGGAATGGCCAGGTCTGGTAACAAAACTGCTCCCTGAGAGAAAAGCACAGCGAAACCCGTAGATAAGCACGCATACATGTGTGTCTCCTAGTGACCTGGTCACCTTCGGCGTGTGCACGCGTGGTGGGTTTTGTGTCTCCTGCTCTGTGTTTTGTCCTTCTGAGCTCTTTTGTTCTGTGTCAGGATCTAGTATTCCCATTGAAAGTATTTTACCCTGCCCTCCAAATCTTCCAGCGTGGTCCATTTGATCCTGTACAAACATGCTTAAAGATGGAGCTCTGTCCCAGTCATTTTCCTTCTTCCTTTCTTTCTTTTTGGTTGTGCTGAGGACAAAAACCAAATGGATAGCAGCTTCCTGCTTAATGGTATTTTCCACAATAGCACTGTTGTACTAGAGAACCATGAAAAGTTATGGATTGCAGTCCGTTAATCTGGCATACAAAAGTGTGATTCATAGTTTGTTAGGCCATGAATTGAACGTTTCACAGCTTCTCTATTATTTAAAATGTAGTATTAATATTAAAATTGCTCTGCCTGTCCATAACTTTGGGATAAGAAACGTTCCTCAAGGGACCCCACTCCATCTGCAATAAGTGCTTTTCACTTCAGATTAATACATTTTCATTTGCCCTGTCATCCCATGCAGGCAGAGTGGGCCTCAAGCCACATGGGGTCAAGTAGGGGTCCAATTAGGCAAAGTTATTTTTAAGTTCTGGAGGGCATAGGGTCAGCACACTGGAGAGATTTAAGCACCTAAAGACGTAGATAGGTAGATACATGTTTCCAGAAGTGCTATTGCAGGGAAATCAAGAGGAATTAGGCATCTGGCAACTACCTAGTAAAGCGCATTTTGAGATTCCCTTGAAGAGCTTTCTAGGTGCCTGAATGCTCTTGAAAACCCAGCTGCTTCCACAGCAGAAAGGTCCAGACAACACAGTTGCCTCACTTTACCGGCACCTCAGGTCTGCCAAGGTGTAGCTCCAGTGCTGAGATGCAAAGCTGAGAATTGCAGCAGCCTTCAGCTGCACGCTGCACAGGAGGACAGCCAGGAGGCCACCCCAGGACACAAAGGTGCTGGGGAGCCAGTCAGGAGGCAGAAGGACAACGTCCCTGGGCACAGATCCACGCTGAGCAATGTCGGGTGGCCCTGCAGCCAGGGAACCTGCTCTCTTGGTGCTCTTTGCTGTACTCGGGGTGAAAGAAAGTCAAAGAGGAGGTCAAGGAACATGGGGCCAAACATCTGGCTAGCTTGGTCATCACCAGTGGCCACAAGCCAATGCCTGAGAAAGAGCACAAAGAGGAAACTCACCCATGCCAACACTCTCCTGCTTTCTGGCAGTTTTCATCCAGGGTATTTTCTGACCCTCTTGTGTTTTTTTGATGTAATAATGTCCACACATTTTTAAACTGCTTGTTCACTCCCCTCTTGAATGCAATATAAACTTCTTGTGTTCACAGTGTCCCTTGCCATGTATTTTCCCATGTATGCTGTCCATTGCACAAAGACTTTCTGTGTGCTCTGACTGCAATGCCTGTTATCTTTATTTGATAGACCTGGATTCCTGTACTGGAAGTAACAAAAACAATTTAAGTTCTAATCATCTTCCTCCTATACCTCTTGTGATTTTATAGACTTTAATATATTCTCCCTTAAGTGATCTTTTTTCCCCTCACTGAAGATTTCCAGACTAATCTTTTTTTTTTTTCTTTTTTTTTTTTCTTTTTTTCCCTGCTATATGGAAACTATTAATCATTCTTGCCATCCTCCCCTGAACCTTTTTTTTGTATTATTTCTAATATAATCGTTAAGCTGTGGAGACACATATCCATCTTCCTGTTACGAGAACTCCCCTTTTATTCGTACCTTTAGCTTCCTGTTTTTTTTTAGCCAGTTTCTTCCCTATGCGCACTTCTGTGCTGGTGAGTTTCTTTCAAAGTCATCATATGTCATGGTTTTGTCTGGGACACAGTTAATTTTCTTTGTAGAGGCTCACACAATTCTGTGTTTTGGATTTGTGTGGAAAACAGTGGTGACAGCACACGGATGTGTCAGTTGTTGCAGAACAGTGCTCACACAGAGCCAAGGACGTTTCAGCTTCTGCTGCTGCCCTGCCAGCGAGGAGGCTGGGGGTGCACCAGGAGGGGACACAGCCAGGACAGCTGGCCCAGGCTGGCCAGAGGGATATCCCGTACCGTGTGGTGTCATGGTCAGCAATACCAGCTGGGGTAAAGAAGGAGGAAGGGGGAACGTTCAGAGTGATGGCGTTTGTCTGCCCGAGGAACTGCTATGCATGCTGAGCCCTGCTTTCCTGGGAGTGGCTCAACACCTGCCTGCTGATGGGAAGCAGTGAATGAATTCCTCATTTTGCTTTTCTTGCATGCACAGCTTTTGCTTTCCCAAGAGAGCTGTCTCTATCTCAACCCATGAGTTCTCTTTTTTTCACCTTCCTGATTCTTTCCCCCATTCCACTTGGGAGAGTGGGTGAGCAGCTGGGTGGTGCTGAGCTGCCTGCCAGGTTAAACTACAACAATCCTTTCTGGAGCCCAACATATGTCATGAAGGGTTTGAGATGATGACATTTGGTTGAAGTGTGGAGATATTATAGCTGTTTAGCTGCTAATTGGCTGGCACCTGTGCTTGCCATGGGGCTTGCTTGCCTTACTTTATGTTAGAGTCCAGTGCTTGTTAGTGGCTGCTTCTGCTTCTGCTGTTTGCTCTACTCCTTAGCATCTTGCTTTGCTGTGCCTGGAAACATTTTGATATCAGCTGTGACCATTCTCTGGGGCTGTCGGATGGCCAGGTCATTGCTGCTGTTCTTGTTTTTGTTCTCATTGCTGCTGTACTAGGCAGGCTGGAGCTCCAGACTGAACTCACGTCAGAGGGACTGTGACCTGTGGGTGAGTCCGCATGGGAGCACATACACCCCAAAGTGTCTGCGGCCATGGAGAAGTCCATGCTGTGTAGCAGGTACACCTTGAAGTGTCCATGGATAAGGACATGCCAGAACACCTTGAATTGTCTGGCTGTAGATAAGACCATGACACAACACAGCAGGTGTCTGAGGCCAGTGAAAAGGGCTGTGCCAGAGCAGGTACACTCAAAGTGACTGTGCCCCATTACTATGTCCACACCAGAGCAGGTAGACCCGAAGGCATTAGAGGCCATGGATAAGTTCACAACACAGTAGGTAGACTTCTGAAGGGCCTGTGGCTCGTGAATGAGGCCATTCCAGAGCAGGTGCACCTCTAAGGGACTGTGGCCAGTGGATAAGCCCAGGCTGGAGCAGGGGCAAAGGGATGAGTTCACTGCAATGCTAAATCCTACGGCCTGGTCCAAAAGGACAAGGGGTGAAGATTGTGATGAATATGCCTTCAAACTGTTGTAACCCTTGATCACAGGATTCCTATAGCAGGAAGCACTTGAATCAAGAGAGGATGAGCCTCACAAGAAGCAGTGCAAGTACAGCAGTGACCCGACCTGAGCTGGCTTTGGCGTCCAGTAACTCCACGCAACACACCGCCTCTTCTGTCCTGAGCGACCACCGTAACAGATAGAAGCTAAGTCACGGACTAAAAGAAATCAGTGGACTTTTTATGGACATTTTATGGACATTTCATATGGGTGGTCCATAGACTAAGAAAATTATATCTGTTTATTAGTTGAAGGGTGGTGATTAATGAGTATGTATTGGAAAGAATGGGACCTGAGCATGACATAAATGGTATGGAACAAAGGGTGGATATTGTCATGGTTTTGGCTGGGATAGAGTTAATTTTCTTTGTAGAGGCTCACACAATGCTGTGTTTTGCATTTATGATGAAAATAGTGGTGATAACACGCCAATGTTTTTAGTTGTTGCAGAGCAGCACTTAGACAGAGCTAAGGACGTTTCATCTCCTGGTGCTGCCCTGCCAGCGCGGAGGATGGGGGTTCACCAGGAGCTGGGAGGGGACACAGCCAGGACTGCTGGCACAGGCTCACCAAGGGGATATTCCATACCATATACCGTCATGCTCAGCAATAAAAGCTGGGATAAAAAAGGAGGAAAGGGGGAACGTTCAGACTGATGGCATATGTCTGCCCGAGGAACCATTACGCGTGCTGAGCCCTGCTTTCCTGGGAGTGGCTGAATGCCTGCCTGCAGATGGAAAGCAGTGAATGAATTCCTTGTTTTGCTTTTCTTGCGTGCGCGCCTTTTGCTTTACCTAGTAAACTGTCTTTATCTCAACCCATGAGTTCTTGCGCTTTTACCTTTCTGATTCTTTCCCCCATTCCACTTGGGTAGAATGAGGTGCTGGGGTACTTAGCTGCCTGCTGAGTTTAACTACAACAGAATGAAAGACTCTGTCAAGAAGCTCTTGGAAAACCAACTAGGCAATATCACTTGGGTGATCTGGTTGAATCATCCTTTTTCATATGCCTGTTGATCCCCCAAAAGGCTGTTAAGAGGCTTGTAAGGCAGGACTTCCCCTGACAGAAATTCCAAGTCTGGAAGTGCCTTTTGTGTTTGCAGGAAAGAGAAGTAACGTTGCTAAGGTCAGAAACAGGTACCCACATCTGTATTTTATTAAACCCACCTCCTTGTTTTGGTCTTAGAATCACAGAACACCCAGCTTGATGCAGGTCTGGTTAGATTAGGTTGCTCAGGGCTGTGTCCAGTTGAGTTTTAAATATATTCAAGGGTGAAAATCCCACACCTCTCCAGGCTTCTCTTCCAGTGTCTCACCACCTTCATGGAGAAAACTGTTTTTATTTTATCCAGCTGAAGTTTCCCATGCTTGTGGTTGTTTTTTCTTCTCACACTCCTGTCCAGGTTTGGGACTTGCTCCACTTTCCCTATATCCTCCCACTAAGTAGCTGTAGACAGCAGTCAGGTCTCCCTTCAGCCTTCTGTTCTGAAAGTTGAACTAAGCCTTTTAGCCAAAAAGAGGTTGTACATTGGTTTGACAGCAGCAGCAGCATTTTTCAAATCTGGTCCTTACAAATGAATATTTGGGGCCATTGTATTACAAATTAATACAAGGGCAAGGATACAGATGGAGTTGGAAGAAATTTTTAACAAGTTTTTTTTAATTAGGTTTCTCAAGAGCAGGTGATTAGATCTAAAGAATCAGCCAGTGGCTAGCATTTTCTTAAGAACTGTCTGACTGATGTCGTATTTACAGCACATGCTGGAGTAGACAGTGTGTGTGCTAGGAAGTTCATTCCAAACAGAGTACTGGCTCCCAAGGGGACCATTAAAAGCTAGCAGAAATTGAAGCAATTCAGCATTCATCAGCCTGGACTGAAGTGACTTCAGTACTATGATCCATCAGAGTGTACAATATGAGCTTTGCAAAGACCAGCTGGGGTTTTAACTGCTGGTTTGCATACCTGAGGTCTGACACCCTCCAAAGCCTGTGCGTGGCTCTTGGTGTCACCATGGCTCCTGGCAGAAGGGACAGGGCTCCATAGCAGGAGCACAGCCTTCCCTTGCAGAGAGAGCCTTCGGCGTGGTACTGAGTGGTTGTTCCTCTCTCTGATGGTATGTTAGGAACAACACCATGCAAATCTCCTCCACCATTTTGCTATTTCACAGATACGAGTCTACCAGTAAGCAAAGTGGGAAAGTGAGCTGAGTCTTTTCAGTCTGCTGGTGATAACACGGATTACTCTCTCAGTCACTTCAAAGAGGATAAAGAAGTACATTTCCCAAAGTTTGAGTATGGTATGAAGTAGATAAAGACAAATCATCTGTAACCAGCCTGGAGAATAGCAAAAATCTCTCCAGAACAGCTGCTTTCATAAAATTCCTGCTGTCTTGATAGGAAATACAATTGGCAGCTCACATGAGACTCTGACCACAGCAAATCTGACATTGATTGTCTGCTTAGATTATGATCCAAATCTAAAATCCAAAGTGTTCAGAGCCAAGAATTTGAATCCAGGCTGTGCATCCTCCCATCTACAGCCCTGGAATTTATTACAATTCTCCACCGTTTCAAAAACATATGTTTAGCGAGTGTCAAATGAGAAGCTCTATTGCAGACTGCAAACGAGGCTCTAGCTTCTCTTGCAGAGATACATAACAGCAGCCCAGGCTCCAGTGTTTAGTTTAGAGACTGCAGTCCACTCGAATATATGTTGGTCTCTGTGGCAGGAAATGTGGGTGAGTCCTCATGTATGTGGCATACAGTTCAGTGGTCTTTACAGCTGTAGGTGCTAACATCCTGTTTCAGCTTGTTCACAAATTAATTCTAGCCATAACAGGAGTTCTCTAAGGCTCTTGTGCAGGCAAGCACGTAGAGCTAAATACCTGCAAATCTCCTTAAAAATATATATTAATATTAATTTTATGCATGTGTGGGGAAGAGACGATACTGCCTAAAGGGACTGAATAGAATCTGATCCATTAAATATTTCCAGTGCCGAATATAGTATTTCCTCCAAACTGCATGTACTTCTGAATACGCCTTTGTTCACATATATTTCAGAGATAATAGTATGACTGTGGTATAATGCTTCATTCTGGCTTTCAGAGATAACAGGGCTAAAAATGCAAAACAATATCAAGCAAATCTGGACAGTGTGAAAATAAATAATAAAAAAAGAGCAACTGAGGCTGTCCTTGACAACATTACTGCTAAAAGTGACCTACGCTGACTAATGCATCCATTTCATAAGGATTTAGGACTCTTATAGTGGTTTTGTAATATGATAAAGTGTCTCTAAAGATGTCTTTTGAAAAAGAGGAGAAAATTGCAGCTGATGCAAAGTTTCCATGAATGAAGGCTCATTAAAAAAGCTTATGGTTAGATGTAATTCCACAGTAAGGACATATATTTGCCTTTCTGTTTTTCTTATTTTTAATGTACAGTATATTCTGTTTTTAAGTATACTATTAAAATTTCCTATGTATAGGTATATACATATGTATGTGTGTATATATGCACACATATATATATGTAAACTCGTTAGTCTTACGCCTTCTTTTTTCCTACATCAGCCCCAATCCCCCCTCAGCAGTGAATTATACAGATTTATGTTCACATAAGTAATTAATAATTAACAACAATTATTAATTAATAATTAATCCCAATTCACAGTTGTGTCAAGGGTATAGAGGTAATCCAGACAATGGATCAAGCAGAGAGTAAAAAACAGGCCATTCCCAAAGAAATAAATGGACTTTGTTTTCACTTAAAGGAGGGATGACTTTTGTGCAATAACAAAGAATTTCACAAATTTGGACCAGTTCACTAAAAAGAAATTTACACCACTCTCTACTTACCTCTGAATATGACCCTTTCACTTTAGCTTGAATTGATGATTGCTGTGGGAGCAGAGGAAACTAACTGGATGGACATCTTTGGAGTGAACATAACTCAGTGAGCAAACTGTAAAAGAATTTGAGGGCAAAGTCATCCAAGGATTAAAAAAAGCCACCAAATAAACACCAGGAAAAAGACTGTGTCTGTCTGATTTCACTGTCACTTGTCTGTGATGGCTGGCACTCCTAAATGCTAGAGCTGCACCCTGTTAAAATTTAATTTGCTCTCAGTGCGGGCAGGGCACACACAAACCTCATTTTAATAAGCCCTTGAGAAGTGGCCTGCAATCAAACCCACTGCCCACGGTTCCTCCTGATCCTGCTGGTCACTGAGGACGTCTCTGCAGACATCTCAGTGGGAAAACCAAGGTGGGCTCTGTGGATGCTGGGCTTCTGGGAGAAGCCCTCTCACGTCACGTTCATCAGACCTGAGTCACAGCACGGGCACCAGGGGCTCGGAAACATTTCACAATGCGGCGCTGAACCGTGCTGCATGGCTGACCTGCTTCAGCCAAAGGAAAGAAAGCCCGCATTAGCATGTGAGCAGAGGAAGTCAAAATGATCTCATTCATAGAGCCTTCTCCCATTTATGTAAGGGGACCTGGCCCCAACAGAAGAGCATGTCTTTCTCTGGGCCACACAGGGCTGTCTGCCTAATTTTCCTCATTCTTAACCTTTGCCTCTCCATAGGACTGAAGTGCAAGACAAAGCCAGGACGCTGCATTCTTCCTTTATATCTTAGCTACAATAGCAAGGAGGTGGCAGGGTTAAAAATGTTTGCACACCCATGCGATAGTTTGAATGCAGAAAGCTGTTCTGGGGTCCCTGTCTCTGGGCTGTATGGGCTGGCGGGCTGGAGAGCTGGCATGCATGTAGCAGGCAGCCACAGCCACATGGCCTCAAATGTAAGCCACCAAGTTTAAATTAATGATAAAAAATAGCATCTAAATAATAAAAGTCCCCAAAGCAAAACTTTCATCTGATACTACCAATTGCCTTTGAATTAGCTCTTCTCTATAATGCCACATTAGCACAGCAGCACATTAATTATTGAGCAATATTTAAATCATTCTGAAGTAAGCAATACATTCATTTAACATTTATTTTAGATGGGAAATATCTCTTTTAGGATTTTACGTTTTAT
>CM021729.1:53393879-53408601 GCA_011074415.1 Stictonetta naevosa
AGTATTTCCTAGCAAGCTTTTCCTGGTGTTTTGTTGCTGTATTGGTTGACAGATTAGTAAATTGCTTTTTAAAGGAGTCTACCTCGATTGAATTAATTATTCATGCTGCTAATAAACTAAATATTCATAAAACTTTATTGATTGTGCCAACATGGCTCTTGAATATGACTTCCTGTTGAAGTGCTAAAATTCACCTTCTTCTGAAAAAGAATGCAGCCTTTCTGTGACTTGACGTGGTATCTGTACAGTGTAACAGTTTAAATTACTTTGAAAGTAAAGGCAGAGATATACAATGGTAGAATATATTAGTGATAACTTTATTCCCTTACTATTGTATTATGCTGCAAAACCTATTTCTTCTGTTAGAAAACATTCAAAGTAGGTTTTAATATTTTGTATGGTCCCTTTTGTGTTGCCTTATAAGAAGTGCCTTCAGGTACATCTTCTATTGAGTTTATCAAACAAACATTCATTCTACCTTCTTTCTCTCAACAGAGAGATTTTAAGGTGCAAGTCAGAACATCCTGTCCACTCACAGCCTTACAGAGTGTTCTGTAAGACAGAGTGCTCACTCACAGCCTGACATATACACAGGCAAAACCCACAAAGTATATGCCTATATTGTCCTTACAGGGCATGCTCGTGAAGGTACCGATATGAGTACCCAGGGCCTCATCAGAGGACGCTCCAATAATGTATGCCTGTGTGGGTGGGCAGCACAGTGCTGGACCCATGACGAAAAAAAGGTCATGACAAAAAAAAGGGAGAGGTACCATTAGTCCTTGACCTGGCCTATGTACCGAAGACATTTTGCACAGCTTCTGGGTAGCTTCTTCTCTTCCCCCCCAAAAAGCCATACTGTATGCTCACCCTTGAGCTATTCTACAGGATGCTCTAAGATCCAAACTAACCTCTTAAAGGGCTTTTTAGGGACTAAATGAGTCACAGGAGTATCTGCTTCTACAATTCCATTTTGTATGTCATCTCCTCAAGTGATATACTTGGAGGTACCCCATTTGTGTCCTTTCAATACATACTGTGTTAAACTGAAGATAACAGTTCCGGGAAATCACAGCCAGGTCAGAGCAAATACAGATCCAGGATGTTTCAAGCCTGAGAAAAGGATGTTGCATTCCCTGAAAAAACTGTGATACAGATCTCCTGGTGAGTTGGTTTCAAGCACCCGAAAGACAAGAATGTGACAGGGAAAAGCCAACACATATTTACTGAGGGTAAAGTTTGAATATGACACCAAAGTAGTAGCAGCTTTTATGTACAGAGGGAGGAAGAGCCACTGTACAGAAAGACATTGACAGGTTGGATGGTTTGGTCATAAAGAATGGCACAAGGTTTAACAAAGTAAAAGTCCTTTAAGTCCTGTACCTGGGACACAGTGATCTCAAGCAAAGGCATGGGCTGCAGTCTGACTGGGTAAAGGCCCTGGTCACCGCTGTGAGCATTAGCCAGCAGCATGCCCTAGCAGGAATGCAAGCCAGTCCTGGGCCACATCAGGCCAAATTCTATCCTAGCCTGGACACCAGCCTGAAATCTGGATGGTTGGAGTCACATACCATATCTGACAGCCCTGGTGTTCTAGAGTCCTATTTTTTCATTCTCACATTTCTCCTTTGTAGATGCTCATTCCATTCAGATGCCTCTGGAGTTTTTATTTCTTTTTTCCTTCTTGCTTACAGTCTGTTCTGTCTTTCTCTAAATTCCTTGCTTCACACACTTTGCATCTAGTTTTATGAAACCTCATCTTTTCACTGAGTGATATGGCCATTTGCATTTCCCCACATAATGTTCTGACATTTAAACCTTCAGGACAATATTCCATTCCCTTTGTGAGAAACTACTTTGTAACATCAGACCTTACTAATATTTGGATTCTTCTTAGAACTATGCTCTTTTCCCCAAGCTATAAATTCCTCCAGGTGATTAGTAATTGCAGAATGTGCAAGTGTTGATGGATTACGAACTTGTTTAGCTAACCACTTTGTAGGGCAAGATTAGCAGAAAAATATGGAAGGAAATCTGGATGTTGCGTCTCTAATTCATTACCCTTACATGGTTTTGTTAGTTTCCTTATCAGAACTGAGGAAAGACACTGCAATATTTCATAAACATAAAAGCCCTCAGCATAATTTCTAACACTAAGTGGAAGACAACTCACCCATGATGTGTTGCTTCAATGGATGACCTCAACACAGTAGAAATGAGAAATCTACTGTAGGTTTCCCAAAGCAGACCTCATAATTTGGAAGGATGCAACTTATTTTGCACAATGCTGAGACGATAGCATGTATAGAAGACTCAAAGGCAGACATCTTTGCAAGCACAGAGAAGTACAGTGCAATTTTAGAAATTTTAAAAATCTGTCTTTAAATAAGTTCTGAATTCAAGGATTTTCTAAGGATGGTCACACTTCAGCAACAAAAAGAATTTATATGTACGTGCTGCTAAAATTCTTTGCAGAAGCTTTAAAATGTCTGTTTTTAATTGAGGCTATGGACAACCAGCTGTTCTGCACTTGGTCCTTAAAGGGAACCCCTGTAGCAAACAAGTCTGGATTTCCCATGTGAGGGAAACTTACCTTGAGGAAGTAAGACCTAGGTCGAAGATCCGAACCAGGGCTATCTGTTTTTTTTAGATCCTTTTTCCAGTTAGTTCAGTGACCTTTTTTTCACTTCTGTCTCATGGGGATATGACTAGAATTTCTTTTCATTTTCAGTGTCCAAGTCTTAAGACTTTGTGTCTGCTAAGACTGTGATGAACAGCTTCTGGATCTTTCCAGATCTGGGCTACTTATGATCCTTAGCTACTAATTTTTTTTTCCTTAGTGTTTGTTTGGGTGTTGGCATTATTTAGCAATGAGTAAGAATGGTAGCTATACCACTGGAGCACCTAAGGGTTATTATTTTTTTCAGTCTCAAGTACTCATCTGAGCAGCACACTGCACCTTTTGGGTAGGATAAAAATTTTCCAGGTATGTGACTTGCTGTTTCGAGTGTCCCTATACTATTGATGAAGCATTTTCTATACATTACTGTGCAAGAAATCACCACGTTTTTGAGAATTTGTCTGCATCTCATTTTGTCAAAATACACTGTATTTCAGATTCACTGCACATGACACTTTGCTTCTGGATTGTTTCATCCCAATTTGTGCTGTAAAACCAGTTGCCTAATTCTTTTTATCTTGAATATAAGAGAGAAATGACATATTTTGTCAACAGACTAAGATAATGGAAGTCAGTTGTCTTAGCCTTTCTCTCAGAGCTGGGTATGAGCCATCTGACTAGGATATTAAAAGTGGCAAGTAACCTGACAAGGGTGAACGGGTCTTACTTGAAGATAGATATCTTCTCCAGACCTATCCGACCTCTCTCCTACTCCACTGAAGAACCATCCTTGGAAAACAGGAGAGTAACAAGGAAGAGGAAGGGAGTGCAGCTGCTTCAGTCATAAATGGAACCTGAAGAACAACTGAAGAGGGAAGAACTAACTCTGGCCAAGAGACATATGTAGGATTCTTGTTTGTACATGGATCAGTGTGGTTTCTGTATTATCCAAGAATAAAGTATTTTAAGAATCCCTCTGCAGACTTTTTGTTTGTTTGTTTGTTTTTCTCTTTTTTAAAAAAAATATTTTCAACCAGAGCGTCACAGAAAGAGGAGCTCTTGGAAATCTGTATGAACTATATGGGAAACTTTGTGATGGGGGGCTGCTGCGTGGACCTGGCTGAGACCCTTCTGTTGAGGAAAAAGGAGTCTCCCAAACCGGAAACCACACCCAGAGTACACCTTGTGTGACACACAGTCTCACAGGTGGAAAATTATCAGAATTATTTGTGTGGAAATCAGAAGATCCAAACCCTGTGCAGACTGATTTCCAAGCACATGATATGACTCAGCTGTTGCTGTAGTGTAAATAAAACAAGTGGTAAAAAAGAAAGATGGGAGAGTAGTATTTCTGTCGGTAGAAATATTTCCTTTGCAGCAGGACAGGAAGAGAGACCTCATACGGAGTGAGAGGTTAGAAGCACTGTATGTTGGAAATAGGATGTGGGGAACTCCTGTACTGAGAAAGAGTTAAAAGGAGAGATTCAATGGCAAGAAAAAGTAGACTTTGGGGATAAAGGATAAGGATGAACATGATAGGGGACAGCAAGAAAGAGACAATAGAATGCAATGAAAAGAAACAGACAAAAGAACATAAAAGATCATAAGGAAAAGGAAAGAGAAAGCGTGTGTGTGGGTCAGTAATGGGTGCTGGGCATAAAAGCAATGAAGAATGAATGGAAGAGAAATGCTCCTTTCAAAGAGAAAAAGAACAAGTAGTTACAGAAGAGAAGGGCAAGAGAACAATGTGCAGAACAATAAAAAAAATCTAAGATAAATAATACAGAAATGAATAGAATAAACCAGAACTAATAGAAAAGAACAGGGAGGGAAAAAGCCTGAAGAGAGTAAAAAGATAAGTCAATATTATTTTTTTTTTTAAAAAAAGATTTTAATTGGATTTATTTGTGTATTTCCTGTGAAAGACATATTTCTTCCTAGATTGTGGTATTAAAATCAGTGACTAAATATAAATGATTATAGTTCAACATTTATCATATTTTATGATTATATTACTCATGGAAAACCTTTCACTAATGCTACATTAATATAATCTGAGCAGAAGAGAAAATCTGTAGGAAAGTGTACCCTATAGGAAAAGAAAAATGAACCCTCCCCTCCCCCCATTCTAATTATTCTGTCAGAGTAGAATTGAATTCAGCTGCTCATTTAAACTGAAAGACCAAAAAAGGAGCTTGTATCTTCTTAAGCTGCAGCTTTTTCTTACAAGCCCACTGTTTACAGTCCACCTGAAGTTTGAGCGTTGCATGCTCTATTCTTCTGCACAGAGCAAAATCAGCAGCTTACATTTAAGATGTTTTGTTTCTTTTTGCAGTCTCTTGCTAGCGTACTTAGCAGAGAATGATTAAAACCTGTGCTCTGTTAGAACTGTTGCAGTGTTTAAACAAGGAAGTCTGTGTTTGTTTAAGAGAATGGGGAAATGGTTATCTTGACAGATTAGACTGGAAAAACAGGACAGCCACAGTCTAGCACAGATGTCCAAATTTGCCACTTGGCTGGTTTTTTGAGGTCCTCTAAACAAAACTTGCTTGTGTGTTTGTGCCTTTGCTCTGTTTGACACCTGACTGAGGAATGTGATTAAGCACTGCTGCCAGGGATTACATGTCTCTCATGGGCAAGTGTTCACAAGGCTGAAGTTTCCTCATGTCTATCTAGCTGTGTCAGCTTGCTAAGGGAATACAAGAGAAACATCTCAAAATGTATTACAGCACATGCAAAAAGGCTGGTTCATACTATAAAGGCTGTTTTGGACAGAAAAAACAGTGAAAGTTTTTTTTTGTTTTGTTTTGTTTTTTCTTTCTTTTTAAGAGCTGAGATTTCTGGCGTCTCTGTTCAGTTAGTGACAGAACATGCAGAAGTGAGAAACAAATAATTTGTCTGTGAAATACTTAAGCTATTTGCAAGACTCAGTGCAGCCTCCCAGGTGTAAAACATGTCTCAATGGAAAGAAATGTTATATCCTTAATCAGTGTGAGACGATCATTTTCTAATGCATTTCAGATGCATGCTTCACTTGATAAATCCATACAAATGTCTGTTCAAACACTTTATAAACCTTCATTAGCATTATCACCTTGAATTATTTGTCCTCACATTACATCCATGACAGAAAAGGCACTTTTAAAGCCACTGTTATTTTCATTTGTCTAAAACCTATTTACCTGTAGACAAAGTTTTGCTCTGTTAGATTAACCTTAATCTAAAAACCAGTTGCAAGGATTCAAAGCACAAAGGCCATCAGCCTACAAGAAAAAATCATGATACTATTCAGACTTGTAAGGATCATGCTATCCCACTGCCATGTGTGAGAAATGCTTTGTTTAGTGTGCATGTTCTGTGTATTACATACATCTTGGATGTATACATAAATTTTGTGTACACTGTCAGGCACCAGAATTAGGTTAGAAATCTGGGCAGGATTCCAGAAAAACAGCAGTGCATGGTAGCTGGTGATGGGGATGTATAATTATATTTATAATGATTGTCTTTCGTTGCAGTCTTTAAAAGTATTATGAGTAATTTTATCTATACATCTCTGTGTGATATTAAACTTGTTGATGGTGAAGACACAGTTAAAAGGAGAGGACATCTCTTGTTTTAGAAAAATGGCTGAAATCCAGTAGGTCAATAGTTTGGATTCATATTACCACACTGGTGCCATAGAGGAATTTTATAAAGCACATATGGCAGAGAGATTACTGCAGTTCATGTGTCTTTATTCAGGTTACCCTTGATTTAGAGTTCAGACTACTTTGGGACTCCAGTTTCCACACAGACCCCATAACCATTTTAGAAGGACCCCATAAGCATTTTAGATTTATAAATTGTAGAATAGTTCTAGGACTTTGATAAGAGATTTTAATATGTAAGTAGTATATGGTGAGTGCTGCAATGCTTTTTGAAACAGTAATGAAGTTAAAGCCATGAACAGGCTCCACCTTGAAACATAAAGATTTTTTAAACTTTTTTTATTTTTTTTTTTTTTTTCCCCATGAAAAGCTGTTTATAGTCTGAGTCTGAAGTTAGAAAAAGCATGTAATGCTTAATGGGAAGGTTGCGGACCTTACGGGATAAAGCATTCATGCCAGGAGATTTCTCTCTAATTGCTAGTAGGGTTTTATACATTACTTTATCTTCACCTGCTGGTTTTTGTTTTATTCCCAAGCTTCAGCCTGGGAAGATATGTTTTTTTCTAAGATTATATGTAAAACACGCTGTAAGAACAGAGTTGAGTAAACTGGTTACGATTGAAATCATTGGCTTGAAACAGCTAACTGTCATAAGGTGCTAAAAAATCTTTGGGTTTTTAGAATGTGTGCAAGTATTCAAAAGGTGATTCTTTGCCTAAACAATAGGACCAGTTGGCTTTAACTTGTGTGTCACAGTGCAGAAATAAGTAATTTCACCAGCTTTGCAAAGGGGAGAAAGCACAGATGAGCAACTTTATCTTCAAATTCACAGAATAATACTACCATAAATCAGAGTCATAGAATGATTTGGGTTGGAAGGGACCTTAAAATCCACCCAATTCCAATGTCCCCGCCATAGGCAGGGACACCTCCCACCAGACCAGGTTGCCCAAAGCCCCATCCAACCTGGCCTTGAACACTTCCAGGAATGGGGCATCCACAGCTTCTGTGGGCAGCCTGTGCCAGTGCCTCACCACGCTCAGAGTAAAGGAGTTCTTCCCAATATCTAATCTAAACCCAACCTCTTTTAGTTGAAAGCTATTTCTCCTTGTCCTATCACTCCACTCCATGACAAAGAGTCCCTCCCCAACTTTGCTGTAGGCCCCCTTTAGGTACTAGAAGGCCGCTATAAGGTCTCCCCAGAGCCTTCTCTTCTCCAGGATGAACAACCCCAATTCCTTCATCCTGTCTTCAAAGCAGAGGTGCTGCACCCCTTTGCTCCCTCCTTTGGACTCACCCTAACATGTCCATGTCCTTCTTGTGCTGGGGGCCCCAGAGCTGAATGCAGTACTCCAGGTGGGGTCTCATGAGTGCAGAGTAGAGGGTGACTGTCTCCTCCCTCACTCTGCTGGCCATGCTGCTTTTGATGCAGCCCAGGATTCATCGGTTTTATGGCCTGCAAGCACACACTGCTGGCTCATGTTGAACATCTCATCCACCAATAATCCCAGGTCATTCTCATCAGGGCTGCTTTCAGTTCATTCTCTGCCCAGCCTGTATTTGTGCTTGGGATGGGCAATCCTGAGGTGCAGGACCTTGTACTTGGCCATGTTGAACTTCATGAAGTTTGCACAGGCCCACCTCTCAAGCCTGCCCAGGTCCCTCTGAATGGCATTCCTTCCCTCCAGTGTATCAACCGCACAACACAGCTTGATGTCATCTGCAAATATGCTGAGGGTGCACTCAGTCCTACTGTCCATGTCCCTAACAGAGATGTCAAACAGTGCTGGTCCTAGTACAGACTCCTGAGGGACAACACTTATCACTGGTCTCCTCGACAACAAGTCATTGACCAGAGCTCTTCGAATGCAACCATCTAGCTAACTCCTTATCCACTGAATGGTCCATCTATCAAATCCATGTCTCTCTATTCTAGAGAGAAGGATGTTCTGCTGGATATGGTCAAATACTTTGCACGAGCAGATGATGTCAGTTGTTCTTTTATACAGCAATGCCATAACCTTGTTGCAGAAGACCACCAGATTTGTCAGGCGTGATCTGCCTTTAGTGTATCCATGTTGGCTGTCACCCATCACCTCCTTATTTTCCATGTACCTTAGCACAGTTTCCAGGAGGATCTGCTCCACGATCCTGCCTGGCACAGAGGTGATACTGACTGGACTGTAGTTCCTCAGGTTTAACTTTTTTCCCTTTTTAAATATGGGGCTTATTATTTCCCTCTTCCAATCAGTGGGAACATAACGAGACTGCCACAACGTCTCAAATATGATGGACAGTGGCTTAGTAACTTTATTTCCCAGTTCCCTTGGGACACTCAGATGCATGACATCAGGTCCCATGGACTTTTTAACATTCAGACTCATTAGGTGGTCTTGAACCTTAGCATCTCGTACAGTGTGTGGTACCTCACAGTCCTAGTCCCTGCCTTTGTATTCTATGAACTGGGCTATGTGACTGGAGCACTTGCCAGTGAAGACTGAGACAATGAAAAAAAAAAAAAAAAGGGGGGGGGTGGGTGGGAGAGGGGGAGAGTACTTCAGCTTTCTGCAAGTCCTGGAGAACCAGTTCTCCTCTTTCCTTCTGGAGGTGACTCACAATTTTCCCAGTCTTCCTTTTGTTACTGACATACTTATAGAAGATGTTCTTGTAGTCCTTGATGTCCCTAAATTGTCAGATTCAGCTCTTTCTGGGCTTCAGTTTACCTGACTTGATCCTTGGCTGCTGAGGCATTGTCTCAGTATTCCTCCCACATCACCTGTCCTTGCTTCCACCTTCTGTACACTTCCATTATATGTTTGAGTTTGGCCAGGAGATCCTTGTTCTTCCGTGAAGGACACCTGGCATTTTTGCCTGATTTCCTCTTTACTGGGAAGCATTACTCCTGAGTTTGCAGGAGGTGGTCCTTGAATATCAACCAGCTTTCGTAGGCCCCTATTACTGCCAGAGGCTTACCCTACAGTACCCTACAAAGAAGAATTTGGAAGAGCCCCAAAGCAGCTCTAATGAAGACTGAGGTTGTGAGCTGGCTGTGCATCTTCCTTGCTGACTCTTGTACTCCACAATTTCATGGTCACTGCAGCCAAAACAGATGTTAACCTTCACATTCACAGTAAGCACCTCCTTGGTGAGAACAAGATACAGCATGGCACCTCTATCCCTTTAGCAAAGAAGTTACCATCAAAACATACCAGGAATCTCTTGGATTGCTTATTCTCTGCTGTGTTGTCTTTCCAATAGACATGGGGATGGTCAAGAACTCCCATGATGACCAGGGCTTCTGAAAGGAAGGCTGCTTCTGTCTGTCTGCAGAGGGCCTCAACCGCTTGGATTTCCAGGTCAAGTGACCTGTAGCAGATCCCCACTTTAAGGTCACCTGTCCCTGCTTACCTGGTAATCCTAACCCAACAGCTTTCTGCTGGCTCCTCATGTGTTCTTGCTTAAGGGGGTGGAGGTGGGGAGGTGGCATACAAATTCCAGAGCTTTGAGCAACCTGTTCCAGTCCTAAGTCAACTTCAGAGTACAAAAGTGTCTCCTGATCACTGGCTCAGAGTCTCAGAGTGGCTGAGCTTGGAAGGGGCCTCTGGAGATCATGTAGTCCAGCCCATTCCTCAAGCAGGGCCTCCTGGAGCAGGTTGCTCAGGACCCTGTCAGGGTGATATTCTGAAGGTCTCCAAGGATGGAGATGCTGCCACCCCTCTGGGAAACCTGTTCAAGTACTCGGTCACTCAGGCTGGAGTGCACAGCAGGGATGGGGCTGTCAGCACGGCCTGCATTCCTGACAGCTGTACAAGATGCAGTTCCTCAAGACCAGCAGGCTGGGTGCTGGCCAAAGGACTTGCACAGCCATGGGCTCGTGCTGGGAAGTGGGAGACTGGAAGAGGACGAGGGACATGCCTTCTGTGTTGGCATATGCACTAAATGCAATCATCGTATGCACCACAAAACACTCCCCTCTGGCTTTCCTCCACTGTGGAGACAATGTTGGAAAGTCTTCCTTAGAGGAGGTAGCTCTTTGGTTTTCAAACAAACAAACAAAAAAGCTGAAGAACATAAAAGTATCAGGGCATTTATTCGATGTAGAAGAGTTCAATATGCACGATTCCTGATGCTTCCATTGTGAGGTGGAAGAAGACTGGAGCCACAGACCAGGCTGGGTGCCCCCCTGCACGCTGTGGGGTAGGCCCCCGAGGAGCCCTGCGTGCACGAGCCTGCCGGGAGGTGCCATTTGCAGGCCCCGCAGCTGCGCTGCCCCTGGATGCTGGGGTGGGCCCCACAGGTCCTGGTCCTCTCCTCCCAGCTGAGGGGCCGCGGCTGGTGGGCCGTCCTCGTGAGTTGTAGCGCTGCTGCGGGGATCTGCTGCGCACCCTTTCTCTGTCTGTGTTCCTCCTGCGATGGGCAGATGAGGCGATCCTGTGCTCCTCATGGTCTTCTGGCACCCTGCACACCACCCGCTCAATTGGCTGCCTGCAGAGTGGGCAGGTGTTGTTCTGCCTGCCCCAGCGCCCGATGCAGGTGGAGCAGAAGCAGTGGAAGCACCGGGCCACGTAGGCTGCATCTGTGATTATATCGAGGCAGATGGGGCACAGGCAGTCTGCCGCATCCTCGGCTGGCCCCGCCTGCTGCAGCTGGCTGCTGCTGCCCCTCACAGCAGCGCTGCTCTCCTCCAGGCGTTCCTCAGCACCCGACGCCATGTCCTGCCAAGAGAGCCGTGCCAAGTGGCTGAGTGTTCTTTGTGCTACCGGTGGGAAAGCAAGGAGAGCCCAAGAACGCGGTGGGAGAGGGGTGGCAAGGGCTTCCCAGGGGGCTCCTTCCTGGTGGGCTGAGAAGTCGCGATGGCAGCCTTTGGTGCAGCCTTGGGCAAAAGGCCCTGGGCAGGGGGAGCACGTGTGGCTCATGGTGGAGCAGCTCCAGCTAGGGCTTGGCAGGAGCTGGGGCAGGGCAGACACAAGTGAGTGGGGCAGGATGGGATGTCTACAGCTGCCGCTCTCTGCAAAGCCAACAGCTGGCCAGCACGCCCACAGTCCTGCTCGAGCCTGCACAACTTGCGTGTGTGCCTGCATGAGCCCTGGATGAAGTGAGTGAGGACGGAGCCTGAGGCCTCTGCCATATACAGAGGTCACATGCAGTCACAGTCAGCCCTGGTGACATCACAGGGGGCTCTGAGGCTGCCCACTGAAGCTGCCCACCAGCAAGGATGGCAAACGCCCCAAAGAGGGAAAGCCTGCCTCACAGGACATTGCCATCCTCTCGGAAACTCTCTCATCTTCAGGCCTGTTGGGTCCTGTGGTGAGAGACCGGTGCAGCTTTGGCAGGCAGAGACCACAGGCTGCCTGGCCCAGGGTCACCTGCTGGAGGGGAGCCTGCTGGAGTGTGGACATTTTCAGCAGGTCCCTTCCATTTCCAGAAGTCCCTTCTATCCTCAGCCATTTTATCCTGTAAAGGTATTTCCTTCTGCCTTTCTCAGCATTGAGTCTTTCTTCCCTGATATCCGTCAGAGAAGGGGAATTAGGGGATTAATATTTGGCAATTGGATTAATCATTCTTCTTTACTGATTTTATCCACTACATTACTCTGTCTCTTAAGGTTGAACTAGATGATCTCATATACGTTTTCAAAACCTAAATGATTCTATATGATTTTATGATCGTGTTTCCAGAACCAGTCACTGTCTGGATGTTTGAAAAAAAGAAATTTAAATAAAATAAAATGTATTTTTATTTTCAATACTCTTTTCTTTTTAGTTTTCATTATTGGACTGCATGTAAATGTCTCCTTGAAATACCAAACTGCTATGTGAATGTGGCCTTGTTTCCTGTGAATTGATAGACTCCAGTCTTCAAACAACAATCTTGGCCCAGCCTTTTTGGCTTGCTCTAGTTCTATCTTCCAAAGGCATCTACCCATCTATAGGGCAGATGTATGTTTGTTGGATCAGGCTGTCTACAACATCTCAGAATTGCACAGAACATTTATTCAGGAAGTCGTCATTCTTCAGTAAAATTCAGTTACTGCAAAGCATTAAAATACATTGAAATACATTTCCTTCTAGGTGCTCTGAGCTAAGGTCATAAACAAGACTCTTTATAATTCTGAGAAGAAGACTGGGCAAAAATGCATTCTTGGCACAACAGACACCTCTGTAAGCCAATTACATTTTCTCCCATAGAAGGTTTTCCAAAACAGTGAATGAAAATGGGAAAAAAAAAAAAAAAAAAAAAAAGATCTGTTCCAGGTGCAAGATTTCTTTCTTTGACTTTGTTTTCATTGTCATACCTGCAAGGTGACCTCCTCACAAAAAGACAATAGCAAACATATTGAAGCCAGGTCATCCAGGCCAGAAGGCTAACCTCACAAGACAGGTGCAAAGCTCACCTAAGCTAAAATGTAGGAGAAGTAACACTATGCATGTTTAATTGTGCTCTGTATGTCCTAATTTATAGTTATTCACAACTCATTGTAATGAGAAAAATTTAAGCTGTATCTCTGGATTCCCTTCTTCACCTGGCTTCTTTAGGCATCTTTCTGATGGTACCCAAGAGAACACAAAATTACTCTTAATAAGGTTGCATGGCAAAGACAAGACCTAGAGTACAGGCAAATGTACCCTACTATCTAAAATTTTCCAGTAAGAGGTTTCTGTTCTATGATTCTTTTTTTTTTTTTTTTTTTTAATATGTATTTAAGTAGTTATTTAAAAAAAAAAAAAAAAAAAAAAAAAAAAAAAAAAAAAAAAAAAAAAATGTAAGAGGTTAATTTAAAAATATTTTTCCCTTTTTACCAGTTTATAGTTTCTAGAACAGAAGAAAAATCTACTGGTTGCAAAACAGGTTAGTGTTGATGGATTTCAGAGAAGGTTCCTTTGCCACCTCTAATACATGAAGAATATCCAGTGTTTGACAACATTGGGAAATGTTCGGACTGATGTAGTGCGCCATATATATGCAAGGAGACAAATAGACACACAATACATTAGGTAACTGTTAAAAACTTCATTTTTTGAAGAGTTTCTGAGTTTGAGATGGGTGGTTTTTTTGGGTGAACCTTCACATGTTGCCCTTATTTTTGGAATTTAATGTCCTTCTAGTAATGCTAAATAATCATAACAGAACAGGTAAAGTGCACTGAAAAACTTGCAAAATGAGGTTCTTAGGTAAGTAAAAAGAAACTGTACAAGTTGTGGATAGGCATTGACTTTGTAAGGGTTTATTGCGGATCAAAGTGAACAATGTCAACAATGTCATGCTATTGTGAAAGCAACCACACACCATGCTGGGATATGAAATAGCAAAGTATGTAACACATGAAGTAATGATCCCACTCTATAGAGGAATGGGAAGAAGTCAGTGACTTGCCCTGTCTTTTTTTTTTTTTTTTTTGGACGTTATATTTCGAGACGTGGAATGAAAATGGTCAGAAATGAGGGATTTCAGTTTTGAGAAGAGTCTGATCAGAGTTAAAGGTCTTAAATAGAATAAAAATAAAAATGAAAAGGAAAGTAATTTGTACTTCCTGGCTGTTACGGATAATCTGAGAAGTGTAGGAATGAGCAAGGGAGGTTTACACATTGCCCATCAGAAAGGTGATTAAGCGTTATCACATGAGGCCATACCGAAAGTCCTTTTAACCCAGAATACTGGTCATCTAGACCATCACTGATTCTTAAGTGACCTAAAAGCTCAGACTTAAGCAGCAGTTAGATTTGATCTCTGAAGGCTAACATTCCATGCTGAGTTCTGGCCAAAATCTGGCATGTACCTTTTTAACCTTTTATTTTTATTTTTTTAAATTATTGTTATTATTATTATTTTATTCTTGTAATTTAAAAGGTTGTGTTGGGCTGCTCTTCTGCATTGATTAAGCATGGACTGTAGTTGCTTTAGTGAACTACATGATGATGATACCTTGCCAATGGGAGGTGTATTCACATGACTGTTGTAGATGTACTTGCCTGTTTCACAATGACTTTGTGATAGGTCTTCAGGTTTCTGGACTTGCATAGGTGGGATAAGCCAGCTTTTCTTTCTTTATTTATTTTTTTTTTTCTGCATGTATTGGAAAGAAATTTCCATTTTTTCTAGCTATTTTTCAAACACTATTTTTTTTTTTTTTTACAATTATATGTAACAAAGATTTTCTCATGATGAGTTCTATGAGTTTTTGTTTGCAGCCCATAATCACAAGTTGTTGAGTTTTCAGCTCTTGCAAAATTGGATGATCTCTTAGGAAAAATATTTTACTGTTGACTTGCCCAGTTAGTCAACAATACTATCTTGTGGGACTAATTAATTAAGCCTTGCTAACTTTCTGTAGCATTTACATGTTGATTTGCCATAGATCCAAGCCTCTTGTCATGCATACTCCAGACACTGACAACCCTCCACGCAGCCAGGTCAATTAGGAATATCTGGAATATCTGAGCTTTCTTTTCTT
>CM021729.1:53409601-53424462 GCA_011074415.1 Stictonetta naevosa
GTGGAACCAAGATAACTGTGTTTTCAGAGTAATTAGCCTTGCTTCATTAATATGCTGCTTCGCATTTTGGGGGGACTTTCTTTTGATTTTTTTTTTCTCTCTCTTATGAGTGAAAAATATTTTGAAATATTTAAAAGGAAGATTAGAGTAGACTGTGTCTGAGAACATCTACAATTAGATACTCCAGAAGGCAAGAGAGTGACACTTGACGTTGAAACACTAGAGAAGTCACAGATGCTTGGACCAATGCAAAAGATCTGCAATTTCCCCTTTTCTTAAAAACTGCAAAGAAGTAATGAACTTGGCACTGGGCAAGAATGAAAATTTTAGCCAGCTTGTTTATTAAATTAACACCTATTTGTGGCTCTTTAATTTTGCAGAAACATTTAAAGGGACTAATATAAATGAGAATTGGGCATGATTTGCCAGCATCATGATATATAATTTGAATGATTCCTTACTTTATTATGTTACCAGGGATTACATATCCCATTCCTATTAGAAATGCATTGAACATGCACTCTCAAGAGTCCTACCATCAGCTAAGAATGTGAAAAACATATTTTTGAGGTGAAATTCAGTGTTTATCATTCTGTTTTGACATTTATTCTCCTTGGAATCTGTTAGCGGGTCTTGGTGTGACAGAAGACATGAACATGATGGCATTTCATATCGGTCAGTTGAAAAACTCACAATGAACTTCAAGCTGTGGTGCATAAGCATGGATGACTCTTTGCTTCACATCATCTAATGCCAGAGGGCCTGTTCAGACATCATTTGACATAGTAACTAACTTTTATCACATTCAATGAAATCAACTGTTGCTTTGGACAAAGCTTTTCCACCTAAAGCAGAGAAAATGGGAGAAATTGAGGTATCACTTCCAGTTGAACCATGTCAGAGACAGTATAGAAGGTTGGAATGTGTCTCTTCACAAAAAATACTCTTCTCCAAGACTTTTCCAAACCATAATAGATTATTTTCTCCTTACCCAAGTCTTGACTGGCCTTTGATTTGGCCCTGAATGTGTGATCAAAACACACACGGGTCTAGAGGGATCACTCCCTCTGTCACCAGTCAGATTGGTTTCATTTTTAGCAAGGAAAAATTTCTGAGGAAAAAAAAAAAAAAAAAAGGAGAAAACAAAACAACAATGGTTAACAATCAGAATGCTAGATCAAGCGGTCTTCCAGCCTGACTCCCTCTGTCTCACTTTATCAGGTAACAGTTGGAACCATTCCTAATTCAGTGATAAACAGTCTGTTTATTGCTAAAGCACAGAATACTGTAGGTCCATTACCATTATTCCTGAAAATCCAGAGAAAAGAGTTGCTTAACCCTGCGGTTGCTTAAGAACCCCAAGAACAAACTCTGAGCTCTGACAATCTCTGCAGACCTCAGCTGAAGCATTTTCTAGTCCTACGTCTTGTGCTGCCATGTAGGTTTTGAAATGGGGCAGCCAAAGCAGCAGTGCATATGCACTTCAGGACAGTAACCTTTGGCAAAAGCACAGAGGGACAGCTGAGAGCAATAACCTTGTAAATATCCTCATTACTTTGTGCCAGGGAGCATGAGTCAATCCTCGGCATGAACATGTTATCTATAGGATAATGGAAGCTCTGAGATGAATTTAACTCACATCTCAAAATAAAGTCTCTTCCTTCTTTGATCTGTGTGCCTCCTTGCTCCTACAGGCACATCTTTCCTTATCATCTCTTTCCTTTGCACTGTCACCGTAAGTAATTCACCTGGAGCAAAACCCTGCTAATTTTTGTTGCCAATCCAGCTGATCAACACAATGCAGTCACACAGTTATTTTCCTTTTACTGAAGTGTAGTTAACTGGATAAAGCCTCTGCCAGCGACATCACAATTGACAGCCATTTCTCCAAGGCAGTCCCCTCCCTCAGCATGCTGAACCATTACACTAGCTAAACTCATCATGTGCAAGGGCCAGGCCAAAAACCGAGCCCCAGGCTTCTTGAAGCACAAGCCAATGCATTAAGTGGCTAAGCACTGAGCCTGCCTTGCCTGCGCTGTAGCTACAGCAACACAGCGACCATCTCATGGGGCTCGCTGTAAATGGGCTTCTGCTCCTTAACTGAAATGCTGTGGTACAATATAATAATGAATACATAACAATAGCTTTGTACATTATATTACTATTCTAATCAGATATTTTATTGGTAGCCATATACTTCTTAAAGCTAGCATTTCATTTGCCTCTTTTGCCTTGTAGAAATCCTGCTGCTGTGACAATGGATAGCTGTAAAGCTAATGGTCTTTCTTAAACTCCCCCTCCTGAGAGAGAGAGAAAGAGAGAGAAATCATAGTCATTGCCAGCCATTTGTGTTAAAATACAAAGAAAACAAGAATCATTCAAAAATGATGTGTCGGGCAGCCCGCATTAATATTTATGTTGGTATTAATATTGATAAGAATGCACCTTATACTTTGTTGTCTACCCCCAGCATCCTTAAGTTCCCTGTTATTCAAGCTAGTAGCCATTAGCTCACATCTTTCTCTGTACACAAAGCTTCAAAAAGCCTTGGCAGGGCTCCAGCTCACTTACACTTAAATGGACACTCAAGCTTCGACGGACACACAGCTAAATAGAGGCCAATAATTCAATACAGTATGACTGTACTGGGGCTGCTAGTAAATCCATCAAGCAGTAAATATCATCTGAAGCCAATGCAAGCTTTTATCTTTCCAATTTTGTGTATGTCTGTGTGAAGCCTAGGCATTCAGCGAATCATGTAATTTATTCTGCAGTGCAGAGCCTGGGCTGTCTCAGACATCATATTGACTTTTTTTCCATCTGTCAGGGGCAGCCACTGCTCCACTTTTGTGCAAACGCATCACAATGCATTTATTTATTTATTTCATCCCACTCTCTAGTGCAATTGGGCAAGGACACATTTTTGCAGATCAACAAATACTAAGAAAAGCATCTGAATATCATTACAACAGTATGTTAAACATTTGTCCTAACCAGTTTGTTAAATCAGCAAATGCATTTCCAGCAAATGCTTGTAACAGCTCAGAAAGGACTCCCTTCTGCAATGTTTTATTAAGCCTCAAATATGCCCTGTTATTTTCTTTTGCTCTTTAGGTCAGCAGAGATGCCAGTATAATGTAAATAATAACAAACATCTGGGCTTATTGACTTGTGGTCTGTGTTTGGGTGGATATTCAGACACAGTGGATGATACAGATATAAAAATAGATGGCACAGACTAGGGTAGCATTCCCTCACAGAGCTGGGGTGGACAGAATTGCCCTTGCAGGGGAAGGAGATTTGGTGCACGCCCTGGGAGAGCAGCTGAGCTGGCCACAGCCTTCCTCCCATGGGTGGGCGGGTGGTATTTCTACCAACACCATCTTTAGGGCTTGCCAACACTCTGTCAGAGGTGTCACAAGAAAAGGACTGAATCAGTGCATTTACCAGCAGCAAGGGACAGCCCTGTCAGTGGAGGTACATAGCCAAAATGTCTTGGCCAAAACAAAAAAGTTGTGCTGTGTTGAGGGTTTTTGTCTGCGCAGCAAATTTCAATGTATGAACAAAACACATACGTTTCTGTTGCATTAAGGAAATGAGGCAGGGTCAAAACCTCCCTACTTTGATTCCTTGACATGAAAGGAGCTATCTTTTTGAAGAGAAAATAAATATTGTAATATATACATAAGTATTATTATAACTTATACATTATTATAAAATGAAAAGTGAATATAGATTTTTTTTGTTGTTGTTAAAAGAAAACTCACACACTATATATGTATTCTCGAATTGCTTGTTCCCAACAACACTGAGTACTATGTTCATATGCAAAGTTCGGTTCAGAAATCCTCCAGGACTGTATGCTAAAGAAACAGGCAACTATGGGGGCTCACCTGACTTAGACCCTGGTCACTTGTATTTCTACTGCTTTTGGTGCGTGTGACTGATTTTAAGTTTAAGTTCATGTCATTAAGGTAAATTACAGCCACACCATAAACACAGTTCCCCTTTGACTTAGGCTGCTCTAATCAAACTGTAAGACCAAGCCTGTACATGCTAGTTATTCCATATGCCACTGCAACAAGAGATCACAAATGAAGCTGGACATACTGATTAATCCATGTCTTTGCCATGCCACATGGCAAGCCCTTCTGATGCTCACCTGTCTGTCCTCTGCACATCCCAAGGTGTCCAGCAGGCTCTGTGGAAGGTCCAGCCTCCTCTGCTGGACATGCTGCTGCTAGAGTCCCCACATAACCTCTCAGCCTACTGCTATTATAAGTGGACCAGTAAACCCAGCAGCCACAGATGGTGTCTGTCCCTCCACAGGGTCAGGTGCAGGGATGCAGAGAACCAACGACTACTGTGGCCTTCATCCTGTACTGTGCAATAGGAAACACTGACATTATCTTGGCCAGAATGTTGCCTTCCTTCTCACCTCTTTTTTAGTACAGGGAAGTTCTCATGATCCCCAGCCCCAGTCATTCAGTGGGTGATTATAGATTTAGTTCCACACCTCCACGGTGAGCATGGGAGTTGTGGCCTATCACATCAGGCATTTGCTTGACAACAGATATTTTTTAGTAATGCAGGAGCCCAAAATGACATTCATACTCCCATCTGCCACCCACCCGAGGGAGATGTCTGTAATTAGATATGCAGAGGCTGATAGTGGGTTATAAAACAGGATGTGGTGGGCCACCGGGGCTGATTTATCCACACTAATATATAGCTGGTGTCTGGCTCATCAGATATTTCAGCATGCTTTTCTTGGGCCAAGCTAGCATCTTTTTTTTTTTTTTTTTTTTTTCTTTTTTTTCCCTGAACCACAGCCAGGGGGACTGGTGGCTAGAGGGAAATGAAAGCTCTAAAGACTTCTGAAAAATACACATAGATCAACAAGAAATGGCAGGCAAAATATATATATATATATGTAATTCCTTCAGGAACACTGAAAAATATGGCCGATCTCAGCATACTGTGATGACACAATAAGGAAACTGAAAGCCAACAGATAAATTATTTGCCAGCAAGAAAAAAATAATAAAAATCAGAACAGTAGGATAGGATCCAATTCTATCCTAAAAAACATGAAATATTTGCAAAGGTCATCATCCAGTAAGCCTTCCCATAGAAAAGAAAACAATAATGTAAATAATTTAAAGCACAGTCCATAAGTATTACCCCAAGTGGGAGGGCTTACCTTGTCCTTACACCATTCAGATAAAACTGAAAAACACCCATCCAGGCTGGCTGGTGGCACAGGGCTGGAGTTCAAGTCACCCCCCACCTGCACTTGGCTTTCACTGACTGATAAATCAGTTGGTTTATGTCACTCCAGACTCCAGCTGAAATCCAAGGACCCAATCCAGAGATGGCCAGGAAGTTTAGATTCAGTGGAAGCTTGGGCCTAAGACAGCAACATATCACAGATGTAGTTGCTTTAATCAAAAGATGCTAATATAATTCCACTCACAGAGTTTACAGCACATTTTGAATCTCACTAGTATGTCAATTATTAAATCTAAAACCCCCTGTATTTGCATTTGAAAGGCACAGTAAGAAAGGAAATATTCACGTTAATAGTACTGTTATTTTGTTGGCATGATACCCATAAAACAATTTTGCATGAATTTCAGGTAACATCTTTTATCTAGTTTCTGTAGCAAAACAGGAAAATTACACTATGGAGCTAAGCCTGCCTCTATGAAAAATCAAAACTATGTTATCTGTGATCCAGGTCTTTACAGATATTGAATAATACCAACTCTACTGAAATCAATAGCAGCCGAGTACTTCAAACTTTTCTGAATCAGGTCCTTAATGTACAGCCCTAAACATCAACGCAACAAGAAATATACTTTGAAACAACACAGAGGCACCTGAGGCTGTTTACTGCTTGTACTCTTCCACCTCATCCTCCTCTCTTTTCACACACATGCACATGTGCATACACATTCACATGAGGAGAGGCAATAGCACCCAAGCAGACATTCAGTGCACCCTTATTAACCTCCAGTTAGAAAGTACTGCCTGGTACACATTACTTACAGTATTCCAAAAAGCAGCATGCTGCTTTTCTAAAGAACTAAATTAAAAGGCAACTCACTGAGCAATTCTCCAGCACCTGAGAGCAATTAATGTAAGTAGAAACAGGAAACATCATCAATTATTTAAAACAAAATGAATATGTAACATTGACCTTCTCCAGCACTCATCAGTTTTATACCTCCACCTGAATAAACTCAGGGGAGAAAAAATACCATACAGATTTACACTCCATGCTATGAAAAGACAGCAAACACAGAAAGGGGACTCTGTCTCTGTGGTTGTCCTCAGCATTTCTAGTTCCGTATGTGAGGTGCAGCTTGTCGATCATTCAGTTTTGATACATGCATTTTTGCCTTTTTATATTTTGAAATCCTGGATTTTTTTTTTTATTATTATTATTTTTTCACATTCCAGATTTCTCTTGTCAAACAAAGCAGGATAGACTTTTCAGGCAGCCAGAGAATGATCAAAGAGCAGTTGTCATTTTCTGTGAGTTGTCAATCCCTGATTTTAATGAACAAAGGAAAGAGGTATCTATAAGTCATGATGATTGCAACACAGAGTAGAGGTTTACAAAGCTCCAGAGAAGCTAGTTTCCATAGTTCCATGTAATTTGTAAATGTAGAACTGAGGTTCTTGGGGAAGATGTTGTAGTCCAAATTGTCACAGACTTTTGCCTGGACAGAAGGGATTTCCAGGGAATGTGGAGTTTATTAGCTAATGCATTTGCTGAACATAACATATAGCAGAAGGAAAAGGATATTTGGCACACTAATGGCTAAAGGTTTTCAGAGCAAAGCCTATTAAGACACCAAGTACAAAAAGTCCTTTGTGACTGTTCAAGCTAAACAAGGCTTGAAGCTCTGGTGTCTGCTTTTCCCCCAACTCCTATTAACAGTTTCAAGGAAACTCACGAGTGCTGTGTGCAGAATAGCACACAGTTACACTAGGTCATCTGCTTAAAATCCTCCTACAGATACCCAGAAACTTGACTAATTGTCTCAGATGAAGTGCTCTACATTATTACAGCAGAGGCAAAGTACATTGCTAGTCCTCAAGAACAGAATTATGGTATTATTACAGTTTGGGTGCTATTAAGGACATTTCTGACTTTCCATCATTATTATTTTTTCCGCATTTTGGAAGAATAGACCTATAAAAAGTGGCAGGAAGCCAGAAAATGGCATACAGGATGTCAGCATGGAAGCTATTAAAAGAAGAAGTGATGTGTTGACAGCTGAGTTTTAAAAGAGAAATAAATAAATTATGCCAAGTCCTTTTGGGGATTTTACTTATATATTTATTTACTCTAGCTCTGCAGCTCTTAATGACTTCATTAATAAGAAATCTTGAATATGAAATATCTTCAGTGTCACCTAATTACCCTACAGAAGAGGAGGAATTCTGAATTATTTCTCTCTGAAGAAAGCTGCTACTACTTCCATGTGCCACATTTGAAACTGGCAAAGTAAAAGATTGTTTCATGCAGTCCAGGGGAGGTCCTCACCAGGATCCTGCAAACTGCTCACAGGAGTTGCCACACACAGGCAGTCCAGGTGCTATGGGACCTGGGGAGGGAACAAAACCCCCCACAGTGTAGGTGGGAAAAGTTAGAGACCCACTGCTCCAGCTGGATTATCACAAGTCCACGGGGCCAGATGGGATTCACCCAAGGGTGCTGAAGGAGTTGGCAGATGTGATTGCTGGGCAGCTTCCCATCATCTATCAGTGGTCGTGGTCATCTGGAGAGGTCCCGGATGACTGGAGACTTGCTAATGTGATGCCCATCTATAAGAACGGTCATAAGGAAAACCTTGGGATCTACAGGCCTGTCAGCCTGACTGATACTAGGAAAGGTGATGGAGCAGGTCATCTTGAATGTAATTACACAGCGTATGTGGGACAACTGGATGATCAGGCTCAGTTAGCATGGGTTCATGAAAGGCAAGTCCTGCCTGAGCAACCTCATCTCCTTTTGTGACTGGGTGACCCACCTGGTGGATGAGGGCAAGGCTGTTGATACAGTTTACCTAGACTTCAGCAAGAACTTTGACATGGTCTCCCATACTATTCTCCTGGAGAAGCTGGCAGCCCATGGCTTGGACAGGTATGATCCTTGCTGGGTTAAAAACCGTCTAGATGGCTGGGCCCAGAGAGTAGTGGTGAACGGAGTGAAACCCAGCTGGTGACCGGTCACCAGTTGTGTTCCCCAGGGGTCGGTGTTGGAGCTCATCTTCTTTAATATCTTTATTGATGATTTGGATGAGGAAATTGAGTGCACTCTCAGTAAGTTTGCAGATGACACAAAGCCAGGGGGATATGTCGATCTGCCAGAGGGTAGGAAGGCTCTGCAGAGGGACCTGGACAGGTTGGGTCGATGGGCAGAGGCCAATGGGATGAAGTTTAATATTGCTAAGTGCTGGGTCCTGTACTTTGGCCAGAATAACCCCATGCAGCACTACATGCAGCTGTGCAGAAGAAAAGGATCTGGGGTTGCTGGTTGACACTCACCTGAACATGAGCTCTCAGGGTACCCAGGTGGCCAAGAAGGCTGAAGGCATTCTGGCCTGTATCAGGAATAGTGTAGCCAGCAGGACCAGGGAGGTGATCGTCCCCCTGTACTCTGCTCTGGTGAGGTCACACCTCGAGTACTGTGTTCAGTTTTGGGCCCCTCATTCACTACAAGAAGTACATCAAGGGCCTGAAGCATGTCCAGAGAAGGGCTACGAAGGTGGTGAAGGGCCTGGACCACAACTCCTGTGAGGAGCAGCTGAGGGAAATGGGGTTGTTTTTTGGGGGGGAAGAGACTCAGGGGAGACCTTACTGCTCTCTACAACTACCTGAAAGGAAGGTGTAGGGAGCTGGGGGTTGGCCTCTTCTCACAGATAACCAGTGATAGGACTAGAGGGAATGACCTTAAGTTGTTCCAGGGGAGGTTTTGCAATTTTAATGATTCTATGATTCTATGATCTCCATAAAAGATTGGAGGCAGTCATGGAAAACAACTCTCCAGGAGATACAGAGTGAAGGTGAAGGCTGGCCTGGCTTCACCTGGCCTGGGTGAACTATCCTCCTCCAGCAGATTGGTATTAGGGGTATCCAGCAGCCCCATGGCTGGCTCTGTGGCACAAGCCACTTTGGGGATATATTTGGGCCACTGAGCCCAGAAGCTGTGCCATGCCGAGATACACTCCTTCTGCCATGACTAAGCTCCTATGTGGGCTGTGCTGTGCTCAAACTAGCTTCAGGGTACATGAATTGTAATCTGTTCAGTGGATTAGGCATGGATGGAATTACACAGAGGGAAAGAGAGATTTATAAAGGAAATATTTTGGAGTCTAGAGATAAAGATGTGTCCAAAAATTAGTCCCCTAAATTATAGTGATAGTTAGGTATATCTAACAAAATTCTTACCTGTCCTACACATCTTTAAATGACTTGACCCACTTCATACAGCCTTTAGTAAAGACAGGGATCAAAGCCAGTCTATTTTGCAGCTCCAACAAGCACTCTAATCACTGAAGCTCATTCCCTAGTGCACACAGTCCTTGGGTTTCACTGTCACAACATATCAACAGCGCAAAGACATCAGCAGGATTCAAAAGGAGATTAGATATTTGTAGAGATATTAAAATATGCTGTGTTGAGAAAGCAAGTAATAAAAAAGAAACATTAGGAGGAATGTAGATCCTTATAATTCAGGACTTAAGTCATTCTGCCCTGGGGTGGAAACATGGAGCAAGCTTGAAGAAGTGAAGATCCAAAGAGAACACTGATACCTAGAATAGTGTCTGTCAATTTCTAAAATATTTTCATTCACAGATTTCATGGGACAACCAGATAATTGTACCAAGAGTCACTCATAATGGTTGTAACTTGCCACTGACTACAAAATGAAAAATTCCCTGACTGCTTCTCTGAGTGAATCATTATAAGATGCTAAGCAACAGATTTGTTTGTATAATGCACATTTATATTTTTATACAGTAAACAGTTCTGTTTATATGTTAAATATACTTATTTGTGGTATGTATTAGATGTATACTTTCCCTACTGTTATGCTCTTTCTTAGTGTAATAACATATTTAAAAATAACATATCATTTGAATTAAAGCCAAAAATTTCTACCACATTCACCAACCCAATCAGACCGGTCCTCTCTGGTATTCAGGCAGTTTTATCAGTGTATTTCTGTTCTGCAATCAATTTGTAATTCACTCCCCAACACCTCCCCCCCCCCCCAAAAACAAAAAAAAGATACAAAAATAACAAAACAACATCAAAACCAAAAACATTAAACAAAAAATAACAGTCCAGGAAAGTAACTATGGCTGAACCTCAAAGCAACATGCAAGCTGTAACCTGGCTGTGGAGTACAACAATCCCATACTTCAGAGTGTAACAGGTGTCAGGATTTACTCTAATTAGTTCTATAGTCTAGAGTTGTCATGACTGTAACACCTGCACAGCTTCTTTGACAGATATAGATCCAAGGTCTGATGAGCAGATGTTATGGGCTGTCCCTCTCAGTCCAACAACATCTCCTTAGACATATTTACAGGAGAACAAACCAATGTCTGAGGCCATGTATGCAAGCAGAAGGAATGCTCTGGTGATCCCATAGCCAAGGGCACACAGGACAGCTGACAGCCTTCTGCCAACCTCAGCATCAATCAGGATTTTCCAATCTAATGGTTACCTACAACTTCAAGAGCAGGAAATTCTCTTTGCCCTTGTTCATAGGTGTGTATTAACTGCCACTGGAGATAATGAAGATAACCTCTTTAAAAAGTCTTTAAACAATGTTGGCCACTAGAGAAGATTAAGTTTAGGCTAGACTTAGCTTTAACAGTCCACATAGATTGAATGTGATCCCTTTTCTAGAAGAAGATGCATAACAATAACTCCAGTCAGACTGTTCATATTATAAGTTAATTATAGTGTGTTAAAAGATTTCATTCTCATCTCTCTCATTTATCTACTGAAAAAGTGATTTCCTACCACTGCAAAATCATACTGTACCAAATATTTATGATCCCATTGCCACAAAAAGTTGGAAGCTGACTACATAAAAAGTTTTATATATATACACAGTACTTATGCATTAAAATATGTATACTTATTTGAATGATTTTTATTTGTAAGGTACAAACCTTTAGGAATAGGTCAAAGTTATGAGTAAGAAGCACTACATTTTTTCCGTCTTTGAACCAAGTGTGGTAATCATTATCTCTTGATGGACAAATGGAAGATAACAAGGCATGGCATTAGTCTTCAGACAACTGTTAGCTATATTTATATCTTAGGAATCTACATACTTGATGTGAAGACCTGGCTGTGGTTTAATTATCATGCATAAGCCATGCGTTTTTTAGAGATATGATGTTAACCCTGACTTGCCTGATTCTTTGGAGAAACTCCCTGTAAGCAAAGTAAGCAAGTATTCTTTGTTGAAAGACACACAACATTTTACTCTCTTTGCCTCTTGCATCTTACCAGAAGTTTGAATGATCAAGTTTAGTATTTCTGAAATGAAAGTCATGCTTTTAATGCATCTCTGTATTTTGTACTTCTTAAATTTTGTTTATCTATATTCATAGTCAATTTTATTTTACTTTAATTGCAACGTAGCCCAATATTGTTACTAATGACTAAGAGTGTGTTCTGGGAAATCATTTCAGTTTCATAACAGCAGATAGAAATAGATACTGCTTGGCAAGGTAATGA
Organism: Stictonetta naevosa; assembly: GCA_011074415.1. Lineage (NCBI taxonomy): Eukaryota > Metazoa > Chordata > Aves > Anseriformes > Anatidae > Stictonetta > Stictonetta naevosa. Next base: position 53,421,380 of record CM021729.1, read on the forward strand.
ACAAATCTCTATTCTACACACACCAAATGAAAAAAAAAAAAAAAAGTAATCAAAACCAAACAAACAAAAATTGCCATTTAGCAATATGTAATAGCGTAATGGTTATGTGACAGTATTGCAATACTGTTTTGTAAAGCCACTTGAAAAAGTAGAAACTACTCTCCAGTTAGAAATTCACTTTTCTCAGAAAAATAATGAAACACAGACTGTTATTTGAATGCATTCTATGTCTCTATGGTTAACCTTAAAAAGGTGGGATGTTCACATATCTTTAAATTTCAATTTGGGTCAGATTTTAAAAAATCTTTATTGTATTAAAATAGATAATAAAAAGTAAAAAATAGTAAAATAGAGATTTTGCTCTGTTATTTTGTCAGTGAATATCTTGAACTCTTAGGTAGGCCAGAAAATTAATAAATTCTGCCATGCAAAACTTCAGAGAGCAATTTTGTCAGACTTGTTTTTAGGGATGTCTTCTCCTAATCAGTATAATAAGCTGATCTCCAGGCTCCTACATTTAAGGGGTTTCTCCTGTATTCAGAACATGTGGATAGTATGCTGAAGCTCAAAGGCAATAGTTTAGGAAATTATTACAAATCAAAGCTGCAGAATACAGCTCTAATAAGGGAATTTAAAGTTCCCCCCCAAAGCCTTTTGTGGAGATATAATGCCTACCTGTCTGGCATGTCACTTTTTCTGGCCTAATAATTTCCAACATGCCCTTTGCCCTAGATTCTTAAAATTAAACAAGGATGGCATTTGTCAGCAAGTTTCTCAAGTATGCTACCTTTCATTCCATGAGCTGTCATTTGAAGAATTACATTTAACTTGTGAAAAGGTTATTTCTCTGCTAAGATGAGAACTCAGTGTTTTAGATGATTTGTATCTTGATACAAATTCTGTTTGACTCTACAGAAATAGCTTGCACATGCATGCATACATACATAGATACATACGTATATATATCAGTGTCTGTTTGTGTTTTTACATAAGCGAATACTTTTAGAAAAAGAGAACAGAACTCAGGGTAAGGGCTACTTAAAAAAAAAGTCTTACAGCTTCATTAAAGTTGGTCCTCAAAGAGTCATGCTGTGACACACAAAAGCCATTGTGGAGTTTCTTTGTCCAATAAGTCTATTACATCACAGTGACTGGCTGATGGGAAATTAGTCATATTTACCATTAATGTGTAATCAACAACATAGATGATGTTATCTAGTAAATACGTCTCAGAAAACCTACAAAAATTTTAAAATGGTATTTGCAATGTCATTATATAGTTATAAAATAAATAATAATTGCTTTTTTGGCTTTTTTTGTGTGTGCAAAATATGCCTTTGAGTATCTGCTACACAGAAAAGTTTCTGTATTTTTAAGATACCAAGGTATTTTCCTGTTCCTCAGTAAAATAAAGAAAACAATGAATCCAGATACATTAAGAGCTAGCTAAGCTTTCAGCTTCTATTTCTTTTGGGACAAACAGGAAAACGGAGAGCTCTTATGTTGGATGAAACTGGCAGCAAAAAACATTCCTCCACAATAGTCTGAAGCAGGTGGATCTGGAATCAATTTTTATGAGTTTGAGTTAATGATGGACAAGAGTGAAATGAAATTCAATAAAGCTCACTCTTGATCCATCTCAGATGTAAAGTCAATGGGGATCTGCCTGGCTGCATGTTATTTTAGACATCTGTCAGCTGTAACAGAGACCACACGGAAAAGTGTAAGACTTGTTACATCATGTGGACATGTGACACTCTCTGCTCAAGTTTGTGCTCAAGCTCATGGCATAGCACAGTGAGAAGTATACACAGCTTTTTCATCTGCATCTGAAAGAAACTTTCTCCAATGTTGTTCATGCTTTCTAAAGAAAAACTGTAACCCTTATCCACAGTCCAGCAGGCACTAATTTAAAAAAAGAAAGGAATTTTCCACAACAGCAAGCAGGAAAAAAAATACCATTGTTTAATATTTTAGATAAAAATAGTTATAGATTTCATTTTCTCTTGTTGACATCTCTTAAATTACTAAACTATACATGAGCTTCTTTTCTGTCCAGGTCACTTCAAAAGATGCAGGCAAGGTCGTTGCATGTTTTGTGGACAATATCCAGGTGAAATCGTTAACGTGTAAATTTACTTTACTATAAGGTGATTGGCACTATATTGAATTAAAGCAATCCACCTTCTGATTCTCCCACATCCCTTGACTTATTCTGCATCTTCACTGTGGCAACTGTATAGTATTTAATTATATATATGTGTATAAATTATGCAGGGACCTTATCAAACAAAATACCGATAAGAATTGGAATAGAAGTAGTGGTGGAAATTGTAAATTACATCCACCTAAATGAAATAATTTCCTCTCCTTGGAAATTGAAAATATACAAACATTATCCTGTGGGGCCCCAACAGGAGCCTATTACTCTGCTTGTTCTGTATACAGTTCAGTTAACCACTCCTTTGTGTGTTTACCATACTTTCAGATCCGATGTCCTATTATAAAGCAAATCAACCCCTAGCTTATCTCAAGTATGTATCAGATTTTAAAAAGCAAGAAAGAGAGTCTTAGTTCACTTGTTCAGCATTCTTTTCTGCTTTTTGTCAGCACTCTAGAAGAGAAAACCCCAAGAGTTCCATTTACTTCATACTTACTGGAGATTTTAGGGTGAGGTGGGATCCTTCATATGTACAGCTATTGTCCATAACTGTTGCTAATGCTTTAAAATCAGTGGCTGTTTCATTACCTAGATTATACAGCTGTACCTGTTCCAGAATCACCCAGAATTTGCAGGCCCTCAGATGTTTGTGATGAGGTGCTGCAGGTGTGACTCAAACACTAAGCCCATAAAGCAGTGTCCTGCTAATGCTGGCCCTCAGGGAGCGGTGCACGTCTGCTACACCCTGAAGGTGCATGACCACTTCTGAGCCCAATCAACTGCTCCTCAAGGCACCTCCATCCTGTGGCCGTGCCAGCTGCACAATAGATCGATGTGTGGCAGCACACAACATGAGCTCATGGAAAGGCTGCTGCAGGGGAAGGCTTTGTAATGGCAAATTCTCCCCGAACCTCGCACTGAT
>CM021729.1:53424562-53435833 GCA_011074415.1 Stictonetta naevosa
TTGCAGCACCCAACAGCATTCCCTCCTAACTGTTCTCTAATATTTTCCTGGAGCAAGACTGTGTCAGTAACAACTGCTTGAATGTAGCTCTTTAAATGTGTTTGTATTTCACGAGGTGAAGAAAACTCTTTCTTGTCCAGTGGAGACTTTTAACCAAGTGTATCATAAATGATTTTTTCTTTCTCTCTCTTTTATATCATGTAGAAATGTAAAAGTAATGGTAATAGGCTTTCCTCTTTGCTGATAATATAGGGTGTTTCTGACAAGAAGGAAATTCAAGCTGACACATTCTTGGCTCAGTTCAACTGTTCTGACTGATGTGATCTGGTTACATTTTCCCCTGTTTTCTTTTTAAAAATATATTATCATTGGGAAATCTGCACCTCAGCATGAACCATGTATTTCTGTTACAAAGGTCAGTCCATTATATAATTTTACACATATGTCCAATACAAATCAATTCTGTTTGGCTCAAGTGCACCTAAAGAGACCAAGAGCATATTCAATCCAAATTGTATCACATTCTCCTCAATGAAATTCACATGAATTAGACCTCCTTTTTTCCTTTTATTTTTTCCTTTTTTTTTTTTTTTCTTTTTCCTGTCCAATGGAGCTAAACAGTGTTAAAATCCAGCTAAAAACTGGAGACAAAAGCATTTCTCAGTGGGGTGACTGCAATACCTGTAGAGGAGACAGACAAAAGCAGCAAACATGAGCCCTGGGTTCTGACCACCTGTGTAAAGCCACTCAGTTACTTCTGAAAAACAATGTCTTCATGGTAATAAATATTTGATCACTGTTCTAAAAAAATTGTGTAGAATTATGTCTCTGGGCACCACTGTGGGAGGGCAGCATCTGACTCAGAGCAGCACAGCTGTGCTTCTCCAGCCCAGGGAAGATATACTTCTGCTGGCTGAACAACACCTTTGTTAATTCTGCACATTTCACCCAGCATCACAGCTTTCCTGTGCTCAACCAAAGTCCAACATTGCTACTGGTTATGTTCTTGGAGGACCACATCTTTCCGTGTCTGACCAACCCTGCCAGCATTGACAGAACCTTAACAAGACTGAAAAACACAGTTGTGAAGAGAAGGACACTCACTAACAAGTATAAAATATTCAGGAATGAAATGTTCAAGTAATATTAACCTTCATCCATTTTTCTCCAATGGATGAAATTGCCTAGTTAGTATTCATGTCTTACTACCTAAATAAAACTGATTGATGTTAACTGAGCAGACTCTGAGAAAATTTTATCAGGATGCCCAAATTCTGCTGCTTCTTGTTTAATCAATCACCTCTCTGCTGAGCTGTGTAGCATCTTGCTACAAAAGTCTTAGCAGAGAAACTGGGCTGTGGTGAAATGAATAATACATTTGCAGCAGTGCTAGACTAATGACCCTTAAGTGCCTTAGAAAAATGAGCAGCATGGACTTCTTCCTTTTACTGAGAGACTAGGTCAGACATCGAGAAGTAACGGCTAGTAAGGTAATAAGGATGATGCTTAGGGGTGGGGATAAAACAGAGCACATGCTATGCCCTGTCCTTGCACAAATACCCCTCTGCTGGATCCTGAGGTACAATCTTTTTTTTTTTTTTTTTTTTTTTTATCTCCTCACCTTTTTCCCCCTGCAGACTATGCTGTTTAATACAGGTGTTAATCACCTTTGTATTTTCTCTCACTGTTTTCATGGAGTTTATCGAGTCATCGTAAAGGCATTGATCAGATGGTGTCAGCCAGGACACAGCTATTTGCTTTGAAGCAGTAGGAGGGTTCCAGGGCAGGGAAGCATAGTGAAAATCTACGCTGGCTAACACGTACAATACCTGAACAATTCATAAGTCTCCTTGAACAGGTCCTTAAAGGCAAAGAATAGTGGCTTAGGTTTCCTTACAGAAATGTCATCTTTATCTATAACATAAAGTAGTAAAGGAAGAAAAAAACCTTATGTATTAGGCATGCTTAAAATAAGCTTATTCAATGATAATTACAGAGAAATGTAAAACCAGTGGCTGAATAGTGGAGGATTATTTACTGCCATTTCAAATTAACTTTCTTTAAATCCATATAAAGCATACTTGAAGTTAAAATGAGTCCTTTCTTGTGATTTCCTTTTTTTTAATGTAGAAAAGGAGCAAGAAGAGAGACCTCTACTTTCAGGAAGGGAGAGGGGGATTATTTCATTAGATGGCATAATTGGTAGACAGCTGCTGAAAACAAAATGTTTCTTTAAGAAAGCAGTGATTTGAAAACTAGCATGAGGTCATGTAACCCTGTTACTCTCTTTATATCTTCCATTCAGTCAAAATACCAATACCTATCCCAGAAGCTTTCATCTCAGGCAGCATATGCCAGTGCTTCACTTTCAACTCTGGCTTTTTCATTCTTTGGAAGGATTACAATCTGCAACACCACTGCTTCATTTTCATTACATTGCTGTTCTATCTTTTAGGGGAAATCAGTTTCACATTGTGTTATTCTTATACTCCATAACAAGGTTTAGAAAGAGGAAGAAAAGGAATCCTTTTAAATTAAGAGGTCCCAGTTTGACAGCACTTCCCAATCCAAAAAAAAAAAAAAAAAAAGCATTATTATCTGAATAGTTTGCTTGAAAAGGACAAGCAGCACTGGAACATTCAAATCCCAACTGTCTAAGCTGAAGTCATTGATGTGTATTATCTGCAGGCTGCTATCATTAATAAGGCAGCTTTAAAAGGACATTTCTTAAAGCCTGAACATTTCTTTGGGCTAAAACTCTGAGGACGCCCTCTCTATCCTTTAGCTGAAAAAAGAAATCCTCTTGTGTATGAACACATATTTTAAAAGTTCTTTCCACTTCCTGGACTTTCACAAAGTCTTTTTCACAGTTTCTTTGCTTGACTCATAATTCCCTTTCTGTACAAGGCTAAGTCAAGACCATTTCTGAGCATTAACACAGAATAATAATAATGTCCTCCAACTGATTAGTAGCATGACTACTGCTGCAAGATCTTTCTTACAAGTCTTCATTAAAGATCTACTCCTGCTGTCCTCTGCCTCCTTACCAGAAGGATTTAAAGGAAAAGTTTAATGTATTCTATATGATGATTTCATAGGTGTTAATGTAATTCTAATGCCCAACAAATAATCTTTGTTTCAAGTAAGATTGTCTGTATTTTCTATTTCATTTTATGGTGGTGGCGGGGAAGGGGTGGAAGGGTGGGGATTAGGGGCAGGGCAGAGGAAGTTAAGACTTCTCGTTCTGACACCTGGAATAGAATTGGTATGTGGATAGTCCTAATGGGCTGATTCCAATAAAAGAGTACTATGCATTTGCCTTTTGCTCTTTTTTGAATGTGCCTCCTGTTTTGGGGAAAGCAAATTCTTGCTGTAGCAAGAATGTTTGATAGTAGAAAATGTAGATGATATAATATAAAGCAAAAGAATTCTTAAATGAAATAAAGATTGAGGCAAAAGCTATTTTTTGTTTATCCTTTTTCAGTTAACTGTAGAGAAAAACATGCAATCATTTTTATAAATTTAGTGGTATCTCTTTTCATTGCCATTGCCAGATGTTTATCTGATTGTAGCTTTGCTGGTGTTTGACTGGGAAAGGGATATAACTTCATGGGACCCTTATATTAAATGCCTGATGAAAAAGTGAAAGAATCCCTCGGCGTGTTCAGTCAATAATATAAACTCAGATGCCAAGGGTTTTGCAACAAAAAATAAAGTAAATTCATTCATTAAAAATTGATCTAATCAAGAGAACAAGGAATCTATGTCTCTGCCTTGTAATGAAATCTGATATTTTTAAAAATACACATCTCACATTCCTACAGTTTTAAAATAGCCATTACATTATTTTTTTTTTATATAAAAGAAATTACACCCAGAACAGAGATGCTCTTCATATTTTCAATGCACAGTGACAATTAACCATTAAAAATCACTGAAAAGACTGATAATGTAATGGGAACTACCCTCTGTAATGATACCATTCATTAGGCATACAAAATTCTAAGCAGGAAGTACTAAGCAAAGCTCTGGGAGACAAAGTTCACCTCCTAGGAAGGATCTAGGAGAACCTCAGTCTTTCCAATCACTGCTGCTGAAATTAGGCATTAAGAAGATGCAGAAGTACTTCATCATTGTCTGGAGCTGGGCTGCCTTAGGAAAGTGAACACAAGAAGTAGTTGGACAAAAAGAGAAATGCTCTCTAGACTGCAGGAATCTCACCTAGTGAAGAATAAAAAAGAACTTCCTATCTACCCCGTTATGGTTATCTTCGTGAGATTTTCACATTGGCCAAGAGATTTGATTGTTTCTGATGTAGTTTGAGATGAACTCCATGACCTGGTGACTCAGTGACAGTTTTCTCTTTGATTTCAGAAAACCTAGGTTTTATCCCAATATTCTAACATACAATGAATAAAGACACCCTCTGAATTTCACATACAGCAAGTGGACTGTGAGAAGGCAGTACAGGGGATTTACCAGTACAAAGCAAAAGTAAATATATTTGAGCTTGAGAAATTGCACCTGTTTAAAAACCAGCCAAGACTAAGATCAGAATGAGCGAATAAGAACATGGGTGAGGAGGGGGGGGAGGGGGAGGGGGAGGGGGGGGGTCAGGCTTCAGAAATGAATAACTGATTTCCAACAGTTCCTCAAGGACTAACATCACCTAAATTACAGTTTAAGAAATAAATATTTATGGAGCTTGTTTTGATATATTTTTGGCAGTAGGCCACTTCAGCCAACACAATCATGTCCTGTCTAGCCATATTAAAAACATATATGGTAGGCCCTGAAAAAGCTGGTGCATGCTTCCAACAACTGTACATCCTAGCATGAAAGTTTAAAAAGTTGATAATTAGACCATTCTATGAAAAGCTGCTAATATATGTTACTTGGGGAAAATAAATAAATAAATAAATAAATAATGTTGAAAATATGTTTTATTCTAATTTGTTACACTGTCTTTGATTAGCACTTTCTAAATGTACAGTGAAGCATCTGAAAGACCTGGATGTGTGAAGCATGCCCTAAGTACATTTTCTCTGTGATAAACTGTCAAAAACTTAGAGACACCTGACTTGTTTTGTCTGCGCTCAACTTCACAGTAAAATTGTCCTATTTCTTTCTCCAAGGATTAAGACAACGTCATTTGGATGCTTCCTAGATGAAAAGTAGCATTCAGAAAAATAAATGATTTAAAAAATCTGTAAATGTAAGGAGAAAGAAAGGAAATTAAGTTTTTATTAAAACAGATAACAGGATTGCTATCAGTACAGCGGTTTCCTATTGCCTGCTGAGCACAGTAATGAGGATTCAGGACTCTGTAAATGATACACTGTCAGAAAAAGACTCTGGATGCACAGCAAGATCTATATAGCAGCTTTATTTTCCTGCAGAACCTAATCTTATGAAGCATTTATTTAAGAAATACCAATCAATTAAAAATGTGTGTGTATGTGTGTGGACATGGTTTTTAAGAATCTTCACTTCTTAGAGATTAATATATTCTTTACAAGTATCCCTAGAATTAAAAGAAAGTGTCTTTGAAAGTGATAAGTAAGAAATATATTAATCCACGCTCCAAAGAGAGGTTTGTGCTCAAAATAATAAAGTCCATAAGTTCTGAGGTTATCTGCATGTGCATAATAAAATAAACAGTAATTGTCACTGCTTGTCTCATTTAGCATGCTCAGATTCTGCTTCGAGAATCAGACCAGCATTGTTGTAAGCTGCTTATATATAATTTTAAAAAATTGCCGTGGGATTCGCATCACACTACAGACAGGCTGAGTGCTGGCAGATGGTATTTGTCCATTAAAAATCATCCTTGACCCAACCCTTTTGCCTCTTTTACATACTCTGAACTGAGTGACTCTCATACTTTCACAGAGTGACTCCCACCTGAGAGATGGAGACCCACAGTTTTGTGATGTTCACATGAGGTTTGGCTCCTCTCCATGATCGACTGTATTTTAGCCCATAGAAGCCATACTCACACTGTCCACAGCTCTTCAGTGTCTGGCAGCTTGTTTCCCTCAAAATGAGTTTGAAGCAACTTTTCAGAATCCTTCTTCCTCTTCCTCCTTAAAATGCAGCAAGTAAAATTTAAACATTGAAACAATCCTGATTTTATTTCATATCTTTACATTTTTTAATTTGAGATGTTTCAAAAATAATTCTGTCATATTTACAATATGCACTTCTCATACTGTGCCCTTCCTGCCACAGTTCCCGTCCTTCACCCTTCTGATAAGCATTAGGCAGGAAAAGAAAACAGGAGAAGAACTGCCCTTCTTTTCAGCCTCTTCTGATTACAGATAAGACCATATATTTGGAAAGATTTAGAACATCCACTTTATTGACATTGTGGACAGGGGAGGAAAGGTTATGTCACTGACAGACCAGGCTTATCCAAGCTTATCCCTGACAGCCACTGGGAGTTTAGGATCCACATTAATAATATATGTTCTTTTCTTCTTTGGTGCAGCCTGGCACAGACCCAGTGTATGAATACAGGAAGTGGTTTTGCTCCAGAAGTCAAAAACAGAGAGATCCAATCTGGGCTTATTCTAGCTGCAGCAAAAAGAAGAGTTGACCAGTACAGCAAAAGACATGTTTTACTAAAACCTTAACCTTCATACAGAGTGAACAGTGGAGATAAAGCTTAATGAATGGCCCAGGGTGCTTGCCCTAAGCAGCAGAAATATATATATATATATATGTTTTCTCAGTACTTAATACAGCCCTTTTTGCCATTTCTATCTCCTTCTAAGGGACAAATTTATAATTTTTATAATTTCACCTATTGTTACTTGCATTTTCTAATTCTCTTTTGTGAGGGCATTTTCTAATTCTCTTTTGTGAGGCTGGTTACTAACACTTTGTGGATTGAATTTGGTCAGCAGAAACACTGCCACTGCTCTGACTCATGTACCCAGAGAGATGTTATTCCCATTCCATTCACTCCCCCATGACTTTTCATTTTTAGGTAAGAGTAGTTCTCATTTCTTCTCCCCACCTCTACCTATCTATCAACACACAAACATCAACACAAATGCACATTATATTGTGAAGTCTGGTTTCTGTAAACCATTAACAGCTGACTGCACAGATCATGACTCCCCTTTTCTGCTTGCAGAGGTTAGCTGATTTGGCTTTGTAAAAGGCCATGAGTAAAGGAGAACTACTTTTAAGATTTTATTTAAAATTCAGAGCACTCAGGGACATGACAGAGTCATGCATTCAGAATGAGACAAAGCAGTAACCATGAAGAATGTAAAATATATTAGTCTTCATTTAAAACCTGGGAAGTCACTATTCCTCTTTTATATGCTTGATTGCCAATTTTGTGTGCATTAGTTTCAGAAAGTAATGTTTTGTATGAGTAGATTTTGCCAATAAAATGTCACACTAACTAAGATGAGGAGAGTAAAATATCTGTAGCTACTGTTTTCACATAAAATAGCAATAGATTCAATATTATGTAATTACAGAGACTGAGAGAAATACAGTGTAATGAATGCTAATATGCTCTGTTTTGTAATCTGAAGAGGTATTAAACTTTTTATTTATTTCATTGCACAGCAAATGTGCTTATGCAGGGTAACACTGTCAAGGCCCTAGTTGATAGGAATGTATAAGAAGGTAAGAAAGTACAAGGATCAGCTGGGATCACAGAACTTAGCATTTTTCCATGTAAGCTATTATGTGTGAGAGCACCTGGAATAAACTGCAAATGTTCAAATATTCTTCTGTGTTCAATCACTTGATTTGCCACAGTTAATTTGGAGTTTTATGGACAGAACAGGAGAACTAGTTGCTGCTGGCTGTGGTCATTACCATTACTGTCAAACAGTCTCTAGCCAGAATGCAGCATGTATACCTTTGTGTATTGTCACTTAAAGTACAGTGCTGCTGTAACAGTAAATGGTATTTTCTTTAGGAAATTAAACAGTCATGGAGAATTTTAAAAGTCCAGTAAATAGAACAGTACACAAGGTGTATCACTCACACACAGAATGTGAGAAAAGTGTTGCCACTGTTCCTTCTGTCCTGTTCATAACATCCAAGAGACATAAAAGCACAATTTTTGGACAGAACTATTTATGACCTTGACATCCTCCTGGGCTAAAAGAAGAAATTCCATATTATGTATTTGATAAAGAGGATATCTTTTTGTAGCCACTGGTACAAAGATACAAGGTGTTAGTATCTAAGGAGAACCTTACTGAACACTTGAGTTTGCAGAAGCAAACCAAAAATATGCTTTCTAGATCTGTTAAGGGAAGGGTCACAAAAGGCATCAGCACTGTGCACAGATGTAAGGGTTTTGATGTTGTTTTGCAAGAATGGACTTTTGTTGTTTTGAGCTTGGTACATTATTTCTCTTTCTTTTCTTTTCTGTAGCATGGTGTGAATCATGGAGACACTACTTTGATTTCAGGGGGCACTTACATTTCCAGTTCAGCTACCTACACAAGCACATTAAGAGTTCCATTCAAAAAACAGAACTGAACTACATCTGTATCTGCATACACAACACTTGGGTCAAAACTTACACAGTGCCCTGAGATATTCCAAGCAGAGGCAATAAATACCATAATTAGAAATTTTGTTTCGTATCTACCTGGTAGCTAATACACAAGTAGCCATCATATAAAAATTTCTTGCATGTTATCTTTTGTGGATGCTTTGAGAGGAAGTGAAGTCTCAATATATTTACATTAAAAAACATCAGTTTAAAATATCTGATAGCATTTAAAATAAAATTTATTTTTGTCAAACATTAACTTGCAGTCTCAAAAGTAATGGCTTTAAAAAAAAAAAACAAACAGACAAACAAAAAAAAAAACCAGTTTGAACTTAAGGATAAAGTTAAAAGACTACAAAGTAAGTGATGGTAATTTGAATAGGTGATTTATTCTTTAAGAACATTGAACACTGAATTAAAATTCATTCACTGGAATATATTACGAATTTTTCATGAGGCAGGGTATTTCCAAAGATTCTGACACATAACTAGCCCTCCAAAAAGTCAAGATCCATCAGTTAAGCTCTTTATCTCTTCAGCAGTTGCTATTTGATTTTTAGCCACTGACTTTGGACACCAACTTCAATCAGAGTTTGCAGACATGTGCCTTTGTGCCAAGAACAACTTTGGCAGTGGGAGCTGACACATGTGCTTTAGCGCTCCTGTAGTACCACATGTGTCTTCTAAAAACTGTGGTCAGAGACCATAATAAAGATCTAGCTGTTACAGCATATTAGTGAGGAAATATATAGTCCCTGACTTCAGGTCTGGAAAAGGATCTAAGCTTGGAGCTTTGTTTTTAACTCAGGCACCCTTTTCAGGTAGTACATTTAACTCAGTTTTTGACAGACTTTATTGGAAATGTTTTGGTACCAGTATTTAGTACAGTTGGATGACAGTTTTCAGATAACATCTCTTTCACTGAATGTGTCATACCTTAAGACAGAGTTCTCAGGCCAAGGAGTAAAACTAACAAGGGAGAGGAGGGAGGACTGAATCTCAGCTGTCCTAAGGATGTTCACCAGCTGGTGGTTCAGGCACTCATGAAGGACCTAGGACAACCCTCCTAAATCTTAATTCAGGAGGTTGATAGAATCCATTCTGTTTTACCCTAAAAACTGCTTTGAATAGTAAAAGATTGCTTTTAGTTTGTTTGATTGTTTTTACAGCAACAGAAAACTATCCTTCATAGCAGGTTATTTGATCAAGGTGTCTAAACATATTTAATTTGACCTATCTGATGGGGGTGGTTGTTTTTATTATGAAATCAGTCTTTGATCTGAAAATCTGCAGATTTAATCTTTGAGAAATTTTATATGAGAAGGAAATTCAAAAAGTATGTATTTTCTAGTAATCTCATCCAAAATATACCTTTAAATTTTATCCCAACAGAATTAAACCTAAAGGAAATACTTATTGAAGTTGTGTTTTGTCTAAAAATAGCTTTTATCAATGAGCATAGGTATGACCTTAGGCAAGGATTTCTTTACTTACTTCCACCTACACATACAGCTTTTTGTCACAAGAACATATATATCTCAGTAGGTCAAGCATACATTTCATAATATCTTTGTAATAGTAATAACATTCTCTATATAATGTTAGTTGGCAGGCAAAGCAAATTTTTTCATTTCACTGATAATGAAGCAATCTTAAGCACAATGTCAAAACATCCTAAATAGCTAATGGCTTTTCTTGTGATCCATCTGCTGGACATACTTCCCCTTGGGACAAAAAGGGAAACCTTTTTATTAAATGCAAATCAGTGTTGAGATAAAAACTAGCCAGATGAAGAAGAAAACACTCTGACACTCTTCAGGTCTGGGGACTATAAATCTGCTCAGTCCGTGTCAAGTGTACTGTTTTTTACACAGGCAACTATCATGAATGTCTAGCACTGCTCCTAACTTCATTTCTGAGGGAAAACCAAATGCTTATTTAAAATGTGATTGTGCACACATACCATGCGTCTTTTACTATGTTTTTATTTTAGTAGGAGCAACCTCTGACACCACTGAGAAGTAGAAATGTGTTCTGGCATTACAAGATAAAGAAGCAGGAGGGCTGTAATATCATAAGCAGTTATTTTAAGGAGAGAGCAATGATTCCTCTCCCTGGAGGCTGCTGTGGAAAGTGCTGGCTGCATATGCCAGTCCTGGCCCAGAGACAGCAAAGGGACTTAGGGGTGCCAGATGCAGCTTTTGCATTCAATGAATATCCAGTGTCTAAGGCGCTAGTAAGAGAGATGCTTCGCCCTGTGACTGGCTCCACTCCACCTGAAACAGCAGCTCAGACTGTCCTGTGGCCATCTTGTTTTCACACATCTTTTCTCCATTTTGTCAGATCTTTCCTCCACAAGACAAAATTTAGTAGCACATGAATTTCAGGAATGACATTATTGGTGCACAAGAATACTTATGCCAATCTAATAAACTATACCTAGCTAGCCTAAATGAGGAATAGAGTCTAAATCTTCAGACTTTTCCTGTGGGTATTTCATCAGCATTTTCCACCAATTTTTGGAGATAAAAAAGATAAACAGTCATATAGCTAAACTCCGACCACACTATAAATCACTTAAATTCACAACCAATTGGACCCACTGACAGAAAATGTTGAAAGAAGGAAAGAAGGAAAGAAGGAAAGAAGGAAAGAAAGAAGGAAAGGAAGGAAGGAAGGAAGGAAGGAAGGAAGGAAGGAAGGAAGGAAGGAAGGAAGGAAGGAAGGAAGGAAGGAAG
>CM021729.1:53440833-53462265 GCA_011074415.1 Stictonetta naevosa
TCCAGCACGGGTCCCCCACGGGTGGGCGGCAGCTCCCCCCAGACCCCCTGCTCCTGCGTGGGCTCCTCTCCACGGGCTGCAGCTCCGGCCCGGGGCCTGCTCCTGCGGGGGCTCTCCATGGGCCGCAGCCTCCTCCAGGCCACATCCACCTGCTCCAGCGGGGGCTCCTCCACGGGCTGCAGCGTGGAGATCTGCTCCATGTGGGACCCATGGGCTGCAGGGGGACAGCCTGCTCCACCAGGGGCCTCTCCACAGGCCACAGGAGAACTGCTGCTGCATGCCTGGAGCACCTCCTGCCCTCCTCCTGTAATGACGTGGGGTCTGCAGGGCTGGCTCTCACCCCTCTCTCCCAACTGTTGTTCCCCAGCAGTTTTGTTTTGTTTTGTTTTTCTTCTTTTTTTTTTTTTTTTTTTTCCTGTCTTAGATATGCTTTCACAGAGGCACAAACAACATCGTTTATTGTCTCGGCTCTGGACAGTGGCAGGGCCCTTACCTAACATGGGGCAGGTTCTGGATTCTTCTTGCAGAACCTACCTGTATGTCCCCCCCGCTACCAACACCTTGGCATGTAAACCCACTACACACCCGTCCTTCCACACCCCTTGTACCTAACAAGTGCAGCTCAACAAGAACCTCTCCCTTCCTTATGAGTGTGCTCAGCCCTGGCATCAACTAGCTGATAGATGGGCTGTGCCTGGAATGTTTTGTAAAGGGGCTGTAGTGCTTCCCTAATCCCTTTTTGGTGAGGTCCAAACTCAAGAGCAGAAGTATGGGACCATGGACTTTCCCTCTGTCGTGAAATCTAGTGGTCTGGGATTACTGCAGCTCTAGATAAGCTGAGTACTGCAAGGTACTGTAACAAGGAGCAAAACTTTGCCACAGTTTGCTTAGATCTGCAAAATCTGGAGACAGTTACAGTCAGCCTCTTGGCAGGTCAATAGGGAGAAGACTGCATCCTGCATCTGCCAAAACTGGCTTCTGTTAGACAAGCAGTTGAATAAACAAACAAACAAACAAATAAATAAGTAATAAACATATGTAATAGAAATAATCACAGAAATAACTACATGTAAAATTATTATGGATGGTACTGATGGTACATGGTCATGCATAAACTTAGATCTAAGTATATGCTTAGGGTAATGATTGTTGGTTACAGAATAGTGCAAGTTGCTGGTAGGGCAATGTACTATCTTTCCTTAGGGCTGCACACTATTTCCCCTAGAAAACAAAATTTTAATACCTGTTTTGTCATAACAAATATACTGGAAATATAGTATGTAACATAACCACAAATTACTTGCTTAATACGTGGTTTATACTTAAAACTATAAAATATTATTTATGTACATAGACTAACCTCTCCAAGAACACATCCATTAAACTCTGTACATATTTTTTGTATGAAGAGATAAGCCTTCAGTAACAGTTTGGGGAATCAATGTTGTATTAGTACCACATATGTACAGCCTGATCTCTTTCATGTCTGGCGGCAGAAGTTTCCAAAAGAAAGCATAGAGTTCAAAGGTTTATGGGATTTTTTCTTACATATGTTTTTCTGGCTTCATGTATTTGAAGATGTTTTCAAGCACCATTTCACCTTGATAGGTCAAATGTTTTCCAGTTTATTGATATATTACTATACTTAAAAGACTTTTCTAAGAAAAGCACTTAAAAGTTCAAAGTTCTACACAAGCATGAAGGTTAAAGAAGGCTTTTTTTTTTTTAATGAAGGACTGGAAAAAAAAAAAGGAATACTTTGGGGAAAAGTATAAAGAAAGAGAAGTGAGAAGACTTATGAAAAAAGTTTATATTATAAAGAAAGAAATGATATTCCAAGTGGAAGCTATGAAAGTGGAAAAACTGTAAGAGTACTGAGATCAAACACACTGGGACAATTTTTCATCATAAAAGTAATGGTAGGAATTACCTTTTCCCTTCCTACTATTCGTGATTAAATTTGTGTAATTCTTCCTGCTTTGGGCAGAACTGCTGCAGAGCATATACAGGGATGTGTTGAATCACACATAGATTTCTTTAATTGAATCAGCTCTACTCTCAAGGGAGTTAGTAGCAAATCTGTAAATCTTTCTAGCAGTTCTCTGCATTTGAGGAATGATTGAAAGTATAGCTCCTAGTCAAATCAATGGTGAATTTGTCATTCACTCCGAAGGACCTGAGAGCAAAAGGAATACCCATAGCTTGGAAAAAAATGGGCCAAATATACACATATTTCAAAACCTACAGCAGATATTTATGTTGTAGTTCACTTTATATTAAGCACATTCTACAGTAGGTAAAGTAGATGAGGTCTTCAAAATAAAGAAACTAATGATTAAATGATATCCTGGGTCTTTCCAATCCTACAAAACCAATGTAAATGCTAAATGGTAGTAAAAACAATGGAAACCTTAATACAGTCTTTCACTATTTTTCATTACAGTTCATTGTTCATTACAGTGTAGCTTTTGGTCAAAGAAAGGACAATGGACCCAATAGCTAACTGTGAATGAAAAGGTTTCATATAAATGAATCTATATCTTGACTCATTAAGCTTTGTCCTTACCTGGAAATGATGACAACAGATAGCACTGAGCACATGATTTAACAAATACTACTTGCAGTGGCAAAACCAGCCATTCAGTCAAATGTGGGCTCACACTACAGACCAGACTGGAGAGTTGTCAAGACGACTTTTTGCAAAGCTCTTTTAAACTTAAGGCAGTTTTCCAATCCAGGTCACCAAGCTACCCACATGTACAAGACGTGTACAGATGTCAAAATAAATGCTTATCAAATGACATTGCATGGTTTATTTAATGTAAAAAAATTGTGCAAAAAAATCCAGAGAAGAGATGAAAAATTGTTTAAGAAAGTGAGATGGGGAATTTAGGAACTGCAAGTTTTCTTCTCTTCGGGTGACAGTGATTCTCACAGCTTGCATGAGGTCTTTTATGGCACTTCATCCCCAAGAACTGTAATATGTTTGGCAATATCAACACCATGACCACCACCTCAACTTGAACACTGCAGCATCAAGTGGGCAATTTGGAAACATATTTGAAACAGTTTGCAGTTACAGATAGAAATAAAAAAGGAAATTTAAACCTAATTTGTTCAATAATGTCAGAAAACAGCCTTTCAATAATCCCAACAGCAGAGGAAGATACCAACAAAAAGTGAGCCACCAGAAATTGGATTCCTTTGACTTGGCACAACTGCCCAGAAAATGACATGTACTAAGCTATGGAATAAGACACTGACCTCTTTAGTCAGAGTTATGGATCCCATTTCTCTGGCATACATTTCATCTGCCATTTTCCAAAAGTAAAGTTCAAGAGCAACACTCCCTTCCTTCAACAGACACCCAGAAAGACTAAATTGCTATCAGTACAATGAAAACTATAGTTTTCTTCAAAAGAAAACGGTACTGCTCCTCTTGCTGCTTCCCAGCATGTGGTTTGTTGCAGTGCTGTCAACTAAAACATATTTACTAAAAGCAAAAGAAAAAGCAGAACACTAAATACCACTTCATGACAAAAGGAAATGTTAAGAGTGAATACTATATAATCATGGCAATGTCAGACCAGAGGGGACCTCAGGAGATCACCCTGCCCTGAGGCAGGTGCACATTTTCCTCACCCATCTTGTAGTACAGACACACTGCACAACTCAGCAGACAGACCAAGTACTAATGGTGGCTCTAGATAACTGGAATCAGTAGAGTCATGCAGCTTGGGAGTCAGTTTTTTCTAACTCAAGTGCTGACTTTGTACACTGTGTTTTGTGCTGCAGGAAGAGCATTGGGGAAAGTTCTGCAAAACACATAAATCCATACATCCAAGCAGACAACTGCCTGGTCAGTTTTTATCACAGAATCACGGAATCACAAAATCATCTAGGTTGGAAGAGACCTCCAAGATCACCTAGTCCAACCTCTGACTTAACACTAACAAGTCTTCCACTAAACCATATCACTAAGCTCTGCATCTAAGCATCTTTTAAAGACCTCCAGGGATGGTGACTCAGCCACTTCCCTGGGCAGCCAATTCCAGTGACTAACAACCCTTTCGGTAGAGAAGTTCTTCCTAAGATCCAACCTAAACCTCCCCTGGTGCAACTTTAGCCCATTCCCCCTCATCCTGTCACCAGGCACGTGGAAGAACAGACCAACCCACACCTCGCTACAGCCTCCTTTAAGGTACCTGTAGAGTGCGATAAGGTTACCCCTGAGCCTCCTCTTCTCCAGACTGAACAATCCCAGCTCCCTCAGCTGCTCCTCATAAGACTTGTTCTCCAGACCCCTCACCAGCTTCGTTGCTCTTGTCTGGACTAACTCAAGCACCTCAATGTCCTTCTTGTAGTGAAGGGCCCAAAACTGAACACAGTACTTAAGGTGCAGCCTCACCAGAGCTGAATACAGGGGGACAATCACTTCCCTAGCCCTGCTGGCCATACTGTTTCTTATACAAGCCAGGACACTGTTGGCCTTCTTGGCCGCCTGAGCACACTGCTGGCTCATATTCAGCCGACTATCAACCAATACTCCCAGGTCTTTCTCTGACAGGCAGCTTTCTAATCCCTCATCTCCCAGCCAGTTGCGCTGCTTGGGGTTGTTGTGCCCCAGGTGCAGGACCCAGCACTTGGCCTTGTTGAACTTCATACAGCTGGCCTCGGCCTATAGGTCCAGCCTATCCAGATCTTCCTGCAGAGCCTTCCTACCCTCGAGCAGATTGACACACGCACCTAACTTGGTGTCATCTGCAAATTTACTGAGGGTGCACTCAATCCCCTCGTCCAAATCATTGATAATGATATTAGAGAAATGGCCCCAGTACTGAGCCTTGGGGGACTCCATTAGTGACCAGCCTCCAACTGGATTTAACTCCATTAACAATGACTCTTTGGGCCTGGCTATCCAGGCAGCTTTTAACCCAATGAAGCGTATGCCAGTCTAAGCCATGAGCAGCCAGTTTCTTGAGGAGAATCCTGTGGGAAACGGTGTCAAAAGCCTTACTGAAGTCAAGTAGACCACATCTTATGATATTAACCAGTGACTAGAATCTATGGAAATGCAAGAACTGACTAGTTTAGTATGAAAAATGCAAGTTTTGGTACATGCTGATAGCAGAAAATGCAGTATATTTTGAAAAACTATGTGGTCTATATTTGCTCTAGGGTTTCAGAAGAGGAAGAAAAATTCTATCAGAATTTCTCTATCCACCACTATTCTGGAGTTTCTTGATTCAAATTAATCATCAGTATGCCCTTCCTTTATCTTTCATTGTATTTTCAAAATTACTGAGTTATGAAAAAAGACTCACTGTAGGCTACTCCTCCCTCCTGTCCCCCATGCAAAAACACAGCCTAGTGATGGAAACCTAAAACTATCACTGGAATATAACAAGATAGGATACCCCTGAAGTAAAAACAGAAGCTTTTTTATTATTATCATTATTTTTTATTTTTGCCTATTTTCTTTCAAATGCTACAATTGCAAAGTAGAATTTTAAGTTACTAAATTTATTTATTCATTTTGTTAATTCAAAATGACAGAGAGTGAGAGTACATGTAATATGAGTTTAGAAGTCTCACTGATCGCACTTCAGTTTAGGTCAAGATTGCCTTCCATAAAGCCTAAGATAGACATAAACTTGATCTTTCATAATGAGGAGATAATAAAGTACTGTGAAACAAAATATGAGAATGCACAGACATTACAAAATTTCTCACCAAGAACCCACTTCCAAAAAAAAAACTCTAAAAAGGGATGGGGGAAGGGAGGCAGACAGTCCTACAGTGATTCACACCTTGATTTCATGGCTCATTCACTTCTGTATCAATAGTGTCCACACAAAAGATGCACTATTATTTCACATAATGGAGGGGGCAGCTAAATGATTGGCTTCAATGCACACCGCAACTACTTTGACATTTGTAAAAATGTCCAAACCCAAAGGGATAAATAATTCACAACTTTGCTGAAAGATAGCACTAAAAGGTTTTTATAGGTTGATAAAGAAGAATGCAGCTGTAAAAGTCTGGCACATCCAAGCTGCAAAGAATTTGTACAAGCCTACTATGTCCTCACTTTTCAAGAGAACTGTTAAACTAAAAACCACTGGACTGGATTGCTCTTTTAACTGCAGTGATCCCTATGTTTAAATATGTGAACATTAAAAATATACATAACCTTTTTTTTTTTTTTTTTTTTTTTCTTATCAGTAAAATGGATCTGTAGAGGAAGATTTAAGAAGGCACTGAGAGAGGGGGGTGGCTTGTATTTTTCTAATTACTTCTTTAAGCACATTCTTAAATGGCAAAGAGAATTATAATGTAGAGTTCCTGTCTCTGGTTTGACAAATCGACAATTTGTCCATTGTAAAATTAATGATATGTTTCATTTATTTTCACTTGTTCTTTTAATAGAATATTTTACTCTTAAAATTGCAAGGACAGCTGAAAAGCTTCTTTGAGATGGCAGCAATCTCTGCATTGCAGAAACATCTGTGATGCCTAATTTTGTTAACAATGAACGTAATGGCTTTATTTGTTTCTCGTGGTATCTTATGCATTCCAAACACTTGAGGATACTCATTCAAATAGACATTTATCTGTTTTTAACCCTGGACATCTCCTGTCCTGGCCACGTTCCTCCCAGTCAGAAATAGTTATGCATTTCAAAACAAATCTTCATCAGATAGATGGACAACTGTTGAAGAATATAAGAGCAGCCAGTTCTACACAAATTATATTTTTTCCCCCTGTAAGTACTTCACCACCTGGAGCAACAGTAGGATAAAGCAATAACACACTGTCCCACATGTTAATGTAGTACACAGGGCCTGAAAAGACCTGGGTCCAGGAGCATCAAGCCAAAGACCCCATGTTGCACCCAATTATGAGCATTCTGTTTACTGACAGGTCTTTCTTCATGCCATTAAGAGACTTTGTAGTTTTGATGTTTCATTTTGTAGATTTTCATGCGTTGAAGCTTGCTTTCATCTGTAGCTGATACTGCCAGCCAAGAAGTCACTGTGGTTTGTGTTATTTTCAAAATGTGTACAATTTATTTTCATTTTTTTCCCAATGTTTTCTGGCACAGAGTAGTCATAAATTAGCCTCAGACATGCTCTTTCCTCTAGGGCAAGCTTTGGGTTCTTCCTTATTTCCTTTCAAATGTTCTTTGAAAGCCCCATCATATTTTTATTTTAGGATTCCCCAAAACTGCAGTATCCTATCTCCTAGCTCTTCACATCTACTATATTATTTGGAAATTCATCTACTACCTCTGGCTGCAGAGGCACAAATTTACCCTTTTATTCCAGACCTGATTTCCAAAGTAACCTCTCATCATGTCTCTGACTTCTTGTGGATAACTATCAAATTAAGCTCAAAATGGCTATATCATCTTCCTGAGGCATTTTTGCTATTTTCTTACTCAATTACTGTGGACGATGGTGTCATGTGTATTCATATCGTGTATTCATATCACAGAGATGTCATCTTTATCTTGGATTTCTCCTTAGCTTCAAACACCAAGAATATGCCTTAGGTTTTCTCAGAATCCTGCTGCACAACACATCCAGATATGCATTACCACATATCCACACAAATAACTAGATGTATAAATCTATCTATCTGTCTATCTATCTATTTATTTTTGTCCAAGTGATCATCTAATATCATCATTATTGCAGCTTTTTTGTTTGTTTGTTTGGAACTGACAAAAGAATTTTTGACACATTGATGTGTTCAAAATGTTGCTTGCAAAGATCATTTCCCAACTCACAGAGTGAAACAAACAACGCTTCACCTTTCAGCAGAGCCTCTCTCTCTTCTACTGCCACCTAAGTGACTTCTATAACTGTTCACAGGTTTTCTTTGCCATTTTACTCTTAAATCTCATTCAGCTTTGAGAGGTCAAATCCCACATCCAGCTCATTATGACTTTCTTCGTAATTCATCTGGTGAACTTTGACACAAGCAGCCTCATGTGTTCACCCAGGATTTCCTTCATCTCTGGGAGAAGGTTATAGTGAAAGTTAAAAAACTACCACATAATTATTCAAGCAGTTCCAGAAGAGCGCCCTTTCTCTCATGAAAGTTGGGTGATGCTTACACCATTGGTACATCCAGTCCATTAGCAGAATTTTTAGCTATATCACTTCCTTTTTGATTTGTGTTCCCAGTCTCCCTTGTAGGCCAGCTGGCTATGTAGCCAGAAACCACAATTTTGTGCTTTGCATATGTACTGAGGACCACAATGCAGGGAAATCTCAGCTCAAGTGTAGGCCCCCAGAAGCTGTGGTCATACAAACCCATTAAATATTAGCTGTAACATATCTTGACAACAATGACCATAAAATATCTAAGTGAAAAAAAATGCATTTTTAATATTTCTAACATCTTTCTTATGTTACCAAGCTTTTACATAGGAAATCCTATTACATTTGATCTATGTAGAATGTCTAATGTTGGCATTCAGGTCAACTGGCATCAGACATCTCCAATATATAAACACACCTCCATTTGCAGTAGTTGTCTAGACTTCCTCTGTGGGCACTAGAGGAACAAATATTTCTGGGCATGGCTCCTCTCATCCTACATAGACATCCACGATATATGAATTGTGGCCTCTTTATGTTTATTTCCTCCTATGGTTTATGAAAATAGATGGAGGAGTGATGCAGAAGCACGTATGTGTAATGCAGACATCTAAAGTTAAGTGATGTAAATTACAGTCCTGTTGTAATATATGGAGGCATAAGACAGGGTACTTTTCTCAAAACATTTCACACTGAGTTTTTTAAGTTGTTCTAAGCAAAAAAAAACTAGCACTAGAGTTATACATATAGGGTAAGTTTGCCATTTCCAGATGTGGTAGCAAGAACATAATAGTTATTTTCTGTTCCACAAAAAGAATAGCAGCTTCTTGTTTCTGATATTAGAATATATACTGATCTTTAGTTTCAGCTGGTACAAGAACAATGAGAGTTTATATTTTGCATTTGCCTTAATCTTAATTTACCTTTAATTCATTTTAACGTTTAATCACCATCATCCCCTTTGCCAGGTTTCTTGTACTTGACCTTAAACTAACCTTTAGACAAATGGAAAAGTAAAGAGAGCTCTGAAACACTATCTGTATGTTCTTTTGACTTGGGATATGTAAATTAGGGCATTGGGTGAATAACACTGCTTGGCTTTCTGTCATGAAATGTAATTGTGGGACTATGGCAGGGTCAAGATTTATGAAGCTATCAGGACTGAAGTGGGCAGGGTGCCAGATTACACCTGCAGCACTCTTTTTGCTGCTTTCCAGACAAGTAACTGTGGAGTAAGGAAAGATTTTTTCTGAGCTCACGTTATTTAGCAGAACAACAGGCACCTCTCCGAGATGAGCAAGTAATGTACAGACTGGGGAAGAAACACTGAAAATAAAAACAGGACTTGCAACCTTGAGTTTATGAATATCTTAAAGTTTATACTTTTTAAAAAATAGAAAATATATTTGAATAACAACAAAGCTAATGAGATAATCTGAGATAAAAAAAAAAAAAAAAAAAAAAAGCAGGAAAAAAAACTGCTTAGACTTCAGTAAGAGGGAAAGATCAATTATGATAAGGGAACAAAATGAAGTAATAGGTTTTTACTCCAGAGTAAGTTTTCAATAAAAGTTTATACTTAACCAAAGGGACCAACACACACACACACACACACACACAAAAATCCCAAATAAATAGGCATAGTTATGTATCTCTGTCTCAGTGCCCAGGTTTTTATCACAGCCTGTGATACTGTTCACTTTCTTACATATTCACAACTCAATCACTGGATTACACAACCAATAATTCCTGAGACTACTGGGCAGGAACCTTCATTTGAACCAAATGCACAAAATGAAAGAATAAGGAGAAGAGATTCAGTATTTCTTGTGTAAACTGTGTATTACCTTTCTGCTTCTTAAATGGAGCTAACATTAATATGCCAAAAATCTGACAAGCCATTTGCAACAAATAACTTATTTATGGAAAGTAGTCTTTTTGTACTGACGGAATACCTGACTAGTTCTAATTTACTTGAACATATTCCATATACAAGTTTATATAAGATATCTTTGTATGACTATCCTGTTGATTGGGTGCAATTATTTAACATTTCCACTGAATACATATGTCAGATCAAATAGAATTTTTTCTAGTTTTCGCTTTGCGAGTGTATATTCATTTTAACAAGTTAATTTAAATGCTAGCCTTTAAATGCTAGAGACTTTGCTTTTCCTAAATATTTTTCTTCAGTCACAGAACACAAAAGGAACTGTGCACATGGTCAAAGAAGCCATCTAAAACAACAACAAACAAACAAATAATCAAAAAGAAACCACTAAATTTGCCAATCTTTCTTTTTGTTCTTGGAGTCATGTCTCTGTTAAATAACTTTTTTCAATACTGTAAATCTGCATATTAGGAAAGTTAGCTAAACTACCTTAGATTTTCCCTGATCTAAAAGAGATGACAATATTGTCCATTTGGTATTTTTAATTCCATAATAAGAAGGAATACACACTCTTTATTCCAAAGTGAGTAAAAATCTACAATGACATATCGTAATCACACAGCTGTGCCTCTTCTTATATGCTCACACCAGGTGGATATGTCAGATTGTCTCCTGTTTAGGAAGTCAAGAATCCAAGTCTGTTCCTCCACCCTCTCAAATATACGCCTGTTCATAATGAACAGCTCTCAGACAGACAAAACAAATTAGATTAATACCATTAATTTCAAAGTCTGTGGGACTTTCAGATGCCAGGATTTGGTGTTGAAACATATCTATTTCATATTTTGTATTCATATATATATATTAATGAATATATACATATATTTACACATATATATATATGAATAAATATATATATATACAAAATCACTAACTCCACCCATGATCTCTCCCAAAGAAAACATACTCTTAATACTATATAGGCTTTTTTTTTTTTTTTTTTTTTTAGGGGGTTAGGGCAGGGGGATGGGGGGTAACATATTTCACTTGACTTAAAAATTATATTAGCATTCATCAGAAAGATCTTCTACTCTCAGCCATGTGAGAGAAGTTTTTTTTAATAAAATCTAAGCAAGAAGGCAGCACAGAAATGGTCATTAAATTGTTTCCATTTTAAATAAAATGATCTATTTAATGTGTTGGTACCATCTGGCAAGCATGAAGTTTCTGCTGGCATGTAGAAAATTCAGAGTGCCAGTCTTGGCATTGCATTTCCCACTGGAAGCTTCCTTTGCAGTAACAAGTACCACAAGAGGCTACATAATTGGATGAAAATTATCTCATTATTTATGTTTTTAAAAAGTCAGAATTCTACCACCCCACAGTACTCAAAAAGAAGCTTAAAATTTAGAAGGGGAGTACGTGTTTAAAGTCTGGACTTCAAGATAAATAGGAGAGTGTTCTTATACTCCTAGATCTAGATTACTGCTATATATTTTCATTGCTTGCTGCATTAACTAAACAATAGGTGTGAAAATGACAATTAAGTTGAAAACCCTTACTTCTTACCACTTCAGTAGACGAACTTCAGTCTTTTTCCTCCTATTTATATCTAAATTTTAAATGAATAGAAAAACATTTTTCATCTAATGCTTGACAGATCCTATTACAATTTCTTCCTCCTCTTTAGTGTACTTCTTAGCTGTGCATACAGCAGAAAAGGGCAAAGAATTAATCAGAATGCCAGAAGAGTTGGGTTACACAGTATGTAGAAAGCACTTCAGCTACATTATTTGCACAATTTCTGTAGGGAGTTGTGAAATAGAGGTCTTAAATTTAACGTGTCTGGCCTACTTCCACCTGGATTCAGTTCAAACCCATTGCCTGCAGCTTGTTGAATACAGAGTGGGAAATCAGTCTTTATATTAAGAACTGATGGCAAATGATTCCAATTCACATTTTTCAGCTGGTATGTTTTTTTTAACCTGGAGCAACACCAAACTGAAAAATTCTGTGATTCTGCAAGCTGGGCATAAAAGCTGTGTTGCAGACTAAATACATTTCCAGTTCTATGAAGACAACAACAGTATTTTTCTTTAGCATTTCTCCAGTTGCTATGCTACACATTGAAGTTACAAGGTGCACTATATCATCAACTTCTATCCTGTTCTTTCTCTCCCTACTACAAGTCAGTGTCAAAGGTGCTCAACTGCTATGATCTACAGTTTAGCACTGACCTAATTTCAATACATTTGTACATGCCTGATATAGACTAAAATGCTATTTGCCACAAAGATAAAAATATACCTCTAAAATTAACCTGCTACACTTTCTGATTTGAAGTATGTATTTTGGTTCTATAACATTGCATTACTTCTTTCTATGCTCAATCAGAAACTGAGTGGTTACTCAAAAACCTTTCAATAGCTGAGACATTATCTTACGCTATAAAGCACTGATTCTCACATTCTTCACTTAATTTTTTGATCAAATTCTGACATTTTTGAGTGCTTATGGACATGAATGAAAATGTTACTGGCAGGAATTTCATACAGTATAGAAAGAAAATCTGCCAAATATGCACTCTACTACTGATGTCATTTTAACCTGGGGAATATAGTGGACATCTAATGCCATACATCTTGAAATGTGTATTGATTTTTTGGTATTGACAACTGTAAAATTATGAGTTACAGGAGAATATTTTCTCTATGTGACAAGACAACAGATCTAAAATATATTTCCTATATATGCTATGTGTAGGAACTTGATACAAAACAAACAAACAAAACCAATAAAAACCAGCTAACTCTAATTGTTGATTAGTTTTCTTATATGTGATCAATACAGTTAAAAGAACAACTTTTATTCTCATAAGAATTTAGTGTATATAAATCATCCCAATTAATGTATTTCTATATTTTGTGGCAATATATAGGAAACAGAGACTTCATTTCAGCTTCTCTGTCAGAGGAAATGCAACTTAAAAAGTTGTAGTGGGACAAGGACATTCACAGATTAGTGCCACTAAAATCAAAGTAGCTTTGCCTGAATGGCTTTATGAGATTCTTCAAATATCATGTCTAGGAAAGGCAAAGAGATTCAATGGTTGACTTCTAACCAGGAAAGAGGAAGGTAGGGAAAGCATACTTCAGTATACATTTCCTTGGAAATGTCTTAAAAATGGCAAGGATTTCAGCACAAAAACTCTTTAGCAATTATGTTTTTTCTACACATGACTTTCAGCTCGAATCTGACATGGAAATCTGAAAGGATAAAGGTGATTTTTCAACCATTCATTATTAGAGCAATGAAGGTATCAGTGATACATCATGCAAGACTCTATGGTTATGTCGGAGATGAGCTGGGAACTCAAGCCCAGCTGCAGTGAATACTTCAGGATGAACTGTTCTCAATCAGAAAGCTAAAATTTGGTTCAGGGCCAAAACCAGAATGTTCTATTTCTAAATTTGATCCAGAAGCAGCCCAAAAAGTTTGAGGTATTGTGATAAAAGCTGCTATTGTGAGAAAATCACATTTGAGATTACTTTGTTAACCCAAACTTTAAATTTGCATTTGTGGAGCCAGCAGAGAAGAAGAAGTGTCTGTCAAAATCTCATAAGGAAAAGGACCAAGTCATGGGTAAGTTAAACCAATAAACAATATAAGAACTGGCTGTAGTTCTAATACCTTGCTCAGTCAAGCTGTACCCAGTATGCTTCCAGCACTGCCTGGCTTTAAAGTGATCTAAAAGCTAAGTCTTAAGTAAGACTG
Source organism: Stictonetta naevosa (assembly GCA_011074415.1). Taxonomy (NCBI): domain Eukaryota; kingdom Metazoa; phylum Chordata; class Aves; order Anseriformes; family Anatidae; genus Stictonetta; species Stictonetta naevosa. The sequence continues at coordinate 53,454,607 of CM021729.1, forward strand.
TCATTATGCAGTCTTGAAAAGAAAGAGAATCCACTACAAACCATTTTTATTTCCATTGAAAGATAAACCAGTTTCAAGGTTAATTCACAGTTTTGTGCAGTTGTAGGTTGTTAAGAAGTTCTGTACATTATCTGTTCATTTTGCACAGTGGTTTCTGCTTACATGGTAGATCCACAATCCAAACTCAGACACTGTTAGAATTCATTCTTCAGTGACTTCTGATTAAAACTGTGCCAGATTAAAGATTGTCACTCAGTACAAAGCATGAAAAGGAATTGAAAATATTAGATGTTCTTCTGAAAAAGCAGCTGCAGTCTCAATTTCTGAATTCAGCTAAAAATAAACTTCTAATTTATGACAACATTTTGTGTTTTAAGCTGAAATTAAAAGTTCTCATAAAGGACTATATAAAAACCTCTTGTTGGAGAACATATAAAAACACAATCTTCTTTGAAAGATATATGAACTGCTATTTTCGCAACACAGATTCATGAACATATTTACACCACAGAGGTTGCTATTTAGGTCTCTGCTCTGAATGACGCACATACGTACTTTGACATCCACTAAAAAAATAATAATAATAATAATCCACTACCAATTGGAAGCTTCCATGTAATGAAAGCACATGCATGAGTTTTTCCAGGGCAGTGCCTGGAAGAAGGTGATACATTCTTGAAAATTCATACAGGAGGACTATTTCTTAATTTTGGTATACTCACTTCTCTCAAGTGCTTCAAACTCAGCAAGTTTCTAGGATATTTCTGGAAAGGCCTTCTTCTTTCATAAGATGGAGAATCTGACATATTTAAGACTTTTGGGTCATACAACAATATGCTTAGGAAAGAAACTCAACTATAATGTTTTATTTCCAGCTAATAGCATGTTTCTGTTTCTGCCATTATATAGGCATATTGAGCTCCAATACACTAATTAATTAGTAAATCTGTCCCAGAGGTAACTGAAAATGAAACAGAGCTTTAGTTTTCAGAGATGTCTTTTCCTTCTGTGTGCAAACCCTTAGGGTCAAAAAGTCACCATTCTCAATAATCTCTCTGATAAGATTTCTTCTGTCATGGTTTGGCTGGGACAGAGTTAATTTTCTTTGTAGAGGCTCATACAATGCTGTGTTTTGGATTTGTGATGAAAACAGTGGTGACAGCACATGGATATTTCAGTTGTTGCAGAGCAGTGCTCACACAGAGGCAAGGAAGTTTCAGATTCTGGTGCTGCCCTGCCAGCGAAGAGGCTTGGGTGCACCAGGAGCTGGGAGGGTACACAGCCAGGACAGCTGGTACAGGCTGGCAAAAGGGATGTCCTGTACCATATGAAGCTGCAATAAGAGCTGAGGTAAAGCAGGAGGAAGGGAGGATGTTCAGAGTGATGGCATTTGTCTGCCCAAGGAGCCTCTGTATGTGCTGGGCCCTGCTTTCCTGGTAGTGGCTGAACACCTGCCTGCCAATGGGAAGCAGCAAATGGATTTCTTGCTTTGCTTCGCTTACATATACAGCTTTTGCTTTACCTAGTGAACTGTCTCTATCCCAAACCATGTGTTCTCTCAGTTTTAACTCTCTGATCCTCCCCCCCATCCCACGTGGGGAGAGTGAGTGAGCTGCTCTGTGGCACTTTGCTTCCTGCCAGGGTTAAACCACAACGCATTCTTATATTCAACCCACTTCACTCCATTTTGGTAGCCCACAGGAACCAAAGTTTACTGGAAAATTTGTCCTGTTATTTGTAGGATTTTTCTTCTAGTCAAATTAGGATTTCAGCAGGGCTGGTGAACTTCCACTGTTTACAAAACTGGCTCCCAAGCTTTTTGCTCAAGTTTAACATTTGGGTTTTAGGAAGCAATTCTGCATCTCTAGTTTCCACCACATTTTATGCTTCAGTGAACAAGCTGAAAAAACAACAGGACAAATTCATTCCTGAAGTAATTTCCTTAACTAAAATTGACTTATGATATAGAATGGCATCTAGGAAAGAATTCTTAAACAAAATTTATGAAATTTGTCCATGGAAAATACATACATATTTATTGTGTTCTATGCAGTTCAGTCTCAGACGTCAGACTTGACCATATACCACAAAAAGCCAAAAATGTCTACAAGAATTATTCCCATTTGACCTTACATTTAGATATTTACAGATGTTTTCATTCATTGTTCAGGTTAAAGGACATCAACACTACCCAGGTGACTAAAATATATGCCATCCGTACTAATTTACATTGTTTCTTACCTCCACCAAATGTTTTGGTCTGTTGAGCTTTTTATAGCTTGCTGTCAGACTGGTAAAAACATATTCAAATAGTCACACCTAATGTTCAACAGAAGTTTTTTTTGTTTGTCTTTGACTTTGTCATAATTTTAGCACCTTATCATCTGCATCAGACTGCATAAATAATCAAGAAGATACAATGTATCTTCTACAAACTACCGATGTTCATGATCCATTTGATATTGTAGACTCAGCAAGCAGTGATCACTTTTAAATTTTCAGATAAATATTTCATAGTTCACAACAATATTTCACTTAAGGAACTCATAGAAACTAGTAATCTAGGAAAACAAAACTTGCTCTATAACATATGAAAAGCATATATGTTGGTACTACAGTTTGGAAATTTTCAGTGCCTGGAGCTGTGAAAAACTGAAAAGTGATATGCCCCAACATTTAATTTTCTCTTTTTCTTATTAGGTATAAAATAATACTTAATTTTCTGTTTACATTTAATATCATGTGATCTATACACACATGAAGTATGTATCTCTTTCTAATATACAGGGAGTTAACCAGAATTTGCATTCTATTTTTCTGTTGCTGTATTTAGTCTCTAAAGTGCCAGTTTTCTGTTTTTCATTGATTTTGCTGAAGAGTTGGCAAAGAAAAACAGTGCATGATCACACCTTTCCAGCATACAAATGATATAGTGTATCTTGTGCACGTAACATTTATACACATATCTGTATGGTATCATTTTACTGTAACTTCTTATAGACGAAAGCCATGTAAGTCTCTACCTGATCAATACAAACAAAGGTCACCAAGGTATAAAGATTTACTGCTGAACCTCACATGAAAGGTGCCACATGTGTGTTCCCCAGAGCTCCGTACTGGGGCCAGTTCTATTTAATATTTTTATCAGAGTTTTCAATGAGGGGATCAAGTGCACCCCCAGTAAGTTTACAGGCAACACCGAGTTGGGCGGGAGTGTTAATATGCTTGGGATTGAGAAAGGCCTGCAGAGGGATCTGAACAGGCTAGATCAAAGAGCCAAATCCAGTCATATGGCATTCAACAAGGCAAAATACTGGGTTCTGCACCTGGGTCATAAGAATCCCATGCAGCAGTAGTCTTGGGGAAGAGTGTCTGGAATGTTGCCCAGCAAAAAATGACCGGGGTGTTCTGGTCAAAAACCGACTGAACATGAGTCCAGTATGCCCAGGTGGCCAAGAAGGCCAAGGGCATCTTAGCATGTATCAGAAATTATGTGGCCAGCATGACTAGGGAAGTGATCTCACTTTGTACACGATACTTGCAAGACCACACCTCAAACACTGTATTCAGTTCTGGGCCCCTCATTACAAGAAGGTTATGGAGTTGCTAGAGTATGTGCAGAGAAGAGCAACAAAGCTCATGAAGGAACTAGAAAACAGGACTTAAGAGGAGTTACTGAGGGAACTGGGGTTGTTTAATGAGGAATAGGAGAATGAGGGGAGATTTCATCACTCTCTACAGCTACCTAAAAGGAAGTTGTAGTGAGGAGTGTGTTTGTCTTCTTTCCCAGGTGACAAGAGATAGGATTTGATGAAATGGTTTCAAGTTGTGCCAGGAGGGGCTTAGACTGGATATCAGGAAGAATTTCTTCATGGAAAGGGTAGTTAGTCATTGGAAGCAGTTGCCCAGGGAAGTGGTGGAGTCACTGTCTCTGGAGGTATTTAAAAGATGTGTATGTGGAACTAAGGGATGTGGTTTAATGGTAGACATGGTAGCATTAGGCTGATGGTGGGACTTGGTGATCTTAAGGGTCTTCCAAGCTAAATGATTCTGTGATTCTATGAAAAATTGGCAGACAGCTTCCAATGATGTAATTATCAAAATGTTGAATTACTTTGAAATGTTTGTTTATTCTCCTTTACCTGTATACAATGGTATATTAAACTATGGTTACCTAACATAAAACCTGTCAGCTGTCGTTGATAGCCACTTTAGCAATTTTAAAGCAATAACCAGCTTAAAGTTTTGCTCTTGTAGAATACAAATAGATCTTCAGGATGGGTGACTGATTACTGACGTTTGTAGATGTTACAACAAGGCAAAAATCAAAAGTTTGAAGTGCAAGCAAAACCAACATTTTTGACAAGGTATTATGTTAACACTTATGGCATATGTGTTTAAAAGTTGGTTGCTGTTTTTGTTTGTTTGTTTGTTTTGTTTTAAATATGGTAAGTTTATACAGTCCTTGTAGAACAGAAGAAAGTGAGTAATTTGATACTACACCATGAGTTTGCTAGTGGTAAAAAAAAAAAATAAAAATAAAAATAAATCTGTTATGATCTAGTGTGTTCTAACTTTGAGCTGAACGTCTTGTGATGACTTTTATTCAGCTCACTTCAATAATGTCTGCAGAAATCTTTTCTGTCCGGAGGTGTATCATCAGGAATCAATGGACCTCATCTTCTCTACAAGTAACCCCATACATACACTGTAACATCCTGACTCTTTTTCCCTCTGTCATTTTCGACATACGCATATTTCCTACTATAGTAGTCAGAGAGTTTTTGAAGATATAATGAATACACACTCGTTACGCCCCTAGAGATAAGAAAGTAATAAATCTCTGTTCTACACAGTAGAATTTGGCTTGAAATTATATTGTTAGTTTATGGAAGAACAGATATAATCTAAATACAAGTTATTTGTCCCCAAATTTCTGGTTTATACAGAAAGGAATTAAGAGAGGAAGGAATAAAAAGAATTGAACACAAGAAAATAACCAAAACAGAGCTAACCAAAAATGGGAGATATTTTCTTGTAAAAACATTATTGGTAGCACTATCTCATCTGCACAAGGCAAACTGCAGCACCCTGACTAACAAAATTCAACAAGTGTATAATTCCATCCCATGTTTTCTAGAACAACTTTTTAAAAACTCAAAGAAAACAAAATTGGAAAATGTCCATTTAATTTTCCATAAGAACTTCTAACTTTTATAAGAATACTGGAAAGCCCACCTTTGAGGAAAATATTTTAGTTTAGAAGCATTTTACTCTGAAAGTAGAAAACCTTTTGTTGCAATACAGAAAAAAAAAAAAAAATCTGCAAATGCATTTATGTAGAAAATAGTTCTTTTGCATAAATATCTGTAATTACAGAAATTATTGATGTGTAGGTGTAGACAAATTAAAATATGTGTGTCCTACACACCCCCTCCTAATTAGCTGGCATGAACCAGTCCAGAAGCTGGTGTCTGGCCAAAGATCATCTCTGGCCAGGCAAATATTCTGTGCTGCATGCCGAAACTAATCAATTTTGCTGGAAATATGTTCCTTTAAACACAGTGCTGTGCTAACACATTATCCAGGCCAGTTCAGGACCCTGACCTGAGACAGCTAAAGGCTCTCCTTAACAAACTTGCCCCCTAAGTGTGCTCAAGCTAACAGTAACAGATTTAAATATAGCTCAAATATATTTTATTAGCTTTATGTTTGTCTTTTTTTTTTTTTTTTTTCCAGGAAGGACAATGCCTTTGCAACAAAAAATTCTCTGTAATTTTCTTTCTTTGAGATCAACATGCTTACAAATTTTGTGTGCTCACTGGCTCTACTTCTTGTGTTATGGTGATATGAGGAAGTTCTCTTTCCATCGAAGCAAGTATGTTAACACAATTTCATCCATTGTACCAAACCATTTTTACCACAAACAAGTGTAATAAAGTTTAGCTACTTATCATTGAAAAACTCTGAAATTCTTTATGTTGATGGATTTTAAAAGCATGAATGTTTCAATTTTCAGATGCCAATAGCTTAAAATTACAGAGCTTTGTAATAAAGAAAACAAGCTCTTTTCCTATGTAGTTTATTGATGATGGATTTCTTCAGTACATCAACTGAAAATCCCAACACCCAAAATGTTTCTGTTCCTGATTCTTGACATGGGACCATGTAGAATTTTTGCTCATGTGGTTTATGTCCCCACTGCCTTTTAGAAGAGAAGGTTGACAGCCAGAGCATAGCTCTCATGGTACTGTCTAGCTAGATACATCCGTTCATCCAGCTCCTTTCCACAAGAGCAATCAGTGGTACAGAAAAGCACAGTCAGCTGATGGAATGCTGAATATACCAGAAAAGTGAGAATCAATTTCTCAGGTAAAAGCCAATTTTTTGTTAAATACCCTTTTCTGCTTCATCTTTGCTATAGTTAAAAACAGGCATTTTTACAAACTTTCATCAGCCATGGCTCCTTCTCTTGTGTGTTTCTGATGCTGAGGCAGGGTGTGTGGTGTTGATGCATGGACATTTCCAGGGATCTTTCTTGAGGAAGTGTTTAACACCCAGTGACACTTCTTAGCAGATTGCTAACTCCAGGGCTTGCTGAAACCACCAGAGCACCTAAGTGAAATTGCTGCATTAAGCCATTACGATCATGTAAACAAAAATTTGCTAAGGAGTCCATTAAATATTTAGAAGATAAATGTCTTGCCATCCTGTTCCATTTACAAACCTTTTTGCAATGTAATGTTTTTTTCTGTGATGAGCCTTGACGGATTTGACTACGTTAGAGAGGAATGATTTTTGTTGGGATAACAGATCTAAATTGCAGGCTGCCGTTTCCTTTCAAATCAGCTATTGAATATATTTCTAGCTGTACTTAAGGAACTCATGCTAATAGTTCATTCAGAAGCTGAGAAACAAGAGCAGCATACCACAACCGAAGGTAAGTTCACAGACTTAAACAGTGAATGTTTATTTTCTTGGTAAGAAAGAAATCCTAAAACTGCAAATTTCTTTTTTTCTATTGCCATCAAAAAGCAATGAAAACATAAAACTGGTCAGAGAGAGAATACTAGCTTCCTTGTATATTTTTTGGTGTTGTTTGTTTGTTCCTTTCTTTGATTTTTTAATTTATTATTATTATTTATTGGGGAGAGAAAAAAAAAATGGGATTGGGAGAATTATCATAAGCAAATAAATACACTTTTTTGTGTTTCTTCTTACCAGAGCTAATTGAAGTCTAAAAACTACAAGTCATTTTACAAATAATTTCCCATAGTGAAAGTTACATTAAAAGAGACATCAGAGGAAAAAAACAAAACAAAACAAAACAAAACAAAACTTTCTCTCACAATAATGAAGTATTTACAGCATCCAGCCTGTTAATAAAATGTTTCAAATTCTCTTTTTTTGGCTAAGAATTAAACTGACTTTTTAAAAAAAAATATGTGATATATGACTTTACAAGAAACAGAGAATTAAGTTTGTCTTATGATAAAACATTTTTATATCCTTTAGTAGGATATTATGGCATACTTTAAAGTCTTAAAATATGACTGTAACTGTGTAGTTAAGAAAAAAAAAGAAAAGAAAAAAGAAAAAAAAAGAAGAGAGAAAAGAGAAGAAGGGGAAAAAAGAAGAAAATAAAAGAAAATACAAGAA
>CM021729.1:53462665-53483856 GCA_011074415.1 Stictonetta naevosa
GTGGGAATGCAAAATCACTACCCAAAGGACACACTGTCTGATTGAGAGCAGAGGCTTAAACTTGTCTTTCTATTTGAATTGCATGTCCTACCTGACAGGTCACTGGAGGATGCCTTTTTTTTTTTTTTTTGGTTTTTTATTTTTTTTTTTTTTTTTAAGGAAAAATATATATATATGCACATAAACACAGGAGAACAGGAGTTTTAAGATCTTGCATCTTTAAAATCTGTGTCTGAGTATAGCCAAACTTCTTATCTTCCTTCAAGACAAGACAAATCTACACACCTGTGTGAAGTTCTGCAAGTGGAAATCCCCAGCCCAGACCCCAGAGTGGCTGTTGAAGCCTCTGCACCCCAGCTCAGCATCTGCTCTAACTGCTGGCTCAGTTGAGCATCTGTGGCTCCCGATCACACCGCACAGAAATGCTGTGAACTTGTAATATTCATTGAACAATGTAACATTCATGTGAACATTGCTGAGGTTCCAGCCTGCCTCTGAAAAGCTTCAGTAAAGAGTAGTGAACCTTATGTTACAGCAGAAGTGCTTGGTAGTTATCACTACTGATTAATATTTACTAGCTGCAGGTCTGGGGCAGACTGGCACACCGTGCCCACAACCAGCGTTACTGCTTGACATAAACCCCACAGCACTGGAGATGGAAATGGGAGATGACCAGTGTTGGATCAAACCCCCTTTCTCCCTTTCAGCTCATATCTGCAGGACAAGCTTGCCCTAGAACTGCTGCTTACCCTCACAAAGAGTTTGGAGAGGGTAAGTGTGCCAGCACAGGGGGGAACAAGGGAGGTGTCAGCACCTCAGCAGCTGTGCAACACCAGCACCCTCAGATTAAAGCACATATAACTTTCCCTGGGCTTCAGAAGGGCTCCACTTGTCATTTTAGAGGCAAAACCCATCTCACACAAGCTTTGATCATCTGTAATAGGTTCTTTCTTACTGGTTGTCAACCTGAAAATTAAAAAGGCTGGTTGAGAAAGCACAAGAGCCGCTGCAGCAGAGAAAGATTAGTCATTTGTTCTGACTAATGAAGACATCACCACTACTGTAAATCAAACTGGTCCGATATCATTAACCACTGATATTTCCCTTAGAAACCAAAATGCATTCATCTACAAAAGCAAAGGCCAGCATACAAATTTTAGTATATTTGTTTTGCTAATGACAAAATTAAAATGATTTCACTTCCTTCATAGCCACAGGCCTGGACATAGAAAACATAAACAGACTTTGCACATTTTATGATAAGATAAACAAAGATATAAAATGAGGAGATAAAAAAAGAGATACACTTATGAATGCTAAGTTATTCCAATATTTAAATTAATTACACAGTTAAAGAGTGATTGCCTCTTTTTATCTTCTGCTAACTACAAACAAGAAAAAAGACCAAGAAACACAGCTGGGCATTTATTAATTCCATTCTTCCCCCTGCAATTAAACTTTAATCAGTTTCAAAGAATATTTGGGTTCTGTCCAATAAGCTGACATACTTAAAACAGAGTTTGAAAAAAGTATAAAAATACATATATTACCTGTGGGAGGATGTGAAGGGATTTGCTCTCTGGAAGAGAAATACTTTGCAGCAAATGAAGCACAGGCTTTTATATAGTAGAAATATATATATACAATAGTTACAATTCATGTTTCAGCAAATAAAGGTCTGACTTTTATTTTGGGAGGCAAAATCTGAGAAGTTTTATTTAAATACTATACCTAATATGAGTAGCCTTTAGAATCAAGCATCAGAATAACAGTGTCATGTTCGCTGAATTGAGATTGGTCATCAATAGCCGTTAAAAGCTGGTATAAAACTTATATAATCAAAACCAGGACTTTGATCAATAGTAGTGGATTTTAAAAATCCAAATATTTATTTAAAAATCCAAACCTTTTCTTCTCAAATGAGAAAGAGTAACATCACTGTAAAGCAGCCTGGTTTTCCTCTCCCTGCAGACAAAACGCTGCTAGTGTTGCAAAACTAACTCTTCACCACGGGGCAGAGAGACCTGCCTGTCTTACCCTAGAACTGAAATGTAGTCCAAAAAGGAAGGATATGTAATCACACTGCTGCAAAACATCAATATCTGCCAGGCCACAAGAAGCTTCTGCTGCCTTGGACACCAAATTAGATCAATTGGCCATCTGGGGTGAACACATGGAAGAGCATACAGAGAGCAGTGTGCAACAATTAGTCTCCTAAGGGTTTCAGGAAGGAGATTAATCAGTAACTCCAAGATCTCATCTCTAACAGTAGTGCAATTTGGAGAAGAACTTTTGCCCTTAATGAGATTTGCAATCCCCAAACAGAGAATACTCACCTAATAAGACAGCTGCCTGTTTATGTCTCACTTTACAGAGAAAAGGAGAGCTGCCCCTGTGCTGCTGCATGCACAAAAAGATGGTCAGGACCTGAACACCCCGTGGTGATATAGGAAGTGGAGCCTCAAAACATGATCAGCTGGCCTTGAGTCAGAGTGCTGGGCACCTTTGCTGCAGCTGTACCCTTCATATTGGTGGGGGTTGAGAGAGACAGAGACAGGATGTTCTCAGGCATGCAAAAGCTTCAAAAGCCCCAGACCCTCCTTGCAGCGGAGATGCAGACAAAGTATTCCCCCAGCAGAATGAGAAGTACAGCACCTGGGGTGTTGGATGGGAAGGTGAGAGATGGGAGCTGATGACTTCTGGCATGCAGAGCCTGGTGTCTCCTGTCTCCTGTTCCGCATGAAGGCCCGCAACTACAAAAGTGGTTCACTGCTCTCAAGGCTGAGGATGTGCCCTGTGTGCTTTCAAGGGATGTGTTTGACCTACTGCCCCTGAGGCATGCAAGATGGCCAGGAGGAAGATGCAAATGGCAGTAGTGGGCAGCTCCCTTCATCTGGGGGTGCAGGAAACTACCTGACAATCTGACCTGTCACATATAGAAGTTCACTGTTTGCCACGTGCCCAGATCTGGGATGATGTAGTGACTGCCAAGACGTTTGAACCTCTAAATATTAGCCTTGATGTTTCTCCCTGTGGCCACCAATGACACTGCCAGGGGGAACCTGCTGAGTATCGAAGAGACTACAGAACTCTTGGGGTCATGATCTGGGATGTGGGGGCCCAGGTGCAGTTCTTCTCAGTATGGCTGGCAAGGGGAAAGTAGGAGGGCACAGATCATGCATGTCATCAATTGCTTGCAGAGCTGGTGTGAGGTCTGCTTCAAACCAGAGGTCCCTTCTGATCTTGGCCACTTTATGATTCTGTGAACACACAACAGCAACTGCAATGTATATTAACCTGATCCCAGTTGAAGGATGACCATTTTCTGCAATTTTTATCTAAAGTTATAACTGAAAAAAATACGAGAAATAGAATACAGTACTACAGAGAAATAGAATACAGTACAGTATTGTCAAAGGAGTATTTAAATTGCAACATTGTATTTAAACTGCATCAGAAAAAACAATCAAAAATCCTCAGGCTCTGCAGCCAGTAATTATGGTGAGAGCTAAATATTATGGTCAGATTTCTGTTACTGGAGGGATACATAGCTCTCCCCAAGGGGTAGTCATGGCTTGCTCTATGAGAGATGACAGAACAAATGCTCCTTCTCATTGCCCTAGAGTGCTCCACCCCAAACCATTCAGCCCTAGATCCTCTCTCATTTGCTGAAGGAGTTTTCTGCTATTCAAGGGAGAATGGCTGAGCATAATCTAGCAAAATTCTACTTTCTTCAGGCACTGTCCACCTACAGATAATTTATGGATTCACACCTTGCCTTTAGCCAAACTGGCCGGGGGATGTGCGAGAGTCACTGGGTTACAGACAGTAAATGAGATCTGTGCACTTACAGAGAAAGCAGGAAACTTGGGCTGGGTTAAATAACCTCGGCTTCCCGCACACTTGCTCCTGGAAACAAAACAGCAAAATGAAAACTGGATGATTAATTCTCCTCTCCCACTGGTGTGAATTGGGCACAGCTCCTTAGAGGTCAACAAAGTTTAAAGGGTATAAACTGGGGGTAGTCAAGTTAGGAAACCTCTCCTATTAGTAAGAATTTAGAGACTTTTTATTTATTTATTTATTTATTTATTTATTTATTTATTTATTAATCGAAGCAATAGCAACAAGGGGCTTTTACCTATTCAGGTATAGGGTTTTTCAGTTATTTTGATTTAAGCAAAATTGGGGGACCAGATCCTATATTATTTTTTAATAAAACAAGTCATTTGGGTTGTTTCTGAGAGTCAGTGACATATACCAAGATTTCAGATTGTACTCAGACTCTGGAAAAACATAAATAATGATTTTTTTGTCTAATTACTACACTCATTCATTGCCATGTAAATTGGAAATTATTATTCAACAGCAAACCATTTTCTTAACCTGGTACCGTATATTTTCTAACAAACTGTTGAGGGCTTCTTTTTTTCTCCTACTTTGGTTAAGCTATATAGCTCCCTTTGGAATTGTTAGATTAATTTGATTTGTTTTATAGTTAGTATGTGTATGGTTCACAGACCATAGGGCCTGGCTTTCCCTTTTATAAATAATTTCCTTTTTATGGCGTAATTAGGACGCAGTGTGTTTTTGCAATGAACCTCAAAGGTAAGCATGACAAACAGGAGATATTAAAAGTATTGTTTCTTTTCCTCGCTGAAACAAGGAGAACCTGAAGAAACTAGAATAAGGATTATAATCCTGCTTCTAGATATATTCAACTCATAATTTCTACAGTGTACCATGTGCTGATATTTTGCTGTGCTTCTCTATTTGTACTTGATATTCACTTCTGTATAGGGGGTTCTTTGTATCGATCTATTTACATATGCCAGCACAGATCAATACATGCATTTTTTGAGGAATCCAAAGTTATTTTTTTGTGAATGTTAACAGATGTATACAAAGTACATACAGATAGATATTTATGATGTTTCTAAGTCAGTACCAAAACTGATTACAGCAAATGTTAAGAACACAAAAGTGCTTATAGGTTATAATGTCTGTGTAAAAGATGACGAGATGTTGTGGAATTTTTAGTGGGCAGTTGCATCTCTACCCATCCTAATGGGTACTCTTATTTTTCTGCCTGTATGAAAAGATATATAACTGAGATGCCCTCAATGCATAGGTAAGACATTTTACTGAAAATTTTATTTTTGACAGAAAGACAGAAAAAATAAATAAATAAAATAAAATAAAATAAAATAAATCGTCATCTTCTTTACATAAAGGAATACACAAACATACAAAGAAGCTCTATTGCAGAACAGTGTTTCACATGCACATGAAAGGTCTTTACTTCAAGTTTTAAAGAACAAAAACTGTAAAATAATACAATTCTAGAGAAAGAGATCATTTGTTACAGTGTGTAGGTCTTAGTCATTCTTTTGTAAAATCTGCAGTCCATTTCTTCCACTGCTCTGTCACAGTTCACGTTCTAATAAGAGGACTTTTATCAAAAATATTCCCATGGCCATACTGAAATTTCCATTTTCCATTCTCTCTCATAGAAAAGTTGCTGTCACAAAATCATGAAACAAAAACAGCATCACGTGACACAGGTAAACATCATACATTTAAAATGCTTGTGGTTTCTGAGAATCTTTTTTATTATTCAGATGCATTTCCCCCTTAAATGAACAAAGTGCTTGAACAATTTTAAATAGCAAACAAAGTGCATTTTAATCCATCTGCATGCTGTTAACAGCATGCAAACAGAAATATGAGCTACAATCACTGAATACATCATTTGCAATGTATGCTTGTTCAGCTCTAGTACACTGTCAGAAATTACAGGGTTGTGGTGGCCATCAAATCACAAGTCAGGTCTTAAGAATTAAAGTCTCCACTAATACCAAATTTACACAGGAAAGTACACCCAGTTAATACCATTTGCTACACCAAATAAATCTACATTCATCTCATGAAGAATCAGAAATGCATGAGTGCTGATGGTTGTCTGGTCCCATTACAACTTTGTCACCAGCTCACACTCCAGATGAGCACAGGGGAATGCACAAAAAAGAAAAAATAAAAAAAGTGTTTCGGGGTCTGAGTTGCTTTGGGGCATGAGGTGGGAAGCAAAGAGCAGTGATGTGCCACCACTCCAGTTCTCTCTCTGTCCTAACTAGAGGCTTTTATCTCATCCAGGAAAGTCCTCCAAGTTCACAATGACTATCACGAAACTTTTATTTGACATCGTTTGGTTAAATAACATGATCTGGGATCAGAAGCTGCAAGTTTCCAAGTTGAAATATCAAACTAAACTAAACTAAAATAAAATCCAACAAATAAACAAACCTACCATGGAGTTATTAACAGTCATTATTGCCTGTAAGATGTTGTGTCTATCCAAACCCATCTATACCAGAAGCAGAGAAGCTAATGTTTCCTACCAGACTTCCCTTCCTCTGCATCTAGGCTACATCATTCAGCTGTCTCAATCACTGTTAGGTTATTAATAAAGTGAGAATGGCATTGCTTTATGACAGGGATGGTACTATGGTAGAGAATACTTTTTCATGTGTGGCTTCATAAGCATGGGAACTAGAAGTCCTTGAGCTCTCCCTTGCTCTACTTAGTGTCAGACAGTGATCAGGTGCAATGATATTTGGCAAACACTGTATGGAAAATTTGACTCAGGAAGAGAAAAAAAAAAATAATAAAGGCTTAGGAGGGTACACGCTTGACCTCAAAAGAAAACGTTTCTTTATGCTGGCTCATCTGGCTCCTCATTGTTACTGCATGAGGAGTTTGATTCTACCCGGTTGAGCAATCCCCGAAGCTCAATATAAAGAAATGTCCTTATATTTCTATTGTACCCGTGTGCTTTGAGAATGCATATCCACAAAATATATTTTCTTATTTTATTTTTCTCTCTGGCTGTTCTAGTATAAATGTATGCTATGCAGACATGATCCTTACTGTATTACCGGAGGCTTATAGATTCCACAAACAACTTCCATTTTCTTTTATTATCCATTTTACATTTTACTTGCAAAAATGCAGAAAGAGAGATCTTGGAGAAAAGAATGCCTGAGGACTCAAATGAGGGTTGTACAGTGAGCAGAGAACTTGGAAATGGAAGGCTGAGTAACAGCACGTACACTCTGTTAATACACTCAATTAGTTACTAAGGCTGAAGCCAAACTACCTGGAACAGAACAAGACATTTTTTCTCTTTTTTTTTTTTTTTAATTTCAACTTGATGGATAATTTGTTTTTAAAAACAAGTTGTCATGCTACTGAAAAACACTGGTAAATGTAGATATCTACCGAAAACAAGCACATTTGGAGAGTTTTTAAAACATTTTTTGAAAGAACTTGTCTCTGCTCTCCATAAACAGCATCTTCGTATCCTTATAAGAACAAATGTCCTTTCTGTCAAGACCAGTCATGACAAAATATAGATTTATTTATTTTTTAAAATAAGAACATGTGTTCTACACACATTGATACAGACATCTGTATGCCTTATACCTATGGCTGCTACTGAAGACAGTATGAAAATAGAGAGGAAAGCCTGGAGGCAGCAAGTAAGATTACTGTACATGTACACATATACTCTACCAAGTCAAAGCTAACCTTTTTCGTTCATTTCACAGAGCTATGTTCTTCTCTTTTACATTTTCAATTAAGTTCTTCAGAGCAGGCCGTCCTTTAAGTTGATATATTCTGAACACATCCTCAGAGCTTAATAAGTAGCCAAGGATTCTGTGTGAATTTGTGGCTCAGCAAGAGGGTGGCTCAAAAGGGAAGTTTGTAGAGAGATGTGAAAAGGCTGTTCAGACACAGACACAGTGGGCAGGGATGTGTGGAGGAGTTGCATTCTTAGTCTTAATTTTGGAGATGCAATACTGAAGAAAACATCAATGATCTCTTCACATGCTGAAAAAAAATAATAAAAAAAAATTGAACTGTTGAAATGGGGAATCCATGGCCTAGGAACAGAAGGTAGATAATGATTTTTACCAGAGTATTTCTAATACTGTGTATCAATAAATGTTGTGTCGAAGTGGTAAACAAGATTCAGATTTGAGGGCAAGCTTTTCCTTGTTATTACACTATGAAAGTCATCATCAGAAACACCTTTTTTTTGTTTGGGAGGTGGGGGGGGGGGAGAGAGTGGAATTGCCCCCATCTCACCTGTCTTCAGAGGACAATAGACAAAACTACTCATATCTGGGAAGTAACAGCAACACCAATGCAGCAGTCTTGTAACATTAGACAAGCTCATCTCCCAGAATCACAAAGTGGAGCAGATTCTGACTGGATCTGTATTAATCCTGAAGTTATCAGTCAGCCTCTGCATGCACTAGCCCTCTTAATGTAAAACTTGTGAGAAACATCAATGAAGTAAAACATTTTGTTCCACCATCATCTTTCAGACAGAGAAGACCAGAACAAAGCAGAAAAATATACATTTGGAGAAGAAAGTTAGAACCAGCTACAAAAATGTAAAGCATTCTTTTTCTGTGTGTTTATCTTATTCAGACTTAAACTCCGTCATCAAGCTTGGCAACTCTGCACAAATAAAAACAGAGTATATCTCTTTACCCCTCATGCTTCAATCTGATCTAAGAACCTCTTTGTCCACAAAACAAAAGCAAAGCAAAACAAAACCTCCTAGACAGAATGCTTGGAGGGGTCATCTTGTGATTTACTGTGTCGTATAACTGAATCAGCAACCCTGGCAGTATTTAAAAGACTTGTAGCTGTGGTGCTTCGGGACATGTGGTAGACTTGGTAGTGATAGGTTAAAGATTGAACTTGTTGATCTGAGAGGTCTTTTCTACACTAAGTGATTCTATAATTCTAGATTTATGAAATCATAATAAATCCAGGAAGTGCAGTCATAATCAGGAATTGGCACTGTGAAATCAGGGCTCTCATCACAATCTCTCAGCTGCACTATCCTCTGCACCTGTAGCAACTGGGTGTGGTTAGTACCAAACTCACAATGTAGCACTTCAGAAGGCAGGAATTTCTGAAATTCAGTCCTCATGCCATTTTCTGAACAGTCTCAAGTCATGTCTGTCTCCAGTCTTTAGAACTTAAGATAAAAGTAGACAGTTACTGTAATAGCAAGAATAGATACATGGATAGGTAGACAGATATTTAAAGATGAAGTTCTTCTGTAAGGTTTTTTTTCAGTAGTTTTTTTGTTTGGTTGTTGTTGGTCTTTTTTTGTTTGTTTTTTTTTTGGTTTGCTACTCGCCAAGAAGAGGATTAGTGCACTGAGAAAAGTAATTTAGAATATTAAAGTTGCACAGTTCATTTGAACACAAGCATGGTAAATTTAATGAGATTTTTATAGTTAATATGATGTGAAACCCTCAGCTAGAAATAAATTTGTCTGCATCTTTCTTAGCTGATTCAAGAGACAGCCTCAGTGTTTATGAACAACCAACAATAATGTAGGTTATTTTTCAGATTCCCTTCAAGCACATTTCTGTATTCCAGAAATGCTTACAGTTTATATTTTCTGTGTTCAGCAAAAGTTGCAATGGGAATTTCTGGGGAACATGATGGTTATGACACTATTTGAGAAGGAGTTTGCAGACAGGTATGAAATCAGCATTTTTCATGTCAATTAGAGCACTGTTTTGTATTTGAAGGATAAATAATCTTTTTCTTCTACCATCAGGGCTCTGAAGCATATCATAAGGCTACAATGTCTTGAAAGTGTCTAGTTCATTCTGAATTGGATCGTAAACATTTTGCATTTAACGTTGTCTGATAAGAATTCAGCAAAATATCTATTTCTTTTATGAAATGCATAAAATATACACAAAATATACAGACATACAGACATACACACAAAATATACAGACAGACACACGCACAAAACATACAGACAGAAAAAGAAAGAAAGAAAGAAAGAAAGAAAGAAAGAAAGAAAGAAAGAAAGAAAGAAAGAAAGAAAGAAAGAAAGAAAGCACAACAACAAAACAGATCCTTATGAGATATAGAAAATCATAATATGCTGTATGAAGGTGGCAGGAAATGCACTTTTTGTAACACTTTTTTTCCCCAGTCAAACTCAAGCTCTGGGGAATTTATTCTTAGGTGTTAGCAATGTTTGCTTTGAACTATGAGTATTTTTCCATTAGTTTCCCTTGGTGCATGACTGCAGGTGTTGTGCCCACTCATTTTATTTCTCCATGCACTTAGCTGCAAGCATGACAATCTTGATCTAGGTTCACCTCTGTCCTTGCAGCACATTGACAAGAGCTAAGAGGTCTAGTTTTTAATTTATTTATTTATTTATTTTTTTCAGCTGAGAGAGTCACAAGGGAAATAACACAAGGGAAGAGGAAGAAAAGGGCAAAAGGATGGAAATGAATCTATACAAATCCTGCTTGTATCTGAGGGTGTTATCAAAACAAGTCTGAAGACTGGAAGGAACAAAACATTTTGCCATCCTTGTCCAGCTCGAGCAGTGCTCTACTCTGTTTCAGTGCTGTAGCATGAGTACCCACTCTACATGACCATTTATAAGCATTGCTTGTCCTGTGAGCAACATACATTTTCTCTCTGTTGCTGTGAGAGAATGCCTTGGCATCTGAAGAGTAAAATCCTTCTCCTTGGCACATAACTTCTTGTGTTTCAGCCTAGTAGCCATTTCTAAAAGTGTTTTCCTATTAGCCATTTCTAAAAGTGTTTTCCTTACACCCATCCATCTGATACTGCTTCCTCTGTTTTGCTATTATTTTCATTGTTATTACAGTCAGCACAGTGAAGCCTGGACACAAGGCTGATCTCACCAGCAACTGTCAAACAGGAGTATCCCTGGAACCCCTGGACAAATTTGGGAACACAGGAGTCTATTGGATGGAACTCAAGTTATTCAAGTTATAGCTAATCAGGAGACCAGGAGAGATGTTTCAGAGTGAAGAAAATGAAATTCACTTAGACCAGATAGCCCCATAATATCTTAGGAACATTGGGTTATGCTCTAAACCTTGAAGTTAATTAAACTGAGATCTTAGCCTTATTTCAGAATTGATGAAGAAAGAAGCTTTGACCCCAGAGGACTGAAGATGAAGTTATAGAAATTCTGGTGCATCTTACCTGTCTGATCTTGTCCACCATCCTCCCTTTTTATAGAGTTTAATAGGATGAGTTGGTTATTTTCCGCTAAATTTTGTCGAATCCCATTAAGAATCTTGATATCAGTAGCTGACAATCATGCTCCAGTTTTGTGTCAAATGCAGAAGAACTAACAATAGTTGTCTTTAAGTCATTATTATTTCATCTTTATCTTAAAAAATAATCATGTCTTCCTACCAGATTCATCACAACTTCATGTTACATAAAATGAACACTAAGTCAAAACATCTACCAGAACATGAGCAAAACAAGAACAAAATCACTGTTTATTTCTTGAAATTCCTGTTATCTCAATATTAACTGTTTCTGCACTGACACTTATTGATTGATGCTGCTTTCTGTATTTCTAAGGTTTAACTTCTAACTCATATTTTCTGTTACTACATGAAAAAGTTTTATCAGTAAATACTGAATACTTGCAGCCACATTACAGATCATGTTTCTATTTCTTTTACTTAAATTTGTATTTCTTTGGTAAACATATTTCATTTGAGTTTTAACATCAAATTTCAAAAAAAAAAAAAATCATTGAAAAAGCATAATCATATTAAGGATAGACAGAAAAGGAGTTGTCTTGTGCTTTTTATCCTTTGGTGGAAGGCACTGCTGATACTTGATAGATGTTCTGTGCCCTTATCTGACCTGGTTATAAGAAACTGTGCTTTGCCTCCAGATTTTATTTTCTTTTGTCTGTCGTTTTCTCCAGACTTACTATCTGCGATATGACATTCTGTGCACTGATAGATATTGGCAGGTCCTGATTAAAATTCATTTTACATCACCTGTTAGTACTTCAAAAGAACAAAGGTCTTTTTTTGAGTCCTAAGAACTGAAAACCCAGGTTTTCTTAGAGACGCTGAACATGAAAACTATGTCTTTGTTTGATAAGAAACATCAGATGATTCGTCTCTTTTCAACTCAACAACTGGCCACTGTTGAGAATCTGCAAAACTGGCTTTTGGTTATGTCACCTCCAGGTATTGCTGACAGCTTACAAACTGCTATTTGACAAGCCATGCTTATCCTTACCAACTTCCTACAGCAAAAGAAAAATAAACGTACTACAGCTTGAGACACAGAATTTGTTTCCAGGTGAGCCCAGTATCTTCTTTTCTCGATGGAATTTGCTTCATTTCAATGTAATTCTCTTTTATTCAAGGCCATACACTGGTAGTTAAATGCTGTTCTCCTTTCACCTTACTCACCAGCTCCCTGTAAATTCCCAATCACTTACACATCCCTTGCCTTACCCTGAACAAGTCTAACAAAATTTTGTGTTATATGCCACCTAAATGGAAAGAGAAGATTAGTAAAAAGTTTGTCATCTGAGACTGGACTGTGCCAGGCCCAAACAGAATACTTTGCTTACATTTGTTCCATGATCTCCATCAGTTTTGAATGATTTCCAAACAGCAAAATCACAACCAAAAATTTCAACAATGAATCTTTGTACATTGGCATTTAAGTCTACATCCAAGCTTTTAAATAAAAGAAGAATGATTTTTCTATTGGACAGAAGTAAGTATGGTTTCAGGCAATGTTAACATGCACCCAAATTGCACTGTACAAATAGAAAACACAACCAAAATGGTGGTGCTAAGTTGCTGAGTTAGGTACATATTGGAAAGTATTAGCTGAATGATTTTCAGCTCAGAGAGTCACCTGAGATCTTTCCCCCATCTGCCCAACACACAGAAGAGAAAAACCAATTCACCTGAAATGGCTCCTCTCTCTAGGTACACCTAGTGGCTTTACGCACCAGGCGCATATGCAAAGTACAAGTATAGACTGTTAGGTCTTGACTCTTGCTTTGACTACTGCTCTCCTGATTTCTCTGTACTTCATTACTTATTGCCATCATTAAGCATACAATTCAGACAACAACCAAGATGAGAAAGTCCTTTTTAAAAAAGATAATGTGTTCAGGAGAGATTCAAGTCCCATATTTTCAAGTCCTACCAAGGAAACATAATGAATTTCTAGAACATTACTTTAACTGTTGATTGCTTTAATGATTATATTTCTTTGGCCACACTCAGGACTCAGCAAGCTTGTTGAAAATCTGAGCAATAAAACACCAGCTTAATAGGTCAGACCTGCTTTCAGCAAAAAAAGTTTTCCATGTTGCCAGACTTCCCTGACACTAAAGGCAACTGTTGGCACAATAGCTCATAAGTCACAAAAAAAGGCCTTCCATTAGTATCATCCAGTAACTATCTAGATGGTCTGTCAAGTCTGCTTGCTGCAGTCCACTGCACAGAAGTCATCTCCCAGGAGGCTCTCACTTGTGAACATGGCTTCTTCTGTTTCCACAGTATCCAGAGAAACCCCAGAAAACGCTGTTTCCCATTAAGAGTGATAAGATGCAGTTTGCATCAATTAGTAGCCTTTGTCATCTCCTAAATGCTTATTGCCAGATGTTGTCCATCGGCCCTGGTGATATTGTAGAGAGGCAAAATCATCATCATCATCATCATCATCATCTTCATCGTCATAAATAAAAATCACAGTTCTAGGTGTTCTAGGTGAACTCATCAGTAAGGCTTATCAGCAAACCAGGTGTTTGAGCTACCAGGCTACCAGAAGGATATGAACAGGACTGCAGTTAAGAAGAAATTAAGGTTTTGAAGCCCAAGTAAGTTTGACATAAGTGAAAGAGTTTAGGTGACAATGAAGAACATCTAAGCTGTTTGGTTCAGAGGTAACTAAATCTTACGAACAAAACCCAGGTAAGAGTAACAACAGATCTAAGTAATGCTTGAAGACACACGTATTTTGAAGCAACATTTTCCATTGTTATTACTTGCTCTTCCATGTAACCATGTGTGAAACTACAGAAAACATAAAACAATTTTGTCATAGAGTGGTTTGTCTGAGAACACTTGCTCAATCAACAAAGCTCAGCAGAATGGATAAAGAGACGGATGGGCAAAATCCATGAATATAACACTGGGTATCCCAGTGCATACACAGCCCTAACAAGATTAGTACAGAAAGAAGGGGAGGAACATAAAGATGAGGTGTCCACTATGTATATACATGTATTTTATTGCAGTATGGACATGTGAGATCTGTCTTTCCCTGTAGTGGACACTGAGCAGAGGGCACTGCCAGACTTACACAGCTGAATACAACCTTCCATTAGGAACAACTGCCTTTGTTTCTACCCGCTTACCCATGCTCTCAACATATGCAGGAAAACATATGTCCTTACTCTTCTAACCTGCGTTCTTTTCCTTGGTACTTTACTGGGTTTGGTATCTGTCAGAGCATCTCCGTCCCCTCTTTTTGGCTGCAGCTTTCTCAGTTCGACTGAAAGTGCTGAGCTCACTGTGGGTATTGCCTTGCTGACTCATTCTGACACAATCCGCTTGAATGTAGCTGGCAAACAAGGGAAAATATATGAGATAAAAAATAACAGAGAAATAAGTGTGTTGCTAAGCTTTAGTCATACAGCTGGACAGTAAGTCAGTTTGCATCCTCTGGGACTCTAATATGTTTCACATCAGAGTGAAACCATGGTCTTAAAGATATATATGTGATTTATATTAAAATATTATAAAATAATTATGTTTAGATTTTTTTTTTTTCAGGGAAACATGGGAAATCACATATCATGTCTGTGCAGTCCTTATTTAGTCCAAGGCAGCCACTGGCTCAGTGATTACAGTCCTCACATAGGAGTCAGGTGACTTTGCTGTTATTTTGTCCCCTATCTGAATATACATGAGCCACGTAAATGGCATGGCCACTGAATTATGCATGCAGTGAGATGAAAAAAGATTTTTTCCTCCTCACAGTTTGGTCACAAAGCCAGAAGTCTTTCCCAGGAAGACACTTACTCAAAGTATTTTGAAAGGGAAAGCATTCTGCTAAGATAGACTTCTCAACATACTTCCTCATAACTTAACCAATTTTTGTTATATGCCATTATCCCTACTACAGATTTGAAGAAGTTCTGCCCCTTCTAACTCACCACTCACTCACTCAGTTTTCTGCAGCCTAGATGAGGGCTCTAGGAATGGTGCTGGTGGCTATTTTGAAGTAGATGTTATTTATACATGGAGTGAGCCTATGTGTTTGATTTCCCCCATCTATGTAAAGAACTTTCTTGTTTGAAGACAAACTGGCTGAGAACCATGTTGTATATGGCAGTTTGTTTGTCACAGTCTAGATTACAACAAAAAACATGCTACTAATTCAGTAAGCACTAAAGACCTTACCTTGTTGTTGTTATTGTTGTTTAAATTTACATCACAAAAAACAGAAGAGGCAGCGGTAATTTTAAGCACATCAAATGTTACTGGATTGTTGCTGAGAACCACACAGATCACCAGCTTGATTTCAAGCACCAAAAAGTAGATTGTGCATATTCACAGTCAATCTCATGTTACTGCAGCTGACTCATTTTCTTCATCTCTGCTTAACCTAGGAATAGCTTTGGAAAATAAGGCAAAAGTCATGTGCAGCAAAAACTATCAACAGCGGGGGAAAGTAATGAGTGCATTTACTATTATGGTAATACAGAGGGAATAAATTCTGCTCTTTCTCTTTTGAAGGAATACAAAGGACTGAATTTGTGAAATCACAAACTCATACCTGGATATGCCATGTTGACATCATAAACTATGCCGTCAGATATCCCAGACTGTACCTCTTGCCACCTGAGCTATTGACTGCCTTGAGCTTGTTTTGGCAAAGGGTACATGACTCCCATTAACAGCTCAGGCACCCCCAGGCAGCACAAGTACTGAATCTCTTCAATGCTCTTTGGTGTGGCTATCTGAAAAATACACCTCACGATGCCATTCATATTTTGATAATGTCATCATCCACCCCACAACTCCCTGACATGACACAGGCAGCCAATTTTAAAAGCATGACTTCAGAGGTCTAACTTTAATAAGCAGTCAGTATTTATTTTCTCTCGTGGAAGTACTGGAAATGCCATTCTTATGGTATGGTTCGGAGAATAGTATAGATTAACTAGGAGAGATGTAGCCAGAGAGTATCATAATCACCCCATCATAATTACAGAGAAAATGCTGTAATTGTGATGGTTCACTTGGTAACAGCCTATTTTTCCAGTGCAGGCATACCTCCCATAGCTGGCAAAGACCCAAAATCTATGACAGCTTTATTCAACACAAAATAAGGCAGAAAGAAATAGAGTGTAGAACCACAATAGCAGCTGCATCTTTACAGTGTAATTACTACAAAAGGTTGAGGAATTTGCTTTTTAAAATATTTGTGAAACTAAATATGTCAGAAAGCAAGCTTCATACATTTATTTTTTATTTTTTTAGTGTATTCACTATTCAACCATATTTCCTCTGCACTGGTTTCCAGATTACAGATTATTATCTGTCCCTCAGTGTTACAATTATGGGTGATGAGGTCAGTATGTATACATGACAATTAACTCTGCTGCTTTTCTTATCACTGCACCGTTTTCTTTTGTCCTCATCCTGTACAAGGCTTTTAGAGTGCCTTGTAGACAAAAGACTCATTTACCTCTTGCTGAAGGAGATAAACACCTTCCCTACCACCTTCACTTCTTCTAGACCCTGATAGCTCTACTTTTCAGAATCAGGCTCCTAAACCATAGCCAAAACCTTCAAAGCGGTAACAAGCAGGCATATCAAGAGAACAGCAATAGGAATGGCAAAGCAGAGAAAAGAGAGACGGAGAGGGAAAAACAAGGTTGTAAAGGTGTAAGATCTACCAACTGACCAGATCCTGCTGCTGAGTGACAGATTTTCCACTAATCAGCAGCCAGGATAAGAGTCATTTGAGGTAGCTTTGTTTCCTGCATTTTATTTGCCAGAGTAACCACATTAACAAGGGTCAATAGTTACAACACTTATAATGTCTAGCACATAAACCATCATCTTACTGTCTGACTTGCTTATAACCATCTGTCACTTGAAGAGCTCTTATTTGAACTCGGCTGCTGTCAGTTCCTCATAAAGACTTATTTTATTATTATTATTTTTTTTTGTAATTAGATTTTTAAATAGCATGAATATGTAAGATTTCTACAGAAATTTTAGCTCAGTGGTGATTCAGAAGAGCGTGGTGTTTTTGCAGGCTATTTTAATATATTAAATGCAATCCATCTAATGACCAAAACTGAAGTTAAGACCTGAAATCATCTATGGTAACAGTTTTGAACAAAATGCTGATCACTAGTGTTGTATTTGCATCTCAGTGCATCACAATCTGTGTAATGCTTGAAACCAAATAAACAAACAAAATAAATAACAGCATGCACTTAAACATGCTTATAGAATTATGGGGCTCTGAAAAATGACATGGTATTCTGCTAGAAGCTATAAAAAATCCCAGCTGTTTGATACTGTGGGGAAAATATATTGGTTTTACATTTTATAATTTCAAACCCTGTTGTCAACAGGCAACTTATGTTACTTTATATTCCACTCATCACAGCCCACCATAATTCCTCCTGGCACAGCCAAGTAAAATATATCCCTCTGTGCTGACACTACTTATTGTTTTTTGTCTCCTATAAATGATTTGTGGTTGTGTTTTGAATTTTCGTAAGAGTATTTCCAGAAGCTTTTAAAAGAAACAGTATATTCAGCAGAGCAGACATACCAATATTTTAAGAAATAGGAGAAAACCTTCAGTTCATTGTATGCCCCTGCTTCATTTTCCTCCTGCTACCTCTTGCCAGAGTCCCTCTGGCCCCTCTTTTGTGCACAGACTCATCAAGTAGTCATGGAATCTATTAAACTGCTTGCTTCAGGCTATATGAGCACGTTAGTGCTGCTCACTCCAGCCCATATGTCATATATTGAAATGAATCGAGAATGAGTTTTTCTGTTTCTGTATAATGAAGTATTGGTTAGGCACACCTACATCCCATCCACCGGGGAAGGAAATACCACACACAATGAAAACAGCCAGGAGCATGAAAAGGGCTGACTGTCATTTGGTACCTTAAGCTAATTAAAAGAGTCGATTAGCAGTTCCTAGTCTCAATTGTTTTCAAACACCTTATTCGCTACTAAAGCATTCATCTTGAATTTCAGACCTCCACTTGGGTTTGTCAAAGCTGGAATGTATAGGAAATGTCTTTGTGCTTGCCAACGTGACCCACATGATTTGAAGCCTGGAAAAACTTTTTTTTTTTTTTTTTTCTTCTCTTTTTTTTTTTTTTTTCTCATATACTATAATTTCTCAGCTTTTACTCTTCCCATGATGGAAGAAAAGTATAACTGCCATTGTATGGCATCTGCAATAAAAAAGGTTTGCACACATTTCCTGAATTTTTCCATGCCAAAATTTTTGGAATAGAAAGTCAAAACCAAGTCCAAAGCAAAGACAAAGCAAACTTCTTAAGTTAACCCACTAGTCTTACTCTCTTTCATTTTAACCTATGACATAATGGAGATGGGACAACTGGTTGATTTAAACACCTTTATTACCTATATAATTAGACTAATATTTATGGAACTAATTTTTCAATGTTAATAGAAGGTTTCACTGCATAACTGAAAAAAAAAAAAAAAAGAAAAAAAGAAAGAAAGAAAAATAGCATTACACCCACAGCTGACAGATTCAAGCAACTATTTTACCAACAACACTAGACACATTATCGGTGTCATGATCTTTGGCCTTTGATACTTTCAGGATCTGTCCCTAGGGAAATCTTCTGCTGGAATGTTAATCTGTTGCTTCTCTGACCTTCTACACATGTACCACATTATTATTACAACCCACATGCTTCCCTTTTCATGCTGTCATTCTGACAATGGGGCCAACGGGCATTCGTCTCCAGACCAGATAGTTAGAACAAAGTAGGTACCAGTAAATGAAATCAGATTGGAAACGGGTATTTTTTTTTAAATCACAGTAAGACTCCTTTCCTTCAAGAGGCACAGCTTTCTAATTGCACACCATGCAAGGTAATAGGTGGGTGGCACATACATAGCAATGGTTCATAGATGATTCATGGAATGACCATAGTCCCAAAATTTCTTTCAAGCTTTTCACAGCTTATTCTTAAAACACAAATTTCTCTCTGACGAGAACCTGGGAAGATTTATCACCTGAGTTTTCCTAGACCACCTTGTAACTTTTCCTTTTGCCAGATGTTTGTTTCATCTTCCAAGCTTATCAGGACTGCCTGCATTTTGACGGGCCTTAAAAATAAAAACAGCAATAATAAATTAATATTAAAAATAACAATAACAATAACAAAACAATAACAATAATAATAATAATAGCAATGCTATTGCTATAATTGCTGACTATCAGAGACTTTTTTTTAAGTTTGTGCTTGTAGTGAACAACATGCTGTTAGAGCTTCTTCATGATGACTCCTTGTGTAGAAGCATACATTTCCGCTCTCACAGGCAGTGGTGAAGTGAAGCATATCATTTCTACTTTTTCTCCATCAGCCTTATGAGGAGTAGAAGGGGAATGTGAGGAGCATTCTTCAATGGTTTGAAAACCCCTGTGAAAATGTTTTGTGCTGCTTTTAACCCAAATCAGCTTGCTCCTTCATTTTTTCCTGTACCCATGAATTGCTATGTCAGCTACTAATCCAGCTAGCTTAAGTGAGAAAGGATGGCATTTTTTGCAAAAGATCCAAATATTTTTGTGTTTTGACTTTGTAAACTCACTTCATTTGGGATATTAATTAGTTTGATGGTATTTTGTCCAATACATGTCCACTTCACAAGTCTTCCCAGATACTTGCAGCTATAGAGCAACAGTTTGAAAATATGCTTAATAGCATAATCAAATTATGTAGATTCAACTTAAAGAATTTGTTTCAGGATGTGTTTTTCCTCCACTTAAGGGTGGTTTAGTTCTCAAAGCGGTACAAAGTTTTTTGGCAACCAGCATAATTCATTTATACCGAACACTTAAATGTTTAGCTTACATTGAACAGGCTTGTTTTGGAACTGTCACTACACGAGAAAATAATCATTATAAAGTTTGTGCCTTGATTTCCTAAGTGACACAGACATTAAAAATAAATTTCATGCATTTCTTCTCTCCAAAATATAGGCTGTTTCCTAAGTTATAACTAAAACAACCTTTTGAGGCCTTTTATTTTCGGATCACAGTGGTGAAAAACAAAACAAAACAAAAAAAAAAAATTAAAAAATAAAGGCTTCTAAGAAAGGGAATGGAGGATTAAAGCGCAGCAGATAACAGAGTTCAAATAATAGAGCGTAGTCAGGAAAAGGGTGCTGCAGAAGACTGACAAGAATTTTGGGCTTTTGTCCTACTTTCAACGGAAAACTTCAAATGAATGTACCTCTATCATAGCTCTAATAGCTCTAATACATTTGAATGACATATTAAATTATTTAGGATCCAATCTTAAATTTTGGGTTCTCAACATGCAAACTGACATTTCATCACTTTTGAAAATTCTCTAATATTTCTTCTAGTGAAGTTGATGGGAGAGCTTGGTAAACAGTCAAATATATGTATCTGGTACAAAACACATGGCAAGTCTCAAAATTATATTTAACAATGCTTAGTCATTGGTTGGTGATGAAATCTTTTGTCTAAGTTGGCCTGCAACTGTAAAAAGACCAAATAAGTGAGGAAGCTTGTTCTAACACTGCTCTGTAAGCTTGAATCAAGTTCCAGTAACCATTTGTTTTATTTATTTATTTATTTTGTAACCGATAACATTAGAATTGCAAACTGACCCTGGAAAAAAATTTGACAGGTAATGAAAAAGTGGAAAGTATAAAATCCAATTAATTTTTTTTAGAAAAGTAATTGGAAAGAGTTAAAAGCTGTTAGCCTTCTAGGTCAGGAATTACAGGTGGTAAAATTACATGTAGTCTGCTTCATTAAATCAGAAATTAAAATTAGAACTAAAGTTTTTCCTGCACATAAACCACACTTACAGTAAAAGATAGGGAAATCCCTAACCAGATAGCACAAGACAATCTAGGGAATCTTGCTTTGAAAAACATTTTAATCACAGGGAGGAAAATTACTGACAAATCTGAGAAACTGAAGTCATTTAACATTTCACAGCATTAAACTGTGGAGATACTGGCAAGCATATACTATATGCT
>CM021729.1:53492942-53503408 GCA_011074415.1 Stictonetta naevosa
GTATAAAATCCTTTTCACAGACACAAATAGAATGCATTTAACCTTGACTTTCCAAGTGGTACTATTTGCAATTGTTTGCTTAAGGAAAGCAGAGAAGAAAGGAACATTGCATTCCCAGGAGGCCTGACAAATGATTTCCAGGGTCAGGCATATGCATGAAAAAAACAACAGCTCCTTACTCTGCATCCTGTTTCAGCATCTCTGTTTCTGCTACCTGTGACACCACCTCTACTCAGTCCCTTTGAAGGGTTATGCTGTACAGAACGGGTCCAGTATTATCCAAAAAATTAGGCTGAAGCTGCTGCTTGTCAGTACACAGCTAACAGTTCACAGAATCCTTCCATTGATTTCCTTGGTGTGACTCCACCCAGGCTGTTTTCTCAGCCTAATGCTGCATCTCCAGAATGTGTAATAGTAATTGACCAGAACAGAGTGTCAGGATTAATTAATGTTCTCTCATTATTGGTGAGAGCACTGGTTTTCAAAGAATGTCCTAGCTGTTATTTATGGCATTTAATTAAGGTGCAGTCTTACCTAAATAATCAGTGTGCTTTAAAATACTAGAGTCAAACTACATATCTGAAATAAGCCAGGCATAACGTGTGCAACCAGATTTGCACAGAACATGTAGACACTTTTGCAAGTCATGAGAAATTTAGGAAATTAGTAGGGTTTTTAGCTTTTACAAGGCATGTGAAAGCATTCTATGCCTCCTAAATGGATTTACTCTAACTGCCTAATTCATTATGCTAAAACCATGAAGCAATTTCCTGTTCAAAGCCCAGCTCACAGGCTCTCTGTTGTCAAGTATTTGAATTTCAGATTAGAAATGTGTTCATTTGGATAGCATGAAAGGAAAGCTTTGTTGTCAGCTTTGCTTTATGTTCTGCCAGCAACCAAATCCCTCTTCTTCAGTGGTCACCAGCAAAATAGTATGGTCCCAACTATCTTGAAACAAACACAAATGCCTTTGGCCTTTATGGCCTAAGCACTGGTTTGAGGTTTGCTGTTCTCTCCTCTCCTTAATGTTTTTTTAGGGATTATTTCTGAAAGATGATATCAGTAAATGTTTAGATTACTCTGAGCTTTTCTCATCCTTAAAGAAGCAAAGGGTCGGGAGGGGGGAAGCATTTCCACAATGAGAGAGAAGAGCCAGAACATCCCGTCTTACTAGAAATGTTGCAGTTTGTTATGGAACAGAGAGCTGAAGTGGCTGCAGCCCTTTCACCCCCAGCATGTTCCTCACTTCTATCCACACTGAATGTTAACTATGCTGCTGCTTGCTTGTTAGCAGCTATTTTTTTGCAGTCCTGGGAAAAAGAGAGAGAGAGAGACAGAGAGAGAAACACACACAGAAATCAGCTTGCAAAAGGCAGAGGTTACATTTTACTAGAGTAAAAACAAGCTACCTAATACAGACTGAGGGTAAAAAAAAAAAAAAAAAAAAAAAAAAAAAAGAATCCAGCCCTAAAGATTCGTAACTTCAGCTAATAGCATGGAAATTGAGGAATTCTGACAGCATTTCTCACAGGAAGAATCTTTTCAGAACTCTTCTATAAGCTATTTTCACTACATTTAAGGTCTGCACTCTGGAAGGACAAGCCCAGCACATCCTTCTATTAATTAAAAGCAAACATTCACACAAGGAATGTTATAACCTAAACATGAACTTTAATGGCTGTAAAATAGCTGCAAGCAAAAATAATTACTAGCAACTACAGAAGACATTGAGATATTTGTAATCCTTTTGCTTTTGCATACAATAACCCTTATGTAGTCATAATAAGCTCTTCAGTATAGGAAATGGTAATGGAAGATCTGTCTCCTGATACTATGGCTGTGCAAATAATTGATTTCTCAGCTGAAGTGGAGGAAAAAAAATCAATCCAAGATGAATTTAAATTGTCTCCTTTTTCTTGCACTAATGAAAGAAGAGGTGTTCTTTGGGGTACCTGTACCATCATCACAGCAACAGGACAGAAGATGCTCCTACCTCAACCTACAGCACACTGCACTGAAACACACTTGTCCCTCACGGAGCAAATGCTTGCTTCTCTTTCCTCTCCATAATCCCCTCTGCAATTCTGTGCCTGACAAACCAGGTCATGGGAGCACCAGGTCCCCACCCCTTCTCCTTTGGGAGGATGTAAAAGCACCCAATCTCCTGTGAAAGATGCCAGAGTCAATGCATTCTCACTCTTCCTGTTAACACTTCCCCCTTGCATAAGAATTATATGGGCAGCTGGAGGTGAGTGTCCTAATCACTAGTTTAGAGATACCCTAGAGAGCTACTTTGGAGAGTCATTTAATGACTTTAGTTTTTATGCAAAGTGGAACAGACCTAAAAGAAAGGATGGAAAGAGCCACTTCTTCCTGAGACCGAAGATGGCTGGGGAAGTTCCATCCCAGTTCATTGAAAGTGGAAGGTCTCTGCTGAAATCCCTGTCCAAATTCAGGCACAAAGCAGGTTTCTGTTTCCATTTCTGGCTCCCAGGAGAGTAAGACTGAGCATTTCACCCTGCTCTGAATGACACATTGTTCCAACATGTGTTTTCAAATGTTAAAAGTGAAGACAAACCAAGGCACAGCGCTATGCCCATTGATGAGTTTCCTGGCACCCTATTTCATGATTAGCAGAAATGAGCCTAAAAGCCTAAGGAGTTTAAAGTTTCTAATTTAAGATTGCTCTTGTTCTCCAATTGCATATGTTTTACTATATCTAAATGCAAATAATATTCAGCTCAGGTTTCTGACTAGCTGCTAAATACCTTCCAGTACTTTTATGGAATTTGTTTCCTCAAACTCAGATTATACAAAGAGAATTGGAGAGTATTAGTATACACTACATGCAAGTTAAATTAGAGTACTAAAGAATTCAGACCAAAACCATTTTAAGTTAAAACTGACATAAAACTATTACATTGCAAATAACATAACCAAACAATTACCAGCACTCACACTTTTATTCACGCTTTTATTACCCTGAAGCAGAAGCTTACTCCCAGTACATCCAGTACATTCAGTTCTATGGTGCTGTAAGTAAAACCAAGTTTCAAAATCTCCAATCACTTTAGCAAATTCTATTATTCTGCAGCTGTCAGGGCACTGTGGTTTTCTACAAGTTATGACCCTCATGGGAAAACTTATCCAGTGGTTCCACAGGATCAAATCACAAACTCTTTTTAGGACTTCTTCATGAAAGTGACAGTCAGCAATTATGTTACTGTGTATTTTCTATATCAAATAAGATGGTGCATTATTACTTTTTTCAGTGAAAGGGAGAAGAGGATTCCCCTCATAAGGATATCTGAAACATTTTATTCCACATCGTCACCATCCACACTGAATAATGGAGCAGAAGAAGGCACATATGAGCCTTTCCTGCAGAAATCTGGAATAAAAATAACAAGAACAACAAAGATCAAACACATCACTAAAGAATAAAAACGTGTAAGGGAGTCTATTTTCATATGAAGATGCCTTGATCATTTGAAAGATAATATGACTATCCCTTAAAAAAAAAAAAAAAAAAAAAAAAAAAAAAGTAGCATTTTCAGCATTTTGCAGGGCATGTGTATCTGCTATTGCTCTGTTCCAAATAAAAAGAGGTAATTATTTCCTTGTGTGATTTTGAAATCATCTGCCCTGAACTCCTTCCTTATGGAGTTCCTCATCCAAATCTGTTTCCCCCTTTAACAAATCACATTAACTAATCAGACTTGTGCCTTGTCCATCTCAGCACAGCCTGCCCAAAAGATCAAAACAAGGCTAGTTACCTGGTCTCAGGATGACAAGCACATAGCTTGTCAAAGGAGTCTCAGTTCCCATGTGAAAGGACAATTTAATCACTCTACAGGATCACTGCAAATTTCCTCAAGTTGCAGCAAAGTAGGGAATGGATTTGAGGGACTCATCTTACCTCAGACAGTAGTGAAATATTACAGCGCAGCCTACACTGGCCTTAGAAACAAAATTAGGTGCGATAGGACAATTCGTCTGCCCCACCAGGTATTTGATGCTGTATTTCATTAAGATGCAACAAACGAGAAGCTATTCCAACACCTTCAAAATGCAAGTCCTGACGTTTGGCTTACCGATTTATATGTTCATTATGCTTGTTCAGAAAAAAGTTTTTCCCATATGGCTTATTGAAGAGCGTCACGTGTCACAGCAGTTTTACTGGTAAGAATAAGTAAGTCACAATACAATTGGGCCAGCTGACACATTAAATAAAGAGATGACTATATAAATGCCAGAGTGCCCTATAATTCTCTTTCCTAGTAAATGGAGACAAAAAAGCACTGTTTAGCTAGAGAAGTCCTATTCAGAAAAAGCTGTTAACACTGTGAAAGCCAAGTGTTCAAGCTACAGAATACAGAGCCAAAATGCAAGGGAAGAGCCATGGGAAGAGGATTTTAAAAAATTAAAAAATAAAATAAAATAAAAAAATCCTAAAGTATATAAATCTCCCTTTAGGCCTACAATTAGAAATGCTTAGGACTTGCAAATCTTGCTCACATATC
This sequence comes from Stictonetta naevosa, assembly GCA_011074415.1. Lineage (NCBI taxonomy): Eukaryota > Metazoa > Chordata > Aves > Anseriformes > Anatidae > Stictonetta > Stictonetta naevosa. The sequence continues at coordinate 53,497,466 of CM021729.1, forward strand.
AAATCATGCAGGTAGTACCACAGAAAATTAATCAAAGCAACACAGTTTCATTAAACAAACCAGCAAAGTAACATATTGAGCCACAGGAAGGACTTTGTATCAATGGTGCATAGGTTGCATAAATAGAAAATACTCAACACACTGCATTTGTGGGGAAAAAAATAAATAAATCACATTTAGGCAGCTCTGGGATGCCTCAAACTAGTAAGAAAGAGTTTAGTTGATTTTCCAGTGTGATTCCTGCCAACATGCAAAGAGAACCAGCATTAGCTTCACCCTAGAGCTCAGACACTTCCAAAGGGTTACAGATGTGAAAGGCATTTGGACAGAGCTTAGCTTCCAAAACAACCAGAGAGCAGACTTCCATTTCTCAGCTCCCACCCACCTACCCACCCTCAACAAAAACAAAAGAAAACAAAAACAAAAACACTACAATCCAGCAGATAGTCTGGGTTAAGTCCAGTGTCCTCAGCTTCAAGTACTGATGTGTCTCTGGGATGATGAAGCAAACCCTGAATGGAGATACCAACAAAACATGGGTGGCAGAAGGCCAAATCTCTTCATGATTAATTCTCACCAAAATCAAGGGGGCTTTTGTAAGCTGTTTAGAAGGAACTCTATAAGGAGAGTCCTGCTGAGAAAAAAATGTTAGTCAGTGGAAGTAGTTTGGACTGAGAAAAGGCTGTAAAGGCAGTGATCAGAGAGAGAGAGAACAACCCCATTGGGTTACAAGGTGACAGTGGGATTTTAAAAAGTTAAAATAAGCATAAGAATTTTGGAAGCCTTACAGAATCACACCTGGAAGCACTCTGATGTTCCCCCTGTGGTGCTACCAGCCAGGTGAAGAACAATGCAGAGGCTCAGCAAACAAGCAGCTCCTTTCCTGGAGCTCTCATGGAGGGAAGCCTGCATTGCACCTCAGCCATGGCACAAGACATCCACCATTGGGCAGGTGTCCTCCCCAGGCAATGAGTCCAGTCCAAAGGAAGGCTCCATGACCCATAGGCATGTATCGTGATTAACCCAACAGCTTCTCAGTTAAACACTGTATTTGGAAGTTGTGCACTGTCAGGTTTCTGAACACAGTAGGGCTCGTCCCCCTGCAAACATGATGTCCCGCCAGAGCACAGCAGCACCCAGTGCCATGCAGACCCTGCTGGAGGCTGTGAGGTGAGCCAGGGTGAAGGCTGAGCCTCTCAAAGCTGGCAAACAAAAGACAAGGGAAGGGATAATGACTGTGATGAAGGAATATAAATTATTCATTAAAAAACTAATGCAAGCCATCAGGGACTAGCATACAGAAAGTCTGTATTTTTTGTTGTGTTTTATTTATATATTTATTTATTTATTTATTTATTTTTCATAGGATGGATAGCTGTTTAGCTCCACTTTCTTGGGATCTCATCCATACCATTCACAAGATGACAATTTTACACCATAACAGGTCCCCTGGTGGCATGTATTAATTTATTATAGAGGCAAAAGGAAGGGAATATTTTTGTGTATCATGCTAGTAAAACACACAAACTACTCCCTCAAGGCACATATATGCATACATTAAAACATTAGCAATGGCACAAGAGTTAATAAGAGCTATGACATACAACACATCCATTCACAGTATACTTCCCAGCCAACCCAAAGGCAACACTTGGCACTCACATTACTCTTAAGACATGAAACTGCACAGCTCAAAAGTAAACAGGGAAAAATCAAATTATTGGATGCCTGGCACATGTTCTTAAAACACAAAAGTGAACAGTAAGACCTTGTGCAACTAAGCACTCTTTCAGAAGGAAAAGGTTTCATGTAAGAAGGACTGTGTATCTGCTAGCGTATTCATCAAGGCATTCCTTATTTTAGTCAACAAGTATGAAATTATATTAGCACAGAGTACTGTAAAGGTAGATGAATTTAGCTCAGGCAAAAGTCTGTCTGAAAACTGGTTCTATTTTTTGCAAAATCATATTATTACATTGTTCTTTGTTCCTTCAAATTAAATTCATTTCTCTTTATATTTAATATAAGGTAATAAGTTATCTATTAGTGTTTGTGCTCCCTCCCTCCCCCCCCCCCCCCCCCCCCCCCTTCCCCCCCCCCCACCTTCTTTTCTTCTTGTGCCTCACAGAACAATAATAAAAACCAAATGTTGGCAAAATTGAAGATAGCGGAGCACTTGGAACTTGGAACTACTCTGTGACACAGAGGCTGACACATTGAGGCGGCTACCAATTGCTAACTGTTCTTGAATGGTATTGTGTTTCATGAAACACTAAAAAGGAATTACTGCATTATCAATATAACAAGTAAATAAATGAAATAAACTTTATAATTAAAAACAAGTTAAGACTAAGCCATGAATGGCAATAAATGCAAAGCATTAGAATATTTGGACTTTTATTTTTCCCAGTTCTGTGGTAGCTGGTAAATCAGAGCAGCATTCCTTTGCTGTCTTGATATAAGTCAGGTAGTTTGTAGTTAGCAAAACAGGACGAAAAATGTGAAAATATATTTACTGTCACAACTCTTCATATAGAAGAAATACAGCATCAGCACAAGCTAATACACAAGAAAGAAGGTTGATCCTTCGAGATACACTTTTTGAGTTTTTCTTTCTGTATTTCATCTGAATCTTAATCTTTTTTTGTTTGTTTACTTGTTTGTTTTTTTGTCTTTGTTTGTTTTCCGCCAGAAACTTCACCTCTTTCAGTTTAAAACAGTGCAGCTGACTATTGCTAAGAGACACTTGGGCCACAAAGCACAGCAAATAAGGAACAACAATGGAAGAAGAGTCTCTCAGACAAAACCTGAAAATCTGTGAAACATCACCCTTTCAGTCCCACTGGAATTTAAAAGCATTTCATTTTCATCTAACACACATATTTTTCCTTGAAGCAAGTAGTTTAGCTGTTTTTATTGCTGTTGTTGTTTTTCTGTGATATCATTATACCAAGGCAAATAGCAAGTGATACACCTAATAATTTTTAGTTTGGCATAGAATGATGAAAAAACAAAACAAAACAAAACAAAACAAAAACACAACAACAAAAACACAAACAAACAAAACATATTTTCATGTAATCTGGGAAAAAAACTTCTATCTGCTCCGTATCCCTATCGGTTGGGTTTCCACTAGAACCTGAAATAGTTGGAAAAGAAGTGATCAGTTTACTTGTATGAAGTTTTATTCAAGTTTTATCTTCTTGATCCATAGACCAAGTTCCATGGTCCTAGATGTAACCTTCATATAGTTGCAAAAATGAATTCTGTATAATGATTGTCTTTTGCTTACATGGTATAGAATTATTTGAGATACAGTGCCAGAAGGAATATGCAAGAATTGTATCTTTTGAAATTAATTTCAGATGGTGACTTGGTATCAAAGTGAAAGAAAAGACTAATTCATAGATGCAACATGTTTAGGATGACAACATTTTACATATAGAACACAGTAAAGAAGATGTGGAAAGAATTACACTCAGCTATTGGGATATCACATTTTTTCAAACTTAATTACAGAACTGGCTTGCAAAGGAAAGTATCTTCCAGTAAACACTCTCAAATTCTTTTTGATTGCCCAATAAACCCTTTTTCTAACTACTGAAATATAGATATGTTATAAAGGTTATAGCATACCAGTGCTGAAAGGCTGAAATGCAAATTTGTTGTGGAAATGTTTTCTGTGGTTCTTCTGGTAAAACACATCAATATTAGCAGCACTGAAATCTGAACCTTGCTTCCTGATGCTTGTGTTTTTATTGCCTGAATGTGAGAAACGTTTTTTATTTGTTTGTTTTGGGTTGTGGTTTTGGGTATTAAAGAAAGATACAGGACAATATTTCTTCCCTTAGCAAAGCTTAAAACTTGCTGTCCTCAATCCAAAAAGTATTTATCATTCATTTATAAATAAGAAGGTACTTCACGTTCAAATAATTAACAATTTTTTGCTGTGATGAGGACATCCAGAGGAACACTTCAAAAATGTGTGACTTTTGCAGGCCCCTTCTATTCTCAATCGGTGTGAAGTCTCTCCCTCTCTCTCCACACTTTATCTGAACAATTTAAAATCAGAAAATTGGGCCTAACTTTCCTTCGCTCTTCAGACATAACCCAATAAAAGCCCCAAGTAAATGAGGGAGCAGAACTCAAGAATATCTAGGGACCTTATGTATGTGTCACCTCTCTTTCAAGTAGGAAGTCCATTAAGAATTGATTGAAAAACAAACACACACACACACACACAATAAATAAAATAAAAAAACATGACTAGATTAATATAATGGAAGGTATTAATATGCATGTGTTAGCTACATTCAGGCACTCAGTCCTAACCAGTGGTGGCCCTAAAATCAATACTGTCTCCAATGCTGACCGTTATTTTACTGTTTTGAGATTAAAATAAATGCAAAATCTTCCAAAGAAAATAACCTTTTCATTGTTAAGTTGCCTTTTCTTTCTTCCTTCTTTACATTGAGGCTTCTTCTTACTCAGCCTTACAGAATATCACTACTTTCTTGACTGCTTTGCCTTCCAGACCTTCCATTTTTTTAATACAAACTATATATATGTGGTTGTAAAAGGGCAAATACTTCTAATGACGACATGCTTGACGCACCAAATCACCTTTCTTCAAAACAGTGCAAGGGCCCTACAAATGACAGCTCTTCAGGTACTCATGAATAAATGAACCAAAGCAAAGCATGTGGAGCTATTGTAGCTCTTTATATTTAGTACAAGTGGACTCACCAAAGCAATTGACTGACCAGAAAAGATTTTTGTTGAATTTTAAAATAAGAGAGTTGGCAGCAGAGGAGGACCTTGTGCCTAAATCTGAGATACAGAAAACTCTGTAGATTTTCATAAGTAAAAATGTTCTCCTGTAGTTTGTGAAATGTATTTTGCTGCATGAAAAATACATTTCTAACATTGACCTACATCAGCTTCATCAACAATGCATTTTTTAAAGTGTTATTGTATATAAGACAATGAAAGAGGGAAGAATAATTGAAACCAATGTAAGATTGCAAATTTTGTTCAGGAAGCTGTCTGCCTCTAGGCTTAGTATTTGGCATTGACCAAAAGAACACCTATTTAACCATATAATAAAACTCCTTAGAAACATATACTACTGATGCATGGTTTATATAAACCAATAATTTTTAAAATTTAAAATTGAACTGGTAACTTCGGTGACTTAGCTTTGCAACTATACTGATTTAATGTAAAATCCTTGTATGGAATCGTATTTCTCAACTGCACTAATAAAATATCAAAAATGAAACTGGAGACCATGGCAGATGAATTAAGAAACTAGGTAAATAAAACAAATATAAGGAATAGGAAAAAGAACCTGTCATCCCAGAATTCCTTAGCACTGCACCAACATAATATTGCTTGCCACAAGGCTTCATGTTTTTCAGCTGTCTTCAGTGGAAAACATCATTATACAGTTGGATAGTTAAAAGCTACCACAATGCATCTTTGTATATATAACTGTATGTCTCACTATATGCACAAAGGTAGGTGTGTAGGTCTTTAGGGTTGTTTGATCCACCATCTGGATACTGTCATATTTGCTTTGGTTGACATTTCACTACAAATGAAGTAAACCTGGTGACATTTATTTCAATATTGCTCTGAACTGAAATTTTAAATTCTAGTATTTTCATCACATGTGATTGAATTTCCATTCTCTTTGGAGAAGTCATGAAAACAAAAATATCAGATGTAGCTACAAACAAAAGAAGAATCTTATCATAGAATTCTTCGTGTGTATGAAACTCACTCAAGTCTGGCAATTTTGCAGTTTCGCTCTTTCTATCTTCATTCATATCACGACCTTTTTAGCTAAAGGTCCCAGAGCAGAGGAGAGTGCCATAAAACATTGTTTTTAAAACCACTGGTAAACTTTTCAAAGCAAATTAAAAAAATAAAAAATAAAAA
>CM021729.1:53503508-53517042 GCA_011074415.1 Stictonetta naevosa
TGTAAAAATATGACTTAAATATTTGTCAGAGAAAGGTAGTTCTTTGGATTGACTTTTTCCCTGGTGTTAAATTAATAAACTTTCATGGATTAAGGAAGCATTAAATATTACAGTGTAAATTTCACTCCTAAATCTTAATGTTCTTTAAAATCACGGTTTAAAAATTCAGCCCATAAGCCTGTCTTTACAGTTTGATTTCCAGAATCAGGTTCCCCAATAATAACTAATCACTGACAAACTTCTTTCATTTTAAAGCTGTTTAATAAATCTAAATTTCAATGCACAGTTGTACATTTCACACCTTCATATAGACACATATGTATGTATATAGAGATATATATATGCATACATGCATAAGGGAAGAGAGTAAAAAATGATATAAATCATCTTTTCTTGCTTCATCTTGATTTACCGTTTCCATACACCAGTTCAGATTCACATCTATTCATTGGTATATTTTAGGTAACAGCTAATTTTCATGCTTTAAATACAAAGAGGTCAAGTTAGCAATATGTACAAAGGACCTAGAAATTAAATGTATTAAAGGGATGGGATATCCAAGGAAGAAATATTCTTCAGCTTATGCTTTAGGGGCTTCAAAGTTAGTTACTGAATTCCTTCCACTTCCTTACTGCTGCCTAAATTTCACATCCTCTCTGGTTGTGTCCAAAGCACAAGACCAGAGAATGCACTATGGAACACCAGATACAGCAGTCCTTTAAGGTTTCCACAGATTATTGTACTCCATTTGCTTCTGAATATATGTTCTTTGAATATTCTGCTCTTCTTTGTACCCATTTTCTGTGGGCTAAATTTTCACTTTCAGATCCTTTCTAAGCTCCCAGTTCCCAGTTCTATAATCTTTCTCTTCAACAAAAAGTACTCCTTTTCCCTTCTGTTCTTGTGACAACCATGGACACTGTTTTTCTGGTTGACAGCCACAAAATTTGTAACAGTTTGATACAGCCCTTGCAATGTTTGGTTTTGTCATTTTCTTCATCTCTGTTGCAAGATAATGTGCTTAGGACAACCCTGAGGTGATTTATACATGACCTTTTCTTGTCTTCTCACATACTTTTCTACTTCTCACATAGAAATGTCACTTCTTCAAGCTCTTCTACTCACACAGAAATGCCCTGTGTACCCAGAATTATTTCTGAATATTCTTCTCCAAGACTATAAAACTGATCAGTTACACTACTGACTAGAAAAGATATGAAAGAGAATTGGCAGCATCTCCAAGTGCAGCAGCACTGTTTGCACCCTGTCTCCTCCTCAGTGGAAAAGAGATACCTTGGATAGAACAAGTACTAAGAATGACTGGGTTGTCTACTTACCAGCAAAGTCTAGATAGTTTATTTATGCTATGTATTTTTGTATCTAATTCAATTATCCTTAGCTCAAAATTATAGTTGATAATACTTTGTACAGATAAAATGCTTCTGAGTATCTTTAACACCCCTTTTTTCTGGATTCTTTAAACAAAATTGGTTTTCCTTGTTTGTTTACTTTGGAAGAAAGCAGTTGATGGGTAGTCAGTTATGTTACATCACACATTTCTTCTTCTCTGGGTTGTATGCACAATGCTGTAGACAAATGCTGAAATAACAGTGAACATCCATAAATGTTTTAAATACCATTTCTTTCTTGTGACTTTGATCTTGTTTGTGTTCTCTTATCTTTCCTTCCTTCTAGAAATTTCAGTGATTTCCCATCCTTTCAGCTTTTCAGAAGGAACTTTTAAAAATCTCCCCTTTTCAAGTCTGAAGCAAAACAATTTGAAATAATGGCAAATGCAGTGAATTGGACAGAAAAGTTTTCCTCAGTCTGTGATAATTGGATGAGGTAGCAATTAGAAGATGCTCTGTGAAAAATCTCTCCTCATCTTCTCGTCTTCCCTGACCACTCCAAAACTCAGAAAGGATCCAGACCTTCCCATAAACAAAAAACAGTGGAGGAGGAGACAGTATGTAGTTCAACAAGCCAGTGAGTCTTTGGATGGAAAATAAATGAAAGGACACACAGGATCAGCTAGTGACAACCTACAAGTCAGACAAGGAAAGCAAAAGAGTGAAGACCTGTAAAAACACATCCTTTCTCTAAAAATCAGTTTGCTAAACAAATCTTTTAATCATGTAAGTGTTATGTTCAGCCATTTAAAACACACATAAAACACCCTGATAAGTCCTCTGATTCATTTTTCTGTGTGACCCAGGCTTAGATCTCTTCAGAGGGAGTAAGTAGCAGCAACATGCATAATTGAAAAGAACCAAAGAGAAAAGGAGGATATGTAGAGGCTCATACTTTTGGGTACCAAAAGATGTATTCAGAAATCACTGATGTTTTGCAAATATAATTCAATCCCAGGCCAAATCAGATTGCCAGCACGTGGTCCATATTAGCTTTACCTCGCATTTACCCATCCTTTCAGTTTCTATTTATTTCAGACTGCTCTTTACGAAAGACAAACCAGCTGGCTTGTTCTTCCCTTTGATTCTAACTGTCACAAGCATAATTTGCACATTTACTAGTCCATCTGAACCGTACCTGTACTTGTTACACCCTCATAATCACCTATTTCCTTTTTCTCTAACAGCTTACAGACTAAAGCCCCAGTATGTCTTTATCTTTCTTTACAGCTCTTTCCTGGCTGAAATTTGACTTTTCTCCTGTTTTCTGAAATGCACAAGTAGGAGAGGGTTCTTCTCCCCCCTTCCCCCCTATCCCTCCCTCCCCCCCTCACCCCTTCCTTCTTTTAGTGATTTCTTTTGCTCACCTCCTGATATGCAGCTCATTAACCTGCAGTGTACAACCAATATCTGCATTGGCTGGCTTTCACATAAGGTTAGCTACTCCCAAAGAGCAGATAGTCTTCATTCCCTGCCGTTTGTAAAATCTTAACCTTATTCACTGTCATACAGTTGTTCAAGAGATTCTCATAAGATTTAGACTCATTCTCAGTGATGCTCAACTATGACAGTTAAGCCAATATTAGCATAATTAATAATGTTTCACATTTTCTGTCTGCTGTGATAATTTTGAACCCATTTTCATATCTAAAGTTAGGCAGATGCTGTATGTGAAAATGTAAATGCTTAAGTACACTGCATCCTTTGTGCCAAGCTGAACCCCATATTTCAAAGTCATAGAATTATAGAATGGCTTGGGTTGAAAGGGACCTTAAAGATCATCTAACTACAACTCTTCTGCCACAGACATGTCTATGGGATTATAGAAAAATCTTGTAAAGAACTGCAGTCTGGAATGTCTAAGTTGCCACATCCCATGAGATGGTATGTTTAGCTTGGTAAATACTTTTAGCCAATATTTCCCTGATATTAGGTTTGTCCATTCTGCTGTAGATTTTTATGGTAAATACAAAACCACAATTTAGGCAACATTCAAGCAGTGGTACCAGTACACTCAGAATTAGAAAGACAAACTTGAAACAAAATTGCCAAGAGAGAAGATAGGTTAAGTATGTCTGATAATAAGATTAAAATCAGTAAACACAAAAATATTATGGCCTTATAGAGTTTTTGCGATGATAAATTTTTACTTTTTTTTTTTACTTTTTTTTTTTTTTTTTTTCCCCAGTTTGATGACAGGCATATTCACAGAAAGGTCCTCCTTTAACAGAAATTTGATAATCTTGATATTCCCATTACTTACACACTCTCAGATTCGTTGATATAAATGTTTTCCAAACAAGCACATGTTTGTGAGCAAAACTTCTAATTCCTTAAATTGATGGAGGGGAAAAGAATGCTAACATTTACTGCAATTACTGAATAACCCAGGTAAAATCTCAGAGAGCTGATGATTTACAAGTCAATGTTTATAAGACATACTTGCAAACTTAAGTAGATATGCCTGAGGAGACTACAATATTGCTAACTAGTCCCTGTTGCTGTTAATGTTGCTTCACTATGCATTCATAAAGGTGCAACTTCTAGCTACATATCTCAGCAGAATTATTGCTGCCACTGCAGGTTGTTAAAGCAGAGTTAGCTGTACACATGAAGCTGTACCAAATGTATGTTATTTGTGAAATATATGAATGAACTTCACTTCGATCTTTTGGTACAAGATGCTGGCATGTTTGTTTCTTTGTTTTTCTTTTCTCCTCCTCCATTTTTAACATTTATCACCTGGAAAAGAAAAGAACATAATGAACATAGACATACTCTTTGAGCCTTCCTGTCTTCTGCTCCAAAACTGAAATTTAACTAAAGAACCAAGTAGCTTCACCATGGCCAGGAAATCACTTATAGATCATCTCACAATGCCTACAGGGTTACTTCTGAGTAGGAAACATACAAATATCTCAGTACACAGAACTTATGCTCCCAGTAAAGTGAAATACAATACCAATAGTGACACATACAGCTGCCCCACCCCCACCCAACATCCATTTCCAGATGACCAGGATCCCAAAACTAAGAGTTTTTCAATTCACAAGTATGCCCTCCAGTCCTTTATCACATCTTCCATTTAGAAGTACAGAAATGCATTTTGAATCCCTTTAATATACAATATTCTTGTAGAAAATATGTCCTAATAATGTTATCTAAACATTTAAGAGAAAGTGTTTTAAACTTTGGGAATCCACTTTGCACCTTACTAGAATGTTTTCTTTCCTCTAAGAAGTCTAATCAGTTTTGCGGGAAGGTGTTTGATGAATATGTTTTCCCTTCAATATTTCTTTTGAACTTAACATTAATATATTTTTTTTTTCTCTTTTTCCTTACTATTAATGAGCTCATCCATTCATGCTTGGTGATTAAGACTCAATATGTGACAAATCTGCAAGGGAAAAGAAAGCTAGTAAGAGCTTTTTCAGAATTAACAGATTAACTAGAGTATTTACAGGATCTAAGTTCTAGAAAGGAAGAGATAAAACAAAAGATAAAGCATTAAATATACATTTTTTAAGGGTCTAAGAACATTAAAAATCTCTTTAAAGAGCAAACAATTCTGCCTGGTGTTATGTCACTGAGTAGTAACTCATTGCATGAACACTTACTGGAAACAAAATTTAATTAAAACAGATGAAAACAAAAACAAAAACAACAAACACCACCAACAAAAACACAAACACATAAAAAGTGAGAACTAATTTATCTCCATTTTAGTAGCTACACTTCACACACACTTTGCAATACCTGTAACTAATACCAGGGATGCATTACGTATCAACATAAAACATGACAAAAAAAAAATGTTTTATCTTTCAAATTCCACTCTTTAGACTTTTTCCATCTCATCCACCTCAAACAACGTTATACAATACTGTTTTTCCATTGTAGCTGCAACACCTCTAAAAATCAGCAAAATGTCTTTCTCTACATACTAAATTTCTAATTTACTCATGTACAACAGTTCTAAAGGAATCATTTCTGACCATTTCAACTACTGAAAATTCTTCCTATGCCATTTTAAAAGTATTAATCCTAGAAATACTGGATGCATAGTGGTTGCACCTGTCTGTATGTCTCTACTGATTCATCATGAAATAAACATTTGTTTTCCTAAATGCTGCTTACAAGCGTTGCCCCTACAAAGACATAACACACAAACCAGGAAAAAAAAAAAAAAAAAAAAAACACAAATCAAGAACTGAATATGAACACTACCAGTCTGATGAATCTTAAAATCACCCAATGTTTCAATGTTTTCTATTGTTGTATACACAGATGAAGGCATCTTAATGTAACCAAAGACAGTAAAATACAACACATTATGCAAATGCAATAACAAATGTAAAATGATAAATTAGCAACCAACTATTCAATTATTACTGTGACTAATTCCTGTAGATGGTGCCACAGCAAATGAACCTGAACTTGTCCTGGTTGACTGCAGTGTTCTGTTGAAACATTTCCATTTGGTTTGTTTGCTGCTTATGTAGATCACTGAAGTAGATAGCATCTGTTTAATGAGCTCCCACTTCATTACAGAGCTGCACTACTCACTGAGTCATTCTCTTTAAGCATTCAGGCTGTGTAATCTGGTGTTGTTTTAAAGCAAAAACTAATTTATGATTACCTGTTACATTAGGCCTCTGAAAATTGTACTCACACTGGCTTGCATGAGCAGAATGCTAATGACCTGATTATGGACTGTAGTGATGTTTCATGCTCACAGTCTGTGAACATAAATTCCCATCTCAAGCATGTTGGTTGAACAATGCATGCAGCTTAGAAATGAAAAAGGATAAAATACATTCACTTGGAAAACATGCAAATTATGGTCTCAGTAGCCATCAAATATAGAAATGCAGGAGATAATAAGAAACATTTCAGTGATACTATGTTGACTATATAGACAGTTGAATGACAACAGAATTATTCATTCAAGTGTTATGATTATTATGTAATTGATTTCTTAGTGATATTTAATCAGATCTTTTCTGAATAAAAAGATGACAAAGTTTAATAAACATTGCAATTAAAAGAGGTATCATTGGTAATCTCTAGGTTGTAAAAAAAAAAAAAAGCACAGCTGTAAATGTGATTGAAGTGTTTAAAAGTAAACATTATATTACAGCTCAGAACAGGTCACATTGCATGTTCAGATAATGTCCATAGAACTGGATAGATGAGTTCACAGGATATCCTTCCTACACTCTACCTTAACAGTTTAGCAACAAAATGTTTCTCCACACATTAAATACTCTCAGTATATCCTTGTGTCCTGCACCACACAGTAAGGCAGTAAACGAAACACATGGGCCTTCATTTTGCTCACACACAACCTGCCAATCTGGCTTGATAGAAAATGCTTACTTAAATCATAAGATTTTTTTTTCCAGAATGTGCATCTCTATTTATCTGCTCAGAATAGTTAATGGAGAGCTTGTTATTATTAAATATCAAGAGAAAGTCCAGGAATTACCTGGAATTACATCCACTGAGTACTACTGTAATAAATTAATATATTTATTAATCATAAATTTAAGTTGAAATACTGAAACCAAGAATTACTGACCCAAGCTTCAGACAAGAAAGGTAACCATGAATATAGAGTACAAAAGAAAGAGACAAACTCTCTGAAAAAAGGATTAAGCTGCTTAACTATAACAGTATGATATCACAGCAGAGATGCATCCTCTTAAACAAAAGAACAATAACATACAAGAGAAAGACAGTGGCAACACTAAAAATGTTCATCTGAAAGAGTTACACAAAGACAATCGAGAAAGCTTAAGAAAATTCAAACAGTTCAAATTACTTGTAGTAAAAAATATAAGGCAAAACATACAAGTCAGGAAGGCCAAACAGAGATTTAACAAGAACAACACCACCACCAAAAACAACAACAAAAAAAAAGTATTGAAAGAAATGCATAAGAAATTGTTTATTATAAGAAAAAGTCAAGATGACAATGATGGATTTTGTAGACTACCAAAGAGGAAAGGCAACTGTACACAATGAAGGTGACTTTTCAGAGAAGCTGGAGGAGTTCTCAGCAGCCACATTCACCAAAAAGGAAGTAAAGAAGACACTTATATCGTAAGAAGATAATTACAGTATTTCTTCCAATAAATAAAGATGAGATATTACCAAAGACTGAAGAAACTTCCACATATATGATCCAAGTTCAATCTTTAACTATTTAACTGATAGGTTATCCAGTCCATTACACTCCACTCAGAAATGTGTAATTACCTACTTAAATATGTGTAGTTATCTACTTATGAGCACTTACTCCAAAATGAAGGATGAAAAAGACAAGCAATATTGCAACCTTTCAGGCTACAACAGAAAGCTAATATTTTCTTATCACTTACTTTGTGGCAGGGTATATTGAAAGATTTGACACATTTGTCCAATAAAAGTGATAGTACTAAGAAGTGAGATAAGATGAAAGTCCTATGTATATAGCATGAAGCAGCAGCAAAAACAGCGGATACACATCCAATGAACTACTATGTCTGTCTGTATTAAACTCACTGCTATTAAAATATTAATACAACACTACACTGATACAGCTGTTCTGTCTTCAGTTATAATGCTACCTCAGTCAAAACTAGTCCCTGCACCACAATGTATTGCATGTTCGTAGATTGCAAATACATGGTTAAGTCTTTCAGATTTCCATGGTGTAGAGAAGTCTCTCATATCTTCCTTTACAAGCTAGTGGTCACTAGCTTGTAAATTTCCATCAGAAGACCAAATAAGTGCTGCACCATAGACAAACCTTTAACCATAGCAGTTAAAGATTTGAAGTACCAAAAAAAAAAAAAAAAAAAAAAAACCACCATAGGCATAAAACAAAAGTCTTCAGTTTTCAGGAGTTCTTTTGCCCTTTCAACTCAAATGATTACAATTTATTTATATTTTTCCCAAAACATCATTAGTTCATTTTGACATAACACACCAGTGGGTTTGTCCAATGGCCATTGTGCACTTGAGAAATGGAAGGATGAACAGAAGTACAGATAATCTATGATTCTGATTCTCTTACAAAGCTGTACTAAACACAAAGCCTCTAACTAGAAAGGATCCTTTGTGTCGTTGCCTCATAGTTTCTGTTCTCAAGCCATGACAGGATACAAACGTTTCCACAAAATTCAAAAATATTCAGCTTTATCTTAGTTTTTTTTTCCCCAAAGTTTTTTTTTTCTTTTTTTTTTCTTTTTTTTGTCATTTGATATTTTGGTTGGTTGGTTTTTTGTTGTTGTTGGGTTTTTTGTTTTGTTTTGTTGTTACTGTTGCTGTTGCTTTTTCCTTTCTTTTTGGACCAACATCTTTACTTTACCAAAGCTTTTAAGCCACTTCTATGTTTTCAGTTCTCTCACTTCCACTCTCAGTGCCTGAAGAGGTACTGACACAAACCAGCTGAACCTAGTTGTTGACTATCAAGAGCTCATATTACACAATAAAGCAATTAGCCAGAATCCAGGTTTTGAAGGAATTCTGAATGCTGAATAAATGAAGTCTGAAAGAAATGAGTGGAAGCAGGAACCAACTAAAAGCCTGCTCAGAGCTGAAACTCAGAAATTTGGAGTACAGCTAGTAAATAAAGCTTATTAGAGCACAACTGTACACTTGCCAGCAGTGGGTGTGTCAGGAAGAGTTTATTCATTTCAAAGGGGGCAATAATACAAAATGTGGAGCATGGTCAAAAACAGCAATCTTAACACAGAAAGAAGAGTCACAAACATTAATATAAAATTTCTCCCTTAGGGGATATATAGGCTTAGAAACATCTAGGTAGATAAAAACTTAGCAAATAAATAATTTGCCATAATTTGCCAAAATGCTGGAAGAAAAATACTCAGTATTGGATCAAAAGTGTGTCAAATCCATGATCTTCTGGGGGAGGTCTGTACTAGGCAGCTGGAGGGTAAGGGTAACCTTATATATCAACAGCACTTGCAGAGGACACTAACAGAAGGGTTACAGAAAAATGTCAGAGTAATTGACACTTTTTCCTTAAGAAAGTTACTCCCCCTAAGATACCAAATGAAGGAACATCCATGAAGGATTACTTGTTCTCAGCCTAAGAGAGTATATTCAGTAGTCATTGACTGTGGAGGAGGGAGAGAGATGGAGGGGACAAAACTATTACTTATTTATGTAACTCCTTCCAATGCACTTATATTTAAAGTAGGACAGTTTCCCTACATTGGGGAGACAAAGTCTGGGCAAGATAGCTATTACTAGGTATACTTTCTCTGTCTTTGATGGATCATTTAAATTCCTTTAGATAAAGAATATACTCATGCTTTTAGTAATTTCATAGATCCAAATCATGCCCTGCACATGCCACTAGGACTGTATTCAACAGCTGTTACCACTCATGACAAAAAAAGTACAAAGAATTTCTACATCATTGAAAGTGCACGGTTTGCATTTCTAACAGAAATAAATAAATAAATAAATAAATAAATAGATGAGAGAGAGCAGGATGTAGATTCATGAGTAAATTGATATCACCATTCACCTGGAAAAGTCAGGGGAACCAGGTTCAATCCAAGTTTAAAACCACACATAGCCCTTAACTACCAGGGGTATACCCTGACTGTTCCTTAGGGAGAGGAAGTAGTTCTATAGTCAGTGAGTGTTGCAACAACATTCTGAACAACAAAGGATGAGATAGTTTTGTAGACTTGTTCCTGCAGTTACCAGAAGAAGCATTTTTTGTTTGTTTCATTATAGCAGTGACTGTTTCCATATTTGGATGATCAACAAACTATTATGTAAAGATAACCATACAGCACACCACCTCCTCCTGCTCTTCTTCCTTCTCTGAACTGACCCAGAAGTAAATGGGAAAAATGCAACCTCTGAAATGTTAAGTGAGAAAATTGTATTTAGCATTCAAAGAAAATGTACATGAAAGTATACCTGCATGGATCAATGAATTCTAAACAGATAGTTACACTCATGTTTCTGACCATGCCAAGATGTACAGTCAAACTGCCTAGTTAGAGTAAGTTCCTGAGGAATACATATTCACTGTCAAGAAAGTTCCTCAATCACAGTCTTAGACATGGATCTCACCATTCAAATGAGTAGCAAATACAAAGAAATGCAAAGAAGTTTTGCGTACATGGGAGCTCTGTAAAACAACATTTTCAACTTTCAAACATATCTTGAATGTCACTGTGACAATCTCATCCAGGTAACTCAGTAGGCTGTTAAAATGAAAACAGGCAAATAAATTATTTTGTACCATTTTACAGAATGTGTACTAAATGCATACCCACTGAACAAGAAATATCATATTAGACCTTTCACCTTTTCTTCTCTCTTTTTGTATTTTTGTAGGGAGTCATCAAAATGTGCCTCCATTTGTTATGGACACATGGTTACAGACTGGGTGACGGGACGCTGGAGAGCAGCCCCGCAGAGAGGGATCTGGTGGTTGTGGTAGACAGCAAGTTGAATATGAGCCAGCAGTGTGCCCTGGCAGCCAGGAGGGCCAACCGTATCCTGGGATGCATCAAGCACAGCATCGCTAGTTGGTCAAGAGAAGAGATTGACCTGCTCTACTCTGCACTGGTACAGCCTCACCTCCAGTACTGTGTGCAGTTCTGGGCACCACAGTACAAAAAGTACATGAAACTATTGGAGAGTGGCCAGAGAAGGGCAACAAAGATGGTGAAGGGCCTAGAGGGGAAGACGTGTGAGGAGTGGCTGAGATCCCTGGGCCTGTTCAGTCTGGAGAAGAGGAGGCTGAGGGGAGACCTCATCATGGTCTACAGCTTCCTCATGAGGGGGAGTGGAGAGGCAGACACCGATCTGTTCTCTTTAGTGACCAGCAATAGGACCCAAGAGAATGGTGTCAATCTGCAACAGGGGAGGTTCAGGCTGGACATCATGAAGAGGTTCTTCACCAAGAGGGTTGTCATGCACTGGAACAGGCTCCCCAGGGATGTAGTCACGGCACCAAGCCTGTCGGAGTTTAAGAAGCATTTGGACTGTGCTTTTAGTCATATTTTCTGATTTTTTGGGGTAGACCTGTGTGAAGCCAGGAGTTGGACTCGATGATCCTTGTGGGCCCCTTCCAACTCGGGATATTCTATGATTCTGTGGTTGGCAAATGTTGACACAGAAAATGAGAGCAAAATTTTTATCTGTGATGTATGGAACTCTCTAGGAAAAGGGAAAAGCATACCCATGGTTCAGGGCACAGTTAACTGAGATGAATCGTTCTAGCTGAGGATAAACTTTCTTTTGGATAGTTAGAAACATCTTCAATCAATGGCTCTTTACTCTTGTATACACACAGCAGCTTTCATAAACCATGCATAAAGTGTTTATTTTGTGACCATTACTAACTTTGTGTAGACACAGAAAAGCAAAACACCTCAGTATGTAATGTAAGCCTCTCACTATGTAAGATCAACTTTTCTCGTCTCTCATTACTGTACCCTGCTGAAAAAAGATTAAATTAATGACATCACCCAGTTTAGGACTTTTTTTTTCCTGCTAGAGAGTTTTTAAACATCCACAAGAGATTATGAATTTATCAGGTATATATCCTTCAGCCATATTTGCCACCTCCATTAATACTGAAAGGAACCATCAAACAGAGGGGAAAAAGAGGGGGAAAAATAATCTCTGCTCCTGGCAAAAAAATGTTATTTAGTAATTAAGATTCTGCTTATGCAAGACTGCAATTGCCCTCAATTCCCTCTACAGGAACCATTGCAGGTCTCCTGTGCTCAGCAACACTATTTTGTACATTATCCGTATTCCTTACACGCCAAGTAATAAGATGTCCCTTTCCTTATTAAGGAAAAGAAGTAAATTAATGCAACAGAGGGACCATTTAAAAAACAAATTGTGATAAACAGTTTGTTAAAATAAATAATGTAAAAACATAACTAAAAAAGCAGAGAAGTTCTTCAAGGAAGCTGCAGCCTCAGTGCAGAGTTACAAATATACTTAGTAAATATTCCCAGTCTGACACGGGACAAAGAAATGAGGCATTAAACCTCTTGACTTGCAGACTTGGAATACTGCTCATTTTACTTTAAGTAAATAAATAAAAACCCATGTTATTTGTTAAAAACCCTTTGATATTTCTGATTATCTGAATTTGAATTAGTATTTAACTAGCAACAAGGTCTGAGAGAGGATAGAAAAATGAATAAGCATCAAACAATCTGACAAAAAAGTTACATATTTTTTTGAAGGAAAGAGTCCAATGCAGGTTCAACTCTGATGAATCTTGCCAGTGAAACAGATATGCCTTAATAGCTGTAATGTCTTTGGTCAGTCCCTGGCAAAAGATCAAATATGACCAAATATACCAAGTCTAACAAACTTTCTCAGCAGGAGGTTCAAGAGGACTTTTTATTTACTGGGCATGCAGATCAATTCTGCCTTTAGTTTATTTTCATGAAAAATGAATACTGGATCTGGAAAAAAAAAAAAAAAAAAAAAAAAAGTAATAAAAAACGTTCATTTTGTAGTAGTGGTGGGCTTGGTTTAGTTTGTTTGTTTGTTTGTTTTTTACCATTATCCTTTGACTACTACTGATGTTGCCAAATTTAGAAAAAGAAGGAGAAGAAGAAAGAAAGAAAAGAGTACCTACTATGACTTCTGCTTTCAGGAAAGTTCACTAAGTAAGCGTTTAGATGTTAACTGACCTAGCCAGACAAATCCATGAATAACGAAAGTGACAAGCAAAAATAATCTGAGGTGAAAGCTTCTGAATATCTTCCAACATAAAACCAACAACCAAATATTTCATTTCACAAGGACTTTCCAAGGAAACTCAAAAGTTCTGTCACTGTGTATATTTAGAAATATTGTCCTCACATTATTTTGCATGAGATATCTGAAGGGACTGCCTAAATTCCTGAAATGCTACATAAAGACAACCCATAGTGTTTGACATTAATAATTGGGATCAACTTTTTGCAGGACAATTTCAAAACAATTTAAAATATACCAATAGCTCTAGAATAAGATATTGAAGCAAAGTAGAAACAAAAAAACAAGCTGAGCAGAGTCAGAGATCAGAATACAACTACCTTAATAAAAAATAAATAAATAAAATAAAATAAAATAAA